>LPNX011179413.1:252810-349194 GCA_001517045.1 Pseudotsuga menziesii
GAACACTGATCTCATGTCATTAACATCCTGGTCCTTGACTAGGTTCTCAGCCCCAGGCTAATGCCAATTCTCTTAGAGAATGGCTCTCGATGCTGCCCAAATTTCAACACCTCTCACACAAACCCTTCCAATAGGATAGATGTATCCTTTCTAATGGCTAATCAATAGCAAGTACTAGCAACTCTACAATCATATGCAACGAGAAGCCCCACTATCCACAAACCAGTCACTATTGAAAACTCTGCCAGAAAGACGAGACTAACGAGAAATCCTTCTCGAATTTCTCAGCAAAATCCTTGACTTGAACTTTTGGAGATGCTGCTACCTACTAAGACTTACTATTCCCCTTCTTTTGTTCTGGACATTGGAAAGCATAGTGGCCACACTTGTGGCACGCAAAACACTTGACTTTGCTCATGTCTTTCTTCTTCTTCCTCGCTTGTGAAGTTGACTCTCCACTTGTATTTTCCTTGCTCCTCTTTGCATGACTAGCAAGAGTGATGTTCTCCTCATCATCGCCCTGTTGTTAGCCTCCATATAAAGATTCCTCTCGAATCTCCTCTTGGATGAAGTCATCCCACAATATCTCCCAGTTAGGAAGATTTTCTCGTGCAACAATCCTTTTGATTAACGGCGTCGATGGCTTGGTGAAGCCATTCAGAGCAATCTTCACCAACTCTAGATCTCCCGTTATCTCCCCAACTGCTCCCAAGTTATCAGGAACCTTTGTGATCTTGGCAAGATAGGAAGCTACTGTATCTGTTCTAGACATCTTGGTGCTCTTGAGCTACTCCTTCAATACCACCTTATTCTTGTTGTCATTCTAATACAACTTCATCAGAGCCTCCCACATTGCTTTGATTATCGTCTTCTCAGATATATGAGGGATTAAATGATCCTTCATCACATCTATGATGATCCTCTTGGATTTCATGTTCTTGAAGTTATGAGCGGCTAGGTCCTTTGGATTCGTCGGTGGCGTCTTTGTTGAGTTAGAAAACTCTCGCAACCTGTTTTCCATGGGAACCAATGCGACCCTCGCCTTCCAAGGGTTGTAGTTGGATGCTTCGTCCAACCTATCTCCATACCTTAAACTAGCGGCTGCCATTGTCCAAACCAAAAACTCTATGGAAAAACCGCCGCCGAGATTTGTCGCACAGATTTTCCCATTGTCCGTATTTTTTCTTGTTGCTTGGGGTCTTTTTGGGGCTGCCCAAATCTTTTGCAGTCTGATCGACTGCTTTTTTGTGTTGATCGAAATTTTTTGGACTGCCCAGAGGCTGTTTGCTGTCTCTGCAACCTACTCGGTGGCTTCTTGACGATTGTCCTACTTCCCTTGTCTTGCTCGACTGTTCTGGCGGCTAGTACGGCTCTGCACATGACTGTAGGACTGCTCGACGCTCCCTGTGACTTGCTCGAAGTTTTGTTGGCCCTTCGACCCAATTGGCAGTTGTGTTGGTGGTTTTTCTTTTTCTTTTTCTTTGGTAGTTAGTTGTTGGTCAGCTGCTCGTCAGCCCCCTGCATCTCCCTATACCATTCGCCTTGGGTTAACCGCGTCTTGTTGCCATGTCCTGCTCCATGTTCACCCACATTTGCGGTTGCTTTCCTCTTTGCTGGCATCTCCTAGTTGGCGGCTTCCTTCAGTGTGTGCTTCCACCATCGTTTGCGTCCCTTACGTGTTGTGGATCCATGGCTCTTGTCACCTTGCTCCTTTGCTGCAGCTATCGGCTCATGCTCGCGCAATCTCCTAGCTCCTCCGTTCATGGATCTACGTTGTCACCCAACCGCCTCTGCCCTTTGCTTGATCTTCCTTGCTACTACCTCCTTCGCATGACCCTCGACTCTCCCAACTCCTTCACAACCCGCGACTGCTACCTCAGCCCCAATCCTCCACATGGCTGTTGGTGCGACTGTTCACCCTGTTGGCCAATCTCCTCTCAGCTGTCACCTAACCATGCCCACGTTCGCCACCCTGCTCCCGTGTCATGCGTTCACAACAATTCCACACCCAATTCCCTTCGTAGGCTCCCTCAGTTGGCGACTGCGTCTACTGTGGCTGGTGTCCTTGTTGCAAATGGATTACTGGGCAGTTGTCCCTTAGTCGACTCCTTTGCTGCTCACGTGTGACTAGATTGTAGTTCATACGTTCAGATGGCGGTTGTATGACGATTGTACGTCTTTTCTTCTTTTTTGTTTTGTTTGCGTAAACTTTTGCCATCAATGTCCCTCTTTAGAGTTTAGAAATGCTTTGATACCATGCTAATTTTCTCTTAACCCAGTACTTAATAGTTAATTTCGAATAAAATTAATTATTGATTAAAAGCACAATTGAGTTATTAACGAAACATTACAGTGAAAGCATAACAAATTTGAACAAGTGTTTACCTCGGAAAACCCCAAATGGGAAAACCATCAATTGATGATTTTAGAAAGATAAAATTATTAGGAAAAACCAGCAATTGATGATTTTATTAGGTTAAACCATCAATTGATCACACCTAAAAAATAGCGAATCACACCTCAAGATTTGTCCTGCGATCTTGCTGATCACTACTTCCTTTGCTGCCCCTTGCTCCCTTCTTCAGACCCTGCCCTTGCACACTTGGATGAAAGTTCCTCTCCAACCAATACAATGATATCTCACTATCTCACTTTGTGTGACTGTATGTTTCCTCTTCTCTTTTAGGCTGCCTTTTATAACCTTGAGTTTAACCTAAATCCAAAACCCTATATCTCCAAAGTGATCGATGATTGAGATTAGATCTCACCTACACTTTATGATCTGATGGCTAAAATTTAACTAACTCACTAATTCCAGATACTTAGGCAATAATCTTCATTAATTACAAAAAGGCATTCACTTTAGTAGTTACTTTATCAAGATGAATCTCCAAAGTCTGAGAGGTATTAGTGATGACTTCCCCCTGTTAGACATAGAACTCGTGGAAGTATCTGTCTGATGGTACAAACATTAATGAGGACCACCTTGTTAGAGGAAGAAAGTGTTAAAGTTTTAGGGTTACGATAGTTTTTGACATAAGAAATAAACTTTAATGCATGAACATAAATACAAAACAAGATTCAGAATAGTACTGCTCCAATCAATTTAAGCTACAATAAAATCACACATAATTTTCATCTCTTTCAACTTTAACACTCCATTGATCACTGCGTTAAAGTTGGTCATCGAGATTCATCAAATGCCATTTACAGTAACAAAATAATAAATAATGTACAGGAGATATCAGCAGTAAAGAATCATAACCATTATTTGAATTAGCCTTAGGTTTGATCTTGTCACTGAAGGGAGAAGTCAATCTGGGTAAACAAATGACACACCTTGAGAGAGAGAGGGTTAAGGCAGATAGCAACGAACCTCAGATTCTTAGTCAATAGGAAGAAACACTTTAATCAAATACTTAGACTTTATCAACATAGTCATACCTAGTACAATCACGTTGTCAAAGGACACATAGTCACGCTAGGTAAGAATACAATCACACTGTGCAGAGACACAATTATACAGTCATGCAGAGTCTCACAGTCATGCTCTTACATAGTCACCGTGACAGGTATAATATACAATCACAAGTAACGCTGAAGGTAGAGCTACGAGTCACGCTGAGGATAGAGTCATACAGAACAATTATATATACAGTCACAAGTAACCCACAGTTATGTTGGTACAAAAGCAGTCACGAAGAACCCACAGTCACACAGAGAAAACATTACGTGGCAAATAGTCACGCTGAGGAGTCAGAGGGAATGGTCACGCTGGGGAAAACTCACAGTCCACACTGAAAGAGAAACTCATGGTCACACTGGGGAAAACCCACAGTCCACGTTGGGTGAATATAAAGTCATGCACAACAGGTATGAAGTCATGCTGATGTAAATATAACCATGCTAGGGTAGAGACCGCAGGTATGACCATGCTGGTGCAACAAAGAAGAAAACAATCACCTAGGTAGCAATCACGTTGGGAGCAATGGGGAGTAGTCACGCTACGAGGAAAAGTCAGTAGGTAGCAGTCACGCTGGAAGTAGTGGAGAGCAGTCACGCTACGAGGAACAGTCAATGGGTAGCAGTCACGTGGAGCAGAGGTAGACCATGGGAAGACCCAGTCATGCAGAGCGAGATAGACCCAGTCACATAGAAGCCACGTGGATGGAAGGAAGAGCCAAAGTGCAGTCACGCTGGCGAATGAGGAGCAGTCATGCTAGTGGTTAGAGTAGTCACGCTAGCGGATGGAGCAGTCATGCTAAAGGAGAAGCCAACCAAGGAATCAGATACGAATACCATTACATTGGATCAGCTCAAAAATTCTTTTCATAAGGCTTCAAGGCTATACACAAAAGGGTTAACCAAATTAACAATGGTCCAAACAATAAAAATAAAAAATAAAAACGTAAAGTAAATAGTTCAATGGTCTTAGAATAAATGGGCCAAGAAAACTACAAGGTAAATAAATGGTCCAATGGTTATAAAACCAAAATAAAAAGAACTTAGGTTAGTGTTCCAAAAATAAAACCCATAAAGTAAGAGTCATCAAAACAAAGGTACACACACAATAAGAGTGCTAGCACCAACTAAGATAAAGGACCATGAGTAAACCAAGGGGGTCACAATAAAACAACCCACATACCCACAAGATAAAGGTGAACCATAAGGGTGGTCAAACATTTACCTATAGGACCAACAAGACCAAGGGCTATAATCTTTTCTCTCTCTCAAGGTACATTATTTCATATATTTTATCATCATTGTATAAAGGGAAGATCCAAATCGAATGGTACGATCCTTTGGTCCTCAATACTGCTCCTAAGGGTTAGGTGCTAGGGACATCATCAAGGGGTGGCCAGTCCCTTGAGAAATAACCTAGCAGTAATCGATTAGGAGGAGGACATCACACATTATTATCTTGGTTAACTGACCAAGATCCTCCATTCTTTAAAGAATGGCTCTTAGCCCTAGGCTGAGTTTTAGTCCCAGATTGAATCATGTTGATCAACCACCTGGTCCCTGATCAGGTCGTCCATTCTCCCAGAGAATGGTCCTCAGTACTAAGCTGAGCTTTAGTCCCAAACTGAATGTTGATCAACCACTCGCAGGACCTGCTTCCAGACCAAGAGTCTGCCTGGTCCTAGACTAGGAATGTCTTTGCCTCTACCCGCAGAATCTACTTGGACATCGTGTGCCTGGTCGTAGACCAAAATACCCTAAAGGCACATAGGGGACCTAGCCACATGCTAGGAGCTTTGCCATGGCATCAACCTGCTTGGTCCTAGAGCAAGAACCCTAGGAGACTACTTGGGGGCCCTAGGATACCTTCGAGGGTCTTACTTTGCCTTAGTCAACTGCCTAGGGTACCATCCTCCCTGAGAATGGGTCTCGTAGCTGCACTATCTTTAACAGAAAGTACCCAAAAACTTAGATTTTTTTATAGGTGCTCCAAAATTGATTTGCCTAGATTTGAAAAGATGTTGATCTATTGCTATATGGTGGCCTAAACATGTCCAAAACTTGTTCAAAGGGGTTCAGGAGTTAACCTAGAATTCCTCTGAAAACATAAGGGAACACCCTATGCAAATAGGGGGGTTACATGCCCAAAATTGACAATAAAGATTAGTGCCCTCCAACTCTTGGAAGTCATGTCTATCAAATGTGGTTGCACCAGTTTCTTTCAAACCTTGCCATGAATCACTTGAGACCATACTACCCAATGCCTCTCTTACCTTCAAAAAATGCTTGAAGGTGAGGTAGTAGATAACAAATCTGGTCTTTCCAATCTTGAGTAGCTCCAACCTAGAGCAATTGCGAAAAAATATGGTAGGCCATGCTATGATTGGTAATAAATTTTATCATTTTCTTCCTTCTCTTGTTCAAGGAACCAATCCATCTATAATTAGGGTCTTTCATTTTAATAATATCATGCATCAAAAGGTTCAATGTGTGAACCAAACATTGACCAAAATATGTTAGGGTACATATTCCCAATTATTGCTCCTGTTTCCTTACAATTAACAACATTATTAGTAATGACTTGAATGAAATTGTATGGCCCAATCTCTTGAGTGGTTTTATGTAAAGGTTTTGCGATATTGAGATCGGTCTTGTAGCAATCTGAGTAGTCATGGGCTGAAAGAAAGACTTTACCACTAGCAGACACCTCAAGAATATTTATCAATGGTTTGCCTTTAACTTTCTAGGAGCATTATGGATTTTGGCTCTTTCCCTATCAAGCCCCATGGTTCTAGCTTTGTCATACTCATGGCTCTTGTATCCTTTAGGGCTCCATTGATGGCTTGTACCATTTCATGCCAGTGGGTGAGTGAAGAACATTGTATGGTACACCACATGCAAAGAGAAACTAGTAAATTTTTGAATCCACATTATCCATGCGACCTTGGTCAAGGAAATATGATTTTTTTCTATGCATATGCGAGAATCCACTATGGGGGGATGTGGATTGACTTTCAAACCTTCTATGTGAGCTTGCGGCCTTGGATTTAACCCCTGCTTTTTTGGATTTGTTTCGTTTAGCCTCTTCTTGTATTTGTTTCTCTCTTTCCTTGGATTTGTTTCGTTTAGCACTTTGTCACAGGTATTGACTCCTATAGTCTTACCTTCATCCCATTACATAATCCCACATAGATGCTTTCTCACATGGGTATATGTACCTGTGTAAGTTTTAGCAAAATGCCGACATATAAACTTTGTGGTTCCACCCCCTTTTCCTCCCCCAAGCCTTGTCACACACTTCCACAGAGGTGTTGTGTCATTGTGTTTTTGCCCCACATCATTATCAACTTCATTACCATGATCCCCTTTCATTTCTTCCTCTTCTCCACGGTATGTGCCACTACCTACTTCTACCATCTCATCACTGGTATTTTAGCTTCCCACCACCACCATCATAATAAAAAATTGAACCAAAGGAAAAACCACACACCTATCATGCTTTTTTATTCAAGATGAGAATAACTTTCCACATGCAATAAAATGATGGAAAATGAGAAATGGGAAAAAGTAGGAGAGAACATTCGAGATTTAAAATTTTAATATAGTGGAAAAAAATTCAAAACAAACAAAGAGTGGGATTTAAAGCCTACCTCTTTAGCTCTCCAATGGTGGTTGAATGTATCTACTGCAACCTTTAATCTCCCTTCCAAGCTCTCACAAATAGTAGACTTCAATCTCCCTTCCAAGCTCTCATAAAATTTCTCACAAACAAGTAGCAAACCCACTCAAAACCCTAGCAAAGAGGAGCGAAATGAGAAATAGAATGAGTGAATATGGAGTGAGTGAGTGTTTTAATCCCTTAAAAGAGTCCTAGCCATGCCTAAACAAGCAATTGGAACCAAGTCTTGGTTTCAAAAAAGAAAGAAAAAAAGTTGGCCCAAGCCTCGAAATCGCTCAAAGAGTGTAAGGGAGCTATTGTTTGGCTCTTGGAAGCGACTTGGCAGTGTAAGGAAGCGCTCAAGGAGTGTTGCTCGCTGAAAAACTATGGAGTGTTTTTTTTTAAGGGAGCATGCTTCCTAAAATCGCTTCTAGAAGCAAGCGATGTAACACCGAGTTCGTGTGTTATGGAAGAATTTTTATCCTGATAAAGAAGAGATCCATCTTCATAATAAATAATACATATTGAATAAAATGATTGATGATATTTTACAATTGAAAGCCTGCTTTTAAATATGGCTTAGGAACCTATTGGGAAGAGTCGTGTCCTCTTATGGTAATAGTAATTATTAGTTTATTATTAATTTATATATTATTTATGTATTATGTATTTATTATTAATATTATTATTTATGTAACATTTCCCTTTCCTTAAGGGAAGCTTTGTCCTCACAGTTGAGAGTGTTGATGCTCTCCTATTATGGGTTGTGTTTGAAGTGATGACTCGAACACTGCAATCTAGGATCGATTTCATTCTATGGACATGATTTTGGAACTTGTGTTGCAATCCCTTCACCTTAATTGGTGGGTTTTTGAAACAATACAACTTGTACTTATTGGCTTTCCATGTCGTCTTTTGGATTCCATTTATGAAGAATTGTCGATCTTCACTTCCACTTTTTGCAATTCCTAAACATGTGGATGCAATAACTACTGTGTCATCTAGCTCGACAACAATGGGACGACTATATTCAACATTATTTGGAATGTAACCAACAATTTAAAAGAGCACCATGTCTGCATAACTATCTACACTTGTGTCTGTAGAACCATCATAAATTCTTTCATCTTGTTTAAGTAGGCATTGAGTACTTCCACGACTTTTAACTCCATAAATCAGATAATTAGATTTATTTGACAAACGTGGTTGAGAACATTGTGCAAGTGCTTTTTTCGTTACACCTGTGGGCACATTTTCATCTTTATTGACATGAAAACTGGATGGTGATATGGAATTGACTGTGTTATTCAATTTAATGTCCAAGACATCAATTCCATCACTTTCACGTTCTTTACCATGTTTTTCTTGCAAGCTTTGAAAATTGGATTGGGATTTAATTTCCAAGACTTCGTCTTGGTAGGCCTCTAGTTTGATTTGTTGGTTTATTTCATTGAAGGTTTTGTCAACAACTTTTTCATTTGATTGTTCCTTACGGTCAAGTACTTCTTCCATTTTCCTCATAAATCGATTGAATATCTCATCCAATTCTTCTTTAAATGACTTCATGGTTAATGTAAGAGTTTTATAGTTAATTAATAATAAATCCAATTAACTGTTAACAAATATTGATAATTATTATTAATATTATTTTATAAATAATAATCATAATAATAATAATAATATACATATATATAGTTTATTTTTTGGGGTGAACGTGTGAATTAAGGCTTAATAAAACCTTGTGTGGGTTTTATAAACCGTATGTTGTTTTTTTTCATCCTTTCTTCTTTCCCCTTTTTTATGGGATCTTCTTATCTTTTTTCTTTTCTTTTTACTTTCTCTTTTCTTTTTTTACGAAATAAAATTGATGGCCAAAGGCCCGAAATTAAGCCTAAGGGGCTTTGATACCGCTGTAACATTGAGTCCGTGTGTTATGGAAGAATCCATATCCAGATAAAGAAGAGATCCATCTTCATAATAATAATACATATTGAATAAAATGATTGATGATATTTTACAATTGAAAGCCTGCCTTTAAATATGGCTTCGGAACCTATTAGGAAGAGTCGTGTCCTCTTATGATAATAGTAATTATTAGTTTATTATTAATTTATATATTGTTTATGTATTATGTATTTGTTATTGGTATTATTATTTATGTAACATTTAAAGCCTATCTCTTTAGTTCTCCAATGGTGGTTGAATGTATCTATTGCAACCTTTAATCTCCCTTCCAAGCTCTCACAAATAGTAGACTTCAATCTCCCTTCCAAGCTCTCATAAAATTTCTCACAAACAAGTAGCAAACCCACTCAGAACCCTAGCAAAGAGGAGTGAAATGAGTAAAATGAGAAATAGAATGAGTGAATATGGAGTGAGTGAGTGTTTTAATCCCTTAAAAGAATCCTAGCCATGCCTAAACAAGCAATTGGAACCATGTCTTTGTTTCAAAAAAGAAAGAAAAAAGTTGGCCCAATCCTCGAAATCGCTCAAAGAGTGTAAGGGAGCTATTGTTTTGCTCTTGGAAGCGACCTGGGAGTGTAAGGATGTGCTCAAGGAGTATCCCTCACTAAAAAACTATGGAGTGTTTTTTTTAAGGGAGCACTCTCCCTAAAATCGCTTCTAGAAGCAAGCGATCAGGAAGCATGCTCCCAAGAGCGCTTCTTGGTCGCTCCCTCTGTGAGTGTGCTTTAGGAGCGAAGGGAGGGGGGGTGGCGGGAAGTGGTGCCCCTTGCATTAGAGAGTCAGACACATCTTTTGGGAGTGTTAGTAACCTAGTTTGTCAAACAGTGTTGGAGGTTTCTTCAAGATTAGTGCTTAGGGGTGCTTTAGGTCGGTGTTTGTTGGCTATTTTATTTAATTGGTGATTGTTTCTTTTAGGTCTGCCTAGCATTTGCATGCCTATGGCATTGTATGAGGATGTTTGATTTTTTATGCTATGGAAAATTAGGTGCAATGCTGTGTTTGCACATGAGGTTAGCTCCTTGTCCCCCTTTTGTTCTATGAGATGAGATGAGATATATCTTAAACTTTTCGCTAAAGGAGATCTCTTGATAAAAGATGCCCTCTCTTTGAACCCAACTGAGTATTTTGACTTTTGTGCAGTTGTTGCTATGAGGAAGAGGTTACAATCATCATTGTATATACCCTTCTGTTTTTTTTATATGTATCTTTGTAAATATAAGACCCTGTCCCTGTTCCATCACTAGGTCAATATATTATTATGTTTCATTCATTGATGATTTATCAAGGAACAATTGGGTCTATTTCCTCCATAAAAGAAAGTTTTCGAGAAATTGAAAGAGTTGAAAGCTCTTGTATAAAACCAATAAAAAAGTGTGCTGAGGACAGATATTGGTGGATAGTTCTGTGGAAATGAGTTCGAGTAATTCTTTCATAAGTGTGAAATAGGCTAGCAAGAAAACACCAGTGACGACTTGCCCTATGATAGGCCACCTTTTCTCTATACAATTTACCATCCAGGTAAGTATAAGGTATCATGGTTACACAAATGTTAGGAATGCCTGGCATGGTACATCCAGCGAAATTGAAAAATGCATGCAACGATGGATGCTATTGCATAACCCCAATACATCGATCTAATGATAACGAGAATTCTATTGCCTTTTCCATGGCTTGCCTAAAAGTCTGACCCAAGTATCAAAATGTTTCTCCAAGTATTCAATGTTGCAAGGGATACGTTTCATAGATTTTGGGCTTGGGATGAGGCACAAGAAAAGAGAGCTCTAGAGGGCATTCTCAAAATATTTGACAGGATAAAGTATCATTAAAAAGATGTGAGTATTGCTGGAAACATCAAGAAGTGAAACAATGCGATAGATAAAGATGCATAGAATAGAGAAAAGGGGAAAGATCATTCTAGAGAAGCATAGAAGTGAGGATTTGGTGATAGGGAAAACTAAATTAAATATCATAATTGTCACATGGGTAATCACAATTCCAAAGTTTTTAATGGTGACAATGTCCATTTTGTCCAATTAAGTATATAAACTTAATCAAGAACATGTTAAAAATTTTCATTGAGCATGATAAAGTTTTTTTGAAGTAAACACTTCCTGCCTGTTCACTATTGAATTGGCAGAAGATTTCTGCGTTGCATAAGAATATATTGAATAATGAATAATTGATAGAATGATATTTACAATGAGCCTCGTGATGGCATACTTCTACACATTGGAGGTGAAGGTGTATGTACCCATTTGACATTTCACTAATGTATATTTATTATTGTTATTGTTATTATTATTGTATTTATATTTATGTTTGTTATTATTGTTATTATATTTATATTTATGTTTGTTATTATCATTATCATCACTATGTTTATATTTATGTTTGTTACATTTTTATCCTAAACAGAATCATGAATCGAATCTATGTAAAACAAAG
The DNA here is from genome assembly GCA_001517045.1 of Pseudotsuga menziesii. Classification (NCBI taxonomy): domain Eukaryota; kingdom Viridiplantae; phylum Streptophyta; class Pinopsida; order Pinales; family Pinaceae; genus Pseudotsuga; species Pseudotsuga menziesii. The sequence continues at coordinate 264,341 of LPNX011179413.1, forward strand.
CAAAACTTCTCATTATCTTTACCATGAGCTGGATCAAAGCCATCCAATATCTCGATGGATTGTTGAGAGCTTTATATTCACGTATTGATATTTTTTTGTTCCCATTAAGTATATATTGAAAGTTGAAACAACAAGGATGCCATGAGCTACTTATTAAATGACCATGAGACTAGCTAATGAGCTCAAATAATAACTACATCATGACGGATAAGATATAGACACATAGCATTGCCAACATAATAACTATGAATCAACATGATAGATACCTTTAGAGAGATGGAATATGTGAATGTGAAGAAAGAGAGATCACATTGTTGCCCATGGTTCCCTCAATATCTATTGTTTGCTCTTGAAATTTTCCATTAAGCTGACATGCGTTTGCAGTTAAGATTGTTAATAAGTTGCCAATGCCATTACATTTTACCCCCATGGGCCATGCCTAATTGCTTTGGGATTTTGTAGAGTCAAGAGTTGAATGTAGAGAGAACAAATCAAATGACATGATTGCGGAGTGTGCAAGCCGAACACATTAAGTACTGATAATAAATGACATGCTAATTGTTGAATCAAACGATTGACACTTCTCATAACATAGGCATTATAGTGAGGATTCAAGAAGACAAGGTGTCCAAGATTTCATTAAGTGACACTTAAAATGGAAGGTATGTCAATGCAATGATAGGATTATGCGGGCGTGAGCCATGTGATGGATTTAATGTTGTGGAAGTGAACATTGTACCGATAAATATACGAGAGACAATGAGAATCAAGATGATTTCAGTGTTTGATGCCAACGGAAACTAGTGGGCGTTGAATCCTGAATCCTGACGATCATTCACATCCATCCTCATTTAATAGTGAAGTTATAATGATCGTTGGGCACCCATGACTTGGGGAGTGGCAATGATGATGGGTTGTTGAGAGTATGGCCTTATAAATTTTATAATATTTGTTGTCCTTCATAAATGATGAATGGATTAAAAAAGTTACACTTTTTTGAAGCGTGATTCTTGAATTACACTTCCAGGACAGGCTTGAAACCCTTGGAAGGTCGAGGAAGGATGCGTTTTTGATGACTGGTCATGGACACTCTCCAATCTTCTGATACCTTGACCAAAGATTTGTGCTCCCACACTGTATCAGTGCTATTGTACTCAACACTCCCACTGACCTGCTTTAGTGGTCATTTGTTGGACATTAATAAAATTATCTTATCTTATCTTATGTGCTGATTTGTTTGTTGGTTTAAAGTTTATTGAGTCCCAGGTTGATGAAAGAGAAGAAGAGTGGAAGAAAGCACTCATGGTTCCTATTGAAGTTGGATTTCTCTAGGGTAGATCCAATGCGATTTGGTTAGTGGTTTGATATAAAGATTGGTAGAAATCAGCTACAAGGGGTGCAATTTGCAGGTGTGGATCAGCGATAGGGAATACAACTTGTAGAGGTGGATAAGAGTTCATATAAGTTATGGCAAGTTCTAGAGGCTTGGTTTGTGAGCTTTGAAACATTTTGGTCCTAGGTATGGGGGAGTTAAGCTTTTTGAAGTTGAAATCAGGTTCTACATATATGGTAGGCAGACCAAAATTTTCAGCCAACATTGACTCTCATCTGGCTGACGTGTCAATGGTCAAAGAAGTGGTTGATGGGATGAATTGTTCTTCTTTGGCCATTCTTGGTACATGTACAATTAACAATTCTTCTCATTTGGTGACAGCTTCAGAATCAGATTTTTGAAGTGTATCTGAGAGGCAAGCCATAGATATTTTCAATGTGCTTGGTCCATATAAGTTTGAACTTGGGACAAGCAGTTGATTTTCATATGATTATTGAGTGAGGGTGTTAGAGCTAGGTTATTTTAATGGCCATATGATGATGTATTATTATATATTTTAGTACTTTAGCTGCAGGCATTTAATAAAGTTAAGTGGCTTAAGTTTGCAAAGTCACATGTCATAAATAATATTAAGTTATATTTAGGTCATGTTTTAGTGAAATGAGTTGGTTGTATGGGACTAGTCTCTCTCACGAGACATTATACGTATTGACAATTACAGAATAATCAATAAAGCATCTCTGTCTTCTCTCTCTGCAAGTACTTGCAATTGTGTATGTGCTTTATTTGACAGTATATACTATATAGCTTTTTATATAGTACAATAGTATAGACTTAATAATATAGTATCGATACTTATTAATATAGTGTATATGGTACCTTTNTTCAGGCAGTAAAGGTAATCATGCATTAAAGTTAGCATCCCATATATTTTTTGATCTATCTGCTACTCCCCCAACACTTGAGCTAGGGCACATACTATAGCATTGCTTTAGGTGATTGGATAATGGCAATTCACATAGTGACTCCTCACCTAAAATAATAAATTTGGCAAGTTTCATTTGAAAGTAAATCTAGAACCTGTTTGAAAGAGATATGTAATGCAACAGATTTCACAGTGAGTAGAAGCCACAATAAACGAAATTACAAGTTTTTGGTATGATGTGTTTGGTACATTCTACACACGTTAGATTTTTAGTATTTACATTTAAAATGTTTTTCTTTGATAACTTCTAGGTTTTTTTTTCTGCCAGTTTCAATGTGTTAGAACTTAGAACAACGCAGCTATGATTGGATGTTCATGTTATGGTTGGATATAATTTATTTTATATGAATCTTTACTGTAATCACTGCTATATTTATTTCAAATAGATCTAAGGTGGGTTACTGTTAATTGGTCTATATATTATTGAATGAAATATTAATCTTTTCTGATTTTGACAATTGTTTTGCTTTATAACCAGGGATTGCTAAAGGGAATAGATGAAACAGGAGAGTCAAGCTCTAACACCGAGAGCGCTGCTGTTCTTGCAGCTCAGGTACTTGTTTTGATTTTCTTGTGTACAATATCAAAGATAAAAAATAGTGAGGCTGAGCAGAGGCACAACTCTAGAGGTACTTTTGTCGATCTTCATGTATTTTCTAGCATGTTGAGCATTCTTCTGAGCCATGTTATGTCCTGGTGTACTCTGATCTGCTTTTGATAGAGTTGATACAGGAGTTGCATTTACACTCCCACTATGGAACTACATTGGATGTACTCTTTCTAGTCCCGTTGATACCATTGTGGTCATTTGTTGGACATTAATTAAATTACCTGAACTTACCTTATATGAGGTGCAATCTGTGTTCTCTGGTTAAATTCCCCAACCACCTTTGGGGTGTAACTTCTTTCATTAATTTCTCTGGTTTTCTAGCATGGACCATGTTGTCTAAATAAAGTTTGACTTGAGAATCAAGACTAGATAATTAAATTGGAAAGGCCTAAACCAAATTCAGTTATGTTGCACCAATGTTTGAGGCCACCTTGCGGAGATAACATAGCCAAGGGGTGATTTACACATTTCTGTTTTGAATTTTAAGAGCTTATTGTCAATACCTTGCTGCACCTAATATGTAAATTCAAAGAAAAGCCTTATCATAATTCAGTGGAAATAGTGCTGAAAGTGCCACTAAATGATCGAAGTACTATGTGTGATATGTTCCTGAATTTTAAGAGCTTATTGTCGATACCTTGCTGCACTTAATATGTAAATTCAAAGGAAATCCTTATCAGCATTCAATGGAAATAGTGCTGAAAGTGCCACTAAATGATCGAAGTACTATGAGAGTGCTGAAAGTGCCACTAAATGATCGAAGTGCTATGTGAGTGCTGAAAGTGCCACTAAATGATCGAAGTACTATGTGTAATATGTTCCTGCTGCATTTTTGTAATATGCAGTAATTGATAGCTTGTAGCTTTACCATCTGAATGAGTATATATGAGCTCTTCTGGGAAAGAACTAAGATGCTATGTTACACAGATTTCCACCATGCAGGATTGTTGGGTATGGGTATCTAACTAGAAGTGTTGCCCAAATTTGCAAGAAATGGCAGGTTGGCAGTGGCAATATTATATATTAAAAATATAAAGATAATTAATAAAAGATAAGAAAGTGAACAAGTTAAATTTGTTACATAACTCTAATTGATAATGCAAAATAACAGAATTTGGAAAATTAAAAGTTCGATTAAAATACCATTCAGTTAAAACTTAAATCACAAGTCACAGTACCATCTTCTATATTGATTTCAAAGATCAATTTTACACTTAAATCATAACTTTGACATTGGTATTTATTTATTTAATTATAGAAGGTAGCTGTGACTGTTTACATTGTGCAAAATTAGCCAAAACAGGAGAAAGTTAAAACTTTCAAAACTCTACCGAGTGTGACAAGTACACTGTCACAAGTATGATGATTACACTTCGTTGACAAGTACACTTCATTGTCTTGCTCTTTATAGCAAGAACATGTTCAAATTGCATAATTCTTGTTCTTGTAAAATGGGTAACTAGCCTGTGGTAGTGGCCGCTAAATATGAGTCCACACATGTTGCAAGAGTATCTTGGTTGTATTTCATTGTCAACTTAGGTAATGAATTGCAAGATTGGTTTGTTAGCCGGATCCATTTGATCAATGTTGAAACTTGAAAGGCCTGCAAAAGGAATTTGAAAACAATAAAAATGGTGCAGGATTTAAATTGTCAAATGATGAAACAATGTACAAGCACTAAAGTACATAAATATTAAAGGATAAAAGTTCTATAATTATATATATCATATTCCAAATTGACAAATTTAAATTTTAGATGATTCATGATACAATTTTAGAAACATAAACCACTCAAATCATATTGATATTTGTATTGCCAAAATGCCCGAGGCACTACATAGTCCAAAATGCCCAAGGGCCAAACTATAACATTAAAGCTGAATATGCTCATAAAGGATGACCTTTGGATTCAACACTATCCATATAGGCTTGAGCCTTGTTGGGTACTGCATATGCATTATAACTGCCATCATCATCATCACCAAGTTGCGATGCAATGCCATCTACTAGTATGATGACCAAGCCTGCATATGGCGAAGGATTGTCCTCATCATCATCAATATAGGTGCAATTCTTGATGTACACATACCATCATGTCGTAGGTCTTTATAAATACTCAAGTAGCTTCGTTGAATGTATTGAAAAACTACTATATCTTGTATACAGTGATCTTGGGGTTTATCTTTCTGCTATATGTGATCTATGTATCTGTATGTACACTGTTTTCTGAACTAATTATCTATATTAGAAGGTTGTTGGGTTTTCTCCCTTGTGGTTTCCCAAGTCAAATCTTTGTGTCTATTGTTTCTGTGCTTGGTTATTCTTTTAGTGATCCTATTATTGTGATGCAATTGAAATTATACTGCTATCTATAAAAACTAACAATATAGACATGGGTTTCCTTCTCAAGTGTCATTTATGTGTATCATTATTATTTTCTGGCAAGATGAGTTGTTATTTAAAAAAAACTATATATCTATATTCTTTGTATTTTTTATATACCACATTCCCCCCTACATAACCATTTTGGGGGGGTCACATTTCTAGGCGTTCCCGTTTTGGAAACTTGTACATGTTTCCACGTTTCGTGCAAGTTAGCTTTAGAGCTTGTATGTAGCCCATCCTAGGCACTATTCTCATAGGTTATACATGCTAATTGGTAGAGGGATCTTGCTCATTGATTAGCTGGGTGCATTTCCCAAAGATAAATGTTGATTTTAGAGTTGACTTGTGCCCAGTTGGAAGACTATTATTTGACCTGCCTTTTAGCCCATTTTGGAAGCTTTTGAGAAGGATTTTGATGATGATTAGTCAGTCTATGTGCTACTCTTTTGTTGGAGAGAAACCCCCTGTTTTTAGTAACCATTCACTATGTTTTGGAGATCTCCTCTCGTGGTTTGTGTGATATAATTGACTGTGCCTTGAAGGATAGACATGTATTTTATGGAGGAGATTTTCTTTTCCTATTCTTTGCTGGATATGCTAGTACTTTTATGGAGGAAAGTTGCTGATATGGAGACAAATTAACAAGCCCACATGCTGCCCCCAGCTTGATGACAATTTCTAAGACTGGAGATTTATAAGACCACTATAGAGATTGATGGAAACAATGTACGACAGTGATGCCTTTCCTCTGAAAATTGGATTGGAAACTCCATTATCAAAATAATGTGTAAAATGATACCAAAGTTGCCTTGTATCTTGAAGTTTACATACATATCTCCACCTTTCCTGTAAGTGCGGAGTAGTCCAAAAAAGTTCTTCTTTATTAACCTTTTTACTATCTTAAATGAGAATTTTGCCTTTGTTCATCTTTTGACTTTTGGTTTTTAGGCTTCCCTATGGTGGACCCCACACGTTTTTCATTAGAATTACTTCTAATCTTTGGTGCTAGTTGTAACTTTCTTCCATGTCTAATTCTAATTTTGGCGTATCATTTTCAGCAAGACTTCCTGCATTAATTCAAATCTTTTTTTTCAACTACGCCCAACTCTTGATCACACCTTGGCTATCTATCTGCTTGGTAACGTTTGGTAACTTGGCATTATGAACCCATTGTATGCCTACAGCTTGAGTGAGGCTAACGGTTAAGAACATTCCCTCATGTAGGAGGACACAATTTTGAATATGGAAGGGGGTAGGGTTCGTACACCTCCGTAGACTTAAGCAGTCCAATCACTACATGGAGGGGTCCCTTGTCCCACCAACAAGGGGGTCTCATACATTAATTTGGTGTTTGGCTAGGCTGTGACCTTAAAATTAGATTATTATTATTATGTCTATGATAGTATGTCACTTGCTCCTACTCCCTGCTTCCTTATAGTAAATATGTTTTGTCTTTTGATGTGTACCCTATCTCACAATTGTTGAGTTGTATGCAATTGGCATGCATCGTTTGGCATCTGGCTCTATATCTTACAAGCAGTGCTTATCCTTGACTGATTGATGACTTCTCCTTGGCAACCATTTTCTCTCTATATCTTACAAGCAGTGCTTATCCTTGACTGACTGATGGCTTCTCCTTGGCAACCATTTTCTCATCTTGAACCAATCATGTTTTCCTTGTTGGAATTTGTGCAACTTCGGAAGTTATTCTTATTGTAATTTTATTGTATTGTTTTGTACCTCCTACGGGAGATTATATTGATGTAATTAAGCATGTAAACCATTGAAAGAATCAATCCAAATCTTGGGGAAGAATTACACAAGAAAAATAATTAAATAAATTTTTATTTTATCTTTCCCTAAGACATGTCGGCCCAGTTAGGGAAAAAGTCAATTTTGCAAAGTGTATAAATAGAGAGGCCATGCGCCTCATTTGGACACACTCAACACAAGCAAGTTCGCCTAGTCAAGGAGAAGTTCGCTACAGCCGTAAAGTGAAGTGTTTTCTGGGGTTTTCTCTTAGAGAGATTTTCTTCTTTCTCGCTCTCATTGTTGCATTCTGTCCTCGGAATTGATCATCTCTATACGAAGGTTGCTGGGTTTTCTCCCTATTGGGTTACCCAGGATAAACTTTAGTATTCTTTGTTTCTGTACTTTGTCTTTTTGCTAGTGTTCCAATTGTTTATCTGTAGTTAAGTTATATTGCTATAATTGTGTGAAAATCTAACATGGTATCACTACAGTTCTAGAAGAATCCATTGCTGGAAAAGCTAGGGCTTGACATCTTGAGGCCTTCCCTCATCAATTCAGGAGAAAAAGTGACTTGGAAACTTTTCGCTCTAGGGAAGGCGCATCTATTGGTGAAGGAAAAACTGAATTATGAGAAGTTTCATTTTGACCTAAATCCGTAGTTGCCGCAATTACTGCGGAAATTAGGGTTTCAAGTGTTGTGCTGCTCAGTCCATTGATTTGGCTTGACCTCACCTTCTCTCAACTCGCCTTGATAGGGCGCATCTACCTGTGAGGTCAGTTTCATAAGATTCCAAACTTCATTTTTTAACCTAGCTCTTGCTAGGGTTTCTGGTTCAGATCTACAGGAGAGATTATTGGAATGAAGGTTGAAGATCGTCTTGATGGGGCTACCAACTTCATTTCCTGGAAGTCAAGAGTTCTTCTCATCTTGGAAGAAAATGATCTCTTGAAGTTTGTCAATGAGAAGGTTTAAGAACCAGAAGCTGAAGAAGACAAGTCTCATTGGAGGAAGAATGATGCCAGGGCAAGAAGAATCTTGGTGGACTTAGTTAAGGATCATTTGGTTCCTCAAATTTCACAAAATGAGACAATGAGGAAGATGTTCAAAACCCTAAAGAGGTTATTTGAGCATAGTAGCATCAATGTGACTCTTACATTTAGGAACCAACTATCAAATATGAAGATTTCCAAGACTGAATCAATTGCTCCATACTTCATGAGGATCACATAACTAAGGGACAAGCTAAGGTCCAGTGGAAAACCCATTGATCATAAGGAGCTTGTCATGACCCCGCTAAATGGTCTTCCACCACCTTGGGAGTCTTTCATCCAAACCATAAGTGGTCGAACCAAGTTGCCCAAATTTGACAGGTTATGGGCATATTGTACCTAGGAAGAGAAAATGATTGCAACAAGATAGAGCCTACATGGCACTCAACCTGAGGAGAATTAAGCATTCACGGCCCATGCCAAGAAAGGAAAAGGAAAGGGAAGGAAGTTTCACAATCACAAGCACCAATATCAATGTTCCCTCGTGGATAAGGATGCTCTATGCTACTACTGAGTATGGATCAAACAGTATCATTCTTCTCAAGATTTTTCTCAGGCAGTACGGGCACACTCCCCACTAGCATTTGAGGGACTTTATTTCTCTCCATGCATTCAGTACTTCCCTTTTTAGATTGCAAGCATATATATTTCTTTGTACATCATTTGCCATCAACAAATCTTCGAAGGTGCTCACTAGTGATGTGTGAATGGGATAGTGGAAGAAATTTCCTTGTGATAATTACTAGATCCTTCTCCTGAAGAGACATGCACTGAAAATGATGTTATGTCGGAATGGGTGCCCTCTTCTTTAGGATGAGGATTCTCTCGTGGTAAGAGGAAACTGGGGATGGGAAAATCATCCGAAGTTTGTTGGTCAGTGGTAGGCTCTGAAAGGGGTGTTGGTGGGTCATCAGGATGAATAATCTCTCTATCATTGGGCGCACTATTGTGCCCTATCCTGGTTGACCTCCATATTAACAGAGTACTCCCTTAACGTTCTAAAACTTCTTTGTTCAGGAGGGGGTATGATGTCTTCTACTGGTGTTTCACTGCTTCTCGTGACAACCACCAATTTGTGTTCTAGCTCTCCATGTGGAATAGTCATATTCAGATCAATGCCTTCAAATCCTATAGTGGGGTCATGGGGGCGATTAGAAGTATCAAAGCCTCCTATACTACCAACAATCGTCAAATCATGAGTGTTTTCATGAGAGACTTCAAACATCATCAACTCATGATCAGACCTTCGAATAAAATTTTGGAGATCCCTTTCTTCTTTTGATGAATCGGGTTCTCGAAAAGATCTCCAAATACTCACTATGTCATCTTCACTTCTCGGTGGACTATTATCTCCTTCCATAACCATGAACACACCATCAGGAAAAAGCTCACCCTGGCCATATGAATTCTTGACCCCATCTTCATACTAGTCTAAATGTCCATCATAGAAAGGCTCGCGGTAAATCCTCACCATTTCTCAATCAGAGTTAGGAATAGTGGCTTACGATAAATTCCTCTGTAATTGGCCACCTAATCCTATTGACCATCTTCGACTAAGAAGCATCCCGTAAACTGGGGGAAAATCAACTACTACAACATCCATGAGAATAGATATGTTTGAACAATCAAACAAGTCCGCCTGAACATTCTTGATTAATCCAAAAACATGGACATGCCTTGAATCCATTCCACACACATTCTTATAAGGTCTAGTGATTTGCAACCCCATGGCCTCCATGATACTTTTGGGGATTACATTCACGGCGACTCCAGATTCAATCATACAATTGTGTAATAGGAGCTCACCAATGTGAAGAGTAAGATAGAAAGGCTCACGCCCTCCATTCTTTCTCTCATATAGCGTTGCCCTAATTTCAATTGGAGGATCCTCTTCCTCCTTGAGTGCAGCATTCAAAGGTGGACTGGGAAGAGGTTCAACAATACTGTCATTTTGGCCGATTACAGGAATGCTATCAAAAAATTCACTCACTTGATTCTTTACGAATGGAATCCTTATTAACTCAGTTAGGGGAATATTTTGTGTGATCCTATCGAATTCCTTTTCAATGTTAATATTCATCATACTTGGCAGGAATTTGATCTAACTCTTTTTCTTCATCCTTCTTTTCTTCCAACTTCCGATTGAGAATAGGAAAAGACCTTTCCCTACATCTCTCCCTCTTATAGATTTGGAATATGGGTTTGTTGATTTCATTTATTTGTTCAAAAGGGCTAATGTGGCATGTACCGATGGGATCATCTTGACTATTATCCTCCATATCAAATAGAACTCTACCAAAGGTTTCATCAAAATCATCAGTGAAGTTAATCTTCTTTGGTGAATCTTCTTCTTCATTCTCTTCGTGAGGATAGTAATCATGATCCTCATGCCCTTGTTCTCTAGTCCAATTAATTGCCTTGGGATCAGGTGGCGCTTGATTCACGAGATTCTTTCTTAAGTCATTATTCATGGGTCTCTTTTAAGGGTTCCAATAGGGTTTAGGTCCATATTGGTTCCTATACCTATCGGACTCCCTACCCCTAGCTAGGTCCCTTGTGATCAAAGCCAAAATTTTGACCATCTCTTGCATGTTTTCCAACATCTCAACCGGTTCTTTAGATGGTTCTTTAATTTTCTTGGTTCTTGATTCTGTCTTAGATGATGATGGACCATAGGAGTCGAAGAAATTGTGGTTACCCATGGACATAGCGTTTGCTTCAACTTTTCTTGCATTGTCTTGGGCAATCTTTAGGTCACCTGGGTTCTTCTCTTTTAAGTGGTAACCAAGCCATCCATCAAATGCGTTTAGATAATGAATCAAGAGTGCTTGGTCTTTAGGTTTGATAGTGTTAGGTACACTTGCCACAACTTTATCAAAACTAAGTTTAAATTCTTGGATAATTTCATTTTCCTTCTTTTTGATTTCAAAAAGTTGGTTTAGAAGGAATCTGCCATCCATCCATTTTCCTTCTTTTTGATTTCAAAAAGTTGGTTTAGAAGGAATTTGCCATCCATCTTTGCTGACCATTGACCCTTTAGGATGGTAACAAAAGCGTCATAACCCCTTACAGATGAAGCATGCAACCTATCAAACCATCTACGGGCTTTACCTTCTAATGAAAACAAAAGGCCCCTCATGTACACATCCTCCTTCTCAACACCATAAGCTTCCATGTGTGACCACACGACATCTATATTGTCTTAGATGGTGCTTGCGCAAGTGCCAGTGAATTTAGTAATGCTTTCAAATATTTGTTTGGCATATCATGGGGTGACCCAGCTATTTGGGACAAGTCAAAAGACGAGGCCTTAGCTTTATTGCCAAAGGTTCGTGGTTGGTTTGTGTTTGTGTTCGCGGTTGTGTGAGCCATTGAAATAGGTTGGGAAACTGGAATATAAGAAGAGACTTGATTAGATCATAGTTTTAAAAATCGGTCGAACCGGTTTCAAAATTGGCCGATTCATCGATTTAAGGGCTGACTGAGTCAAATCGGTGAGCAAATCGGATCGGTGACCGGTTTGATACTGAACCGGCCGGTTTGGACACCGAATCGGTTGGTTCGGTACTGAACTGGTTTGCTCGGCTGATTCATGACAAAAATCGTCTGATTTTTGTGAAGATCTGTGCACTCAAAAATCAAGGTTTTTTTAATGTATTTTTTTCATTTTTAATTTTTTTTTCCTAACCTAAATTACCTAACCCAACCTATGACCTCTTCAGTGACTACCCTTGACTCCCCAACCTTCAATTCCATGTGTTGTTAACTTGTTGGCATCATGGAACCCTAGAACCTTGGAGAGTTAGCGGTCGGTGAACTCAGGAGTCAAAACACTAAACCGTGAAGTTTGAAGTTTGAACAAACATGGAACTTGAACAGTGGACTGTGCAGTAGTCACTATTATGTAGCTAACTATGTAGGATGTTATTTTTTGGACTCTACAAGCCATATACCCTAGGGCCTTTAGGCCTCATGGATTATGTATTTTGTTCCATTTCCAGTCTACTAGATATGTATTGCACAGTACACTTTGTGCCATTTTGAGATATTAACACTTATATGGTNTTAGTAAACTGATTCATTAAATTCAAATCGACCGATTTATGACCGATTCATTACCGATTCCGATTCCGATTCCGATTCGGAGTTGACCCTCGACCGATTCCGAGTCTGATTCCAATTTTTAAAACTATGGATTAGATAAAGGATTTGGATTTGCTGATGTAGAATTCAGACTAGTAGAAAGAGGGCTTGAAAAATAATTAGGATACCTAGTAGAATTAGTGAATTTCCAAAAGAAAGTTGTGGATTGTGCTTTTGGATCTTTGTGACCTAGTTTCCTTTTATAAGTGACAGGGCTTCCTTCAACTAAATTAGATCGACTTCTGAGATCGTAAGGATGGGTTTGGAATCGCCCCTCAGAGGAGTCGCCAGGTGAGATATTGAATGAACTCACCGAAAGATATGTCGTTGGGGAAATATAATGCGAGAGAGAGACAAGTGAATATAGAATTAGGCAAATGGGAAATCATTCACTTAACTTAATCCAGATGCGATGATTCAGAAGATAAGAGTGAAGTACGACTCGTAGACACCAAAGGTAAAGCCTCTACCTCCTCAACAATGGCGCCAAAAGATGTTATCACACAAAGTGTATCTACCCACTAAAGGTATCCCATCTCAGACGGTAGAGTGTTGAGGTAGCTAATCGGTGACACTGCAAGGGCCTCGTCCACTATGGAAAAAGGGTACGTGTCACACCGAACGGGCTCTTGTCTCTTTAGATCACTTAGGAAAATGATCAAGGGGGAGACCCTACTAGCCTAAGAGGGCTAGCGCACCTACTCGAGACACTCCTAAGGTTAAACAATAAGTAAAGGAGGAGAGATAATGAGTGAGGTAGACTATATCTAAGAAATAGATGTGGTATAGGAGTTCGAAGTAGGGAAGGCTTACCCAATAAGAAAAATGGCCCAACTTGATAAGGGAATTACCACATGAGTTTAGCAAAGTAGATCTAGAAAGATCTAGCCACACATAGGAGAAACCTAAAGGACCCACCTAGGATTTTATGCAAAAGAGAACAGAGTGGACCCAAAAAGGTAGATCAGGGCATGGAATGACTAAATCAGGACACTTGGAGGATAGATCTATAAACATTAGGTGGGGTCAAGCATACCCAACTGATAGATCTAGATAGATCTAGCCACATGAATAGAAATCCTAATGGGACCCGCCGAGGGTTTATGCAAAAGAGGACGTGGTGGACCCAAAAGAGTAGATCGGGGCAAGTGGTCATTAGATCGGGAAACTTGAAAGATAGATCTGTGAAAATCAAACTTGAAAGATAGATTTGTGAAAATCAAATGGGTTCAAGCATACCCAATTGATAGATCTGAAAATTTGGCCACCCAGCCAGAGGGGGCGCCCCCACCTAGAGAGACTAGTGCTAGATGCCAGTTTTTTCTACAGGTCGAAGAGGTGCTTTCTACAACCCAGTAGGGGGAGATATGTAAGTCCTTCCGTGCTCATCCTAGAGCTGACACGTGTCCTTTATAAAAATGTTATAAAAGATAACATGTTGGCTCAATTTAGATTTAAAATAATTTTAGAACCACATATATAAGACTACAAATTAAAACCATAAACATTCAGTTCACATTTTCTCCACATTGCCACTCTAAAAAAGGGGTTTGTAGCTAGAAAGATTTGATCCCTTTCGGTGCTTGGTAGATCCTTTTTAAGATGGGATTGACACTAGAGAACGCAACTATTAATATTGGTAAGAATGAGAGGTAGGGTCTTACTTTTATTGCAATATCTAGAATAAAAGCTTTGGATGGTTTTCGATTTCAACCTCCATTTCATATGATCGATATGAAAAGATGGGAAAGTGTGCTGGTGTATCTAATAGAAAAGCTGAAGAAGAAAGATTAAGATCACTTACTTTGTAATATATATGTTATTTGATATCTTTCCCATTTCACTTCATTATTATACAACTTCTTAATGACTAAACATTCTTTGCGGGTTATTATTCAACTTCTTATTGACATAGATAAATATTTACATTGTATCACTTTGTTATGATTCATATTCTTCATGGTCTTATTTACTATCATGCTAGACATGTTTCCCATGGTGCACTGATGTCAACAGTATTGCTTCCTACTACCCCCATGCCCCCATGCCCACGACTACAACCAACATAGACCCATCTTAAAGGTGGCTCTACCAAGCGTCGTGAGGGATCAAATCTCTCGAGGTGCAAACCCTTTCTTTGCATTTGCACTCTAGAAAGGGTTTGCACCTTGAGAGACTTGATCCCTATCGACGCTTAGTAGAGCCACCTTTAAGATGGATCTAGACACCAAGTTTGGAAGGATGCCATGATGGAAGAATACCAATCTGTCATGAAGAATGATGTATGGGAGGTTGTACCGAGACCTGAGGGGAAGTCACTAGTGACTTTCTTTACAAAATTAAACATGGAGCAAATGATAGTGTGGAAAAACACAAGGCTAGATTTGTCGCCCGAGGATTCTCTCAGAAAGAGGGAGTTGATTACGATGAGACATTTTCTCTTGTGGCTCGATATACTTCCATCAGGACTATTATTGCTATTGCTTCAGCTATGGGATGGAAGCTGCATCAAATGGATGTCAAAACCGCTTTCCTCAATGGTGTTATCAAGGAAGAAGTATACTTTGAACAACCAAAAGGGTTTGTTCAATATTGTCCATGTGAAGGAGTCTCACATATGCAGGCTGAAAAAGGCCTTAGATGGACTCAAGCACGCACCCCGTGCTTGGTATAGACAAATAGATGGATACTTGGTGAGCTTGGGATTTACCAAGAGTGATATACATTCCAATCTTTACCACAAGATTGTGGATGATGAGCCATTGATTTTAGTCCTTTATGTTGATGACTTGTTTCTCACAGGTAATGAGAAATTGATTGTATGGTGTAAGAAGAAGCTTGTGTATGAGTTTGAAATGAAGGATCTCAGATTGATGCATTACTTCTTGGGAATAGAAATATGGTAGAGGTAGAAGGAGATTTTCCTAAGTCAAGGAAAATGCACTTGTTGGTACCAGAATATGCTCCCATCAAATTTTTACATTCTGGCAACGCACATGCAAAGAGGGACCTTGACTTTTGCTACCGAATTTTTCAGCATTGATATTTTGCTAAAACTTTGAGTGTTTGTGTAAGCCTGGTCAGTTCTCCTTATGTCAAGTTCTTAACTTGGTCATCCAGTGGCACTACCGGTAAGAATCTTTTTTATTGGAGGAAAGACTAATACCGCCTATTGAGGAGGCTTGGCTAGGCTAAAGTAAGGGATAACTTCGAGCTCGGGCTCAATACCGTAAGCCACATAATAAAAGTAAGCCCTACCCAAAAGCCCTGGCTAGGAATAGACCTACCTTCTATGCCTCCACCTGATAGTTACCTACCCAAGATATTGCATATCTACATTTGAATTAAAATAGGGCCGCAAAACCCATATTTCATTTTTGTCCCTAAGAGAGAGTAATAAGGGCCGCAGCACCAGGGATTCGCCCCCCTAAATTAGGCTATTTTATAAGGCGATAAATCAATATCACTATCCGACATTAGCAAGCTGCCAGATAAAATCGCCATCGATGGCTCTCTTCTGGCCTGCTGGTAGGTGATTAGCCTTCATGTTTGTGTTCTCCATGTTAGTGTTAGTTTGGTGAAGAAGTAGAATCCATGATAGGCCATCTTATTATTATCTGTCATACCACGAAGATAGGGGAGAAATGGTTAGCAGTCATCGGGCTAAAGGCATGGTTAATAGGGCTAGTAGGCTTGTTAGCACACCCTTGTTCCGCTCTCCGCTATTCCTAAAGCTAGTTCCAGTTGTTCATCCAGCTATTAGGTTGAGCGTGGATGCAACTCTAACCTTATATTATGATCGCATCTTTACGACACCCATTCCAGAAATACCCGAAGGCATGGTTAATAGGGCTAGTAGCCTTGTTAGCACACCCTTGTTCCGCTCTTTGCTATTCCTAAAGCTAGTTCCAGTTGTTCGTCCAGCTATTAGGTTGAGCGTGGATGCAACTCTAACCTTATACTATGATCGCATCTTTACGGCACCCATTCCAGAAATACCGCAACCAGCACCAGACATACCGGTATTATGATTATCCTAAAAAAAACCTTTAACCTTTGTCACTGTTCTCTATTTTGTCTTCATATAATCCATTTTTGTTTAGTTTGGCCAAATTAAAAAGTTTCACTCTCCTCACTTCAAATCACATCGAGCTCATACCTATTACCACCGTCAATATCATATGTCCAAATCAAGTGTCAAGCAAACCCCTAAGTGTCATGGCACATTCACCTTTTTCCAAAGTGCTATTTCATACTCAAACTAAGTGTTGAGAACAAGCTCACACATGAGCTTACAGGTCAAGTCTCATTGCACTATGTGTCAATTAATCACACTCTAACCCATACATATAAACTATTTGTCCAAGCTATAGTACCAAGTAAAGTCAAAGTGTCAACGTGTATACATTAGCGTCCAAATCTGAGTCCATGTTCCCATAAAGCTATACCACAAGCATTCAAATGATGTTGCATTAGTGGACACGATTGTTACAAAAAAGGAGGGAGATGCCATTGTCAGAAATTGAAAATCCAGCTGTCAAAAGACTAGTCCAAATGCAAAGTTTTGCAGATGGGCATCACATGTCAATTGAAAATATGCACCGAGGAGAGTCTGGTGGTATCAAGAGAAAGAATTTGATCTTGGACAAAGGGGAAGCTCAAACCTTGAGCTTAAGGGCACCTATTAACTTTCAGCTGAATGCTCTGAAGCTAGCAGCTATATAGATCAAACCTTGGCGTTGAAGAAAATAATTTTGTCTTTGGCATATGCTATTATTTCTGGTGAGAAGCACTCTCGACCTGTGTTCCTGCTGCAGTGGCTACAATGTCATTGAAGGAACATATTTTCAAAAGCTAAATCGCTCCAGTGGCATTTTTTTTTGCTGTATTTTGTGCTAGTTAGTTGGCAAAGCCAACTGGGACCATAGGAGAGCAAGTTGCTTTGGAAGGTTTCCTTGGTATTGATCGACATATATGGTTTCAGCGTATTTTAATGAAAGCAGGTGTGATTGCCCTAGCCATGTTTCATGCATGGAATTCAGGGACTGCAGATATTTATCAATTGCTGATATTCTCTCAGGTTATGTTGGCTATGTAGCTTCCAGCTGTAATACCTCTTTTTAGAGTGGCATCTTCAAGTTCAATATTGGGCACTCATAAAATATCTCTTTTTGTCGAAGTTTTGGCCTGGTTATGCTTCTTTTTGATGCTCATCCTTAATATATCGCTCGTGTCAGATATGTCTTTTGGGGATAGCGAGTGGATAGTTTCCTTGAGAAATATAGGCACTGGTATGGCAATTCTTTTCATCTTGATTCTATGGTTGCTATTTTGTCATTAGGGTTTATGATTTGGCTCATTGCAACACCTCAGAGTTGTGAAAACCACAAAGTGGAAGACCAAAAATGGTTTGAGGAATCAAAGACTCGATATGAACATGCAGAGCATCTTGTTTCTAGAGAAATGGTCACATATGGCTTAAATTCTGAAGCTATTTCAGCTGAAGAGGTTGAAACATCAGAGAGCAGGGGAACTAGA
This sequence comes from Pseudotsuga menziesii, assembly GCA_001517045.1. Taxonomy (NCBI): domain Eukaryota; kingdom Viridiplantae; phylum Streptophyta; class Pinopsida; order Pinales; family Pinaceae; genus Pseudotsuga; species Pseudotsuga menziesii. The sequence continues at coordinate 282,137 of LPNX011179413.1, forward strand.
ATTGACAAGACTTTGCCTGGCAATGATTTGAAGGATGGGAAAGATTTGAATATTTGTCCCAAGGTTATAGAAGTTCATTCGATGGAGCACACAAGTCTAGAAAGTGGATTTTCTTCTGCTGAGATTGTCCCCAATATTGATTTACCTCATCTGCATGATGTTATAAATGTTAATGAAATCCCTTCTGTTGATTCTCAAGCTCCTTCAGATTCTTTTTCAACAGAATCATCTTCTGTATCAGTGCCTGCACCTTCCTCAGATGGTCTTTGCATTGACAGTGTACTGAATGTAAGTAAGCCTTCAAGAATTGAGTCAGAGACCTCTGTTTTGAAAGAGACGGAGGTGGAAGTTGATACTGAGATGGAAAAATATGATGATGATGGGGTTGGTTGGGAGAATGAAGATGTTCCTTCGGGGATATCTGAAAGTGCATCGATTTTGACCTACGAAGAATCTGGTTCTTGTAGAAGCATTGGTTGAAGGAGTAAAGGACTGGAGCCCTGGTCATCCATTGAAAGTAGCAGAGGAGGTGGCAAAGTAATGTTATTATTCAGGAAATATTGGGACAACTAGCCAATATTAGTCCCATATTTTAAGCAAACAACTTTAAGCAGATCCACATCTTCAGGTAGCCCCCAATCAGTCGAAGTAGATAGGTGGCAACCATATCCCAAGTTTCCAGAATTAAAAATAAGACAGTAAGGGGAAGATCGATATCACTAGCTGGCAGGTCCTATGCATGCATCTCCAGATTTGGTAAAATTCACCTAATAAATATTCAATAGCAAACATATATTCTGGGAGAGAAAGTAGCAGTCATAGGGACAATCCCATACTTTTAGGCATCATTCGTTCCTTCAAAGATACAGGTGGCAATTGATGCTTATTATTAGGGTAACATTTGGCAAATAGATGGCAACACAATTCCACACCCAAAGGAGTCAATAGAAGTTGTTTTAAACTTATTGCAAATTGTTTTCTAGTTTTAGATGATGGACTCAAATTATTAGCAACTGTTTTATCATTATTTTTCTATAAATTTGATATTTTGTAATGTTAGAGGAGAGGTTCCAACCAAATGGCTGTGAGATTTTGCAGAAGGGTTGAGAGTCCAAATTTTGCAGGTTTAAGACATATATTTTGTAATATCCTTTGGAAACTTGCAATCTAAATATGAGACTTCGTCTTTTATCTCTCAGGTTCTCTCTGTCATTAAATCTGAGTACCTTGTGGTTTTGTGTAAACTGATTATGGTCATGAATTCCTTTATAATGATGTTTTATTATAAATGTTCATGCTGTGATTAAGTATCGTAGATTCCATACTTAGAATGTTTTTCTGAATATGGTGTTTAAATGTTATGTGCGAATGAACTGTTTGTTCCACACATGATCAGTAAGCCTTGAACCTGAGACATCTTTGACATCAGTTTTGCTTCAGTCCAGTTCTCCAATGTTATTCTTAGAATCTGATGTTTTCAACTGTCTTGTGCTTTCTCAATTTGTAAACCATCTCTTGACCCCTTGCACAACCTATCCTACAATTCAAATGCCAATTTCGAGGTGCCTAAACTTTGTGCTTAGCAGTCAGTGCAAACTTCAGTACTAACAACACCATTGATATTTTGAAGAGATTCAGAATGTTGGACTGCAAGTCCATGGCCACTCCGATGGATGCAAATCTGTAGAAGCCGAGGGACTTTGCTTCAGATTTTTATTTGATTGATCCCACCATGTATCACCAACTGATTGGATCTTTTGATATATTTGACGAACACTAGACCGGATATATGTTTTTCCGTGAATGCTCTCAGCTAGTTCGTGTGTGAGCCGAGACAGATTCACTGGGTTACTGCAAAACATGTGCTCAGATATTTGCATGTCACTTTTGGGATATGGCCTAAGATATGCTTCAGAATGTGACTTGAGATTGTAGGGATTTTCAGATTCAGATTGGGCTGGATGCACTGTAGATAGGAAGAGTACTTCCAGATGCTATTTTAGTTTGGAATAGTGATTTCCTGGTGCAGCAAGAAGTAGACCTCAGTAGCACTCAGTACTGCAGAGGGCGAGGATATGGCTGCTAGTACAACAACTCAAGAAGCAACATGGCTTTGGAAACTCCTTGTAGGATTGTTTGGTTAGATTCTAGGACCAACTGTGATTCACTATGATAACCAAAGCTGTATGCAGATGTCAGTGAATCTCGTGTTTCACGACAAGTTGAAGCATATAGAGATTCGTTATCACTACATTCGTGATATGGTGCAAAAAGGTGTGGTCGAGTTACAGTATGTTCCGACAGATGACTAGACTGTAGATGTTCTTACCTAGCCTCTTCCCAGGACAAAGTTTGAATACTTTTGTGGAAGACTTGGAGTGGAAGAGAACGCATCCCTCCTGGAAAGGGAAAGATGATTTAGAGACATACATCTACCTTGCTTCTACACAAGTACCTCTACTCGTCTAGGTTCTCAGCCAGGTATGGGAGGATCCCATCGATAGTAGAGACGAACAAGTAGTATATGGTCGTGTGAATCTAGCTTCTACACAGGTACCTCTACTCGTCCAGGTTCCCAACCAGGTATGGGAGGATCTCATCGTCTGTAGGGATAGACAGGTAGTTGGTGGTAGTGTGAAGCATGTAGCCAAGTATGGGAGGATCCCATTGGTAGTAGAGATAGACAGGTAGTAGATGAGATGTTGATTACTGTACTCTACGATGGATTGTGTAGAGTTGCAGAGATGATGGATCCATCGATGGACTGAGTGGATATGATGCACGATGACCTCTTGATGGACTGAGATAGTGCTAACAACTTTTAGTATGTATAGAGGTGATCGAGACAGAGGACATGTACAAATGAGACCCAAATGATCGTGATGATGATTATGAACGTGTCCGAAGAATACCTTCCTTGTTGAGAGGAAGTGTTGGAATTGGTGCAACTTCGGAAGTTATTCTTATTGTAATTTTATTGTATTGTTTTGTACCTCCTATGAGAGACTATATTTGTAATATTCGTATTCAGATATTTTCGAAAGCTATCTCAATTGAATAGTCCAATAGAAAATAGTTCCATGTTGGATAATTAGATAAGAGTAAATATGGATATGAATGATGATTTTACAATTACATTGGTAGGGCTTTATATAAGCCTTATCATGCCTTTTCAAATGAAAGGGTACATCTCTTTCTATTTTCTAATTAATTAATTTAATTAATCATTTCTTATTTATTAATTATTAATATTAAATATATTAATATTAATAATTAATATTGATATTTACTATTTATATATGTTTATATATCTCATTATGTGATATATTTTTTATATAACATTGCCTTCCCCTTAAGAGGATCTTTGTCCTCAAAGCTTTATAGAAGACAAGGCTTACGTTTAATTTTTTGTTTGTAATGACATCTTCTCGATCTTTGTGTTGGTAATTGCAACACACGATGAAACGAAACGATATGAGGTACGAATTCCCAAGAAAAACTACAGCATCGTTTGTGAAGTTGTCCATCCGAGATCTATCTTCATTGGAGTTGTTTGTTGATCGCTTTGTTGGATGGAGTTTCTCGTTTTTTGCTTAGCTTGTTCATTTTGTGTTCTTTCTCTTTTGATTTTGTGTTGTTGGGCAAAATGATTTTTATAGTTTGGGTGTCTATAAGGAGTTTTTGTTGTTTGTTTTTTTCACTGGAGTGGCTTCTTGTTCCTTAACTTGAATTTGTTTTCCTGAGAGTCTGGAAGCTTCCTTCTGGATTTGCTCTAATTTGTTCTCTAATAGAGTGTTATTACTCTGAATTTTTTCAAACCTTTCTACTTATGACTTTTTGTCCTCTTTTAACTCTTTGATTTGCTCTTCTAGTTCTTGATTAAGATTTTTCAGGTCATGATTTTCTTCTTGCTTCTCTATACTTTTTCCTTCGAGGTCTTCATTAACTTGTTCTGACTTTTGAATTCTTTTTAACTTCTTGATCTTTGTAACTAACGTCTTGTTATGATTCTTTAGTTGAAATATTTCTCCATTCTTGCTTGTTAATGTATTATTGCTTTTTGTAATTTCCAACTTGTGTGCCTTTCTAATGCCGTCGTATTTATGTTGGAGTTCTTTCATCTGTTGCTGATGTCGACATATCTCAGATTCTTGACTTTTCAATTTTATCTGGACTTTCTCAATTTCTTCATCCTTATCGTTCAAGAGCGTGTTCAAACGTGTCAGTTCTTCTTTTGCTTTATTGTCGTCAACTTCCTTCTTGATACCTTGGTTTTGTGATTTTTGATTGAGACACTTTAATTTCTCAATCTACGTGAACAAATCTTCCATTTGTTTTTCTTGGTTTGAATATCTCGTCTTTAAACTCCTTTTGAAGATTCTGTAAGTTGATCATTGTTTGTAATCTTATATTTTCATTTTGACAACGGACTAATTCATCATCTAATATTTTTATCTGAATATATGAACCATAAGCCATGGTTACGACTGGACTTGTATTCTTATGAAAATGTTAGATTCTCCTTGATTATGGTGCTTCGTCGACAATATGGTCTTTAACTTTTTTGACGGTAAATAGTTCCCCTTTGACTTGGCTCTTTTTTCGATAATTTATCTTTGACTCCTTTGATAAGAGGTAGAATGAAGGGCGCAATAACCCCTAATGTAATTCCCTGGAAGAAATTCTTATTTTAACGCTGACTTCTTTGTGGATTGTGTGTAGATTGGGTGTTAGGGAAAAATGAATGTTACCCTCCCCACCCAAGTTCAAATCTTGGGGATTAACTTTTATTAAAAAGAAATATTAAGCCTTGGGACTCACTCTTATAATATATTGTCTTAAATAGACTTGTAAGGCACTTTAATCTTTGTCAATCTAAAAATACGATTGATCTTTCACTCTATAATTTAATTCTTTTTCCTTTATCATAAAACCGATTTTTATTGATGTAATGATTTTTTATAAAAAAAACCAAGTGTGGTTTCATAATACAATGGGTTGTTTTTTTTTTATCCCTTTTCTTCTTCTTCTCATTCTTTCTATTGTTTTACCTCTTCTATTTTCCTTCTTGGTCAAAGACCACAATTTTAGGGAAACCCTAGGATAATGGTTAAAAACCAAATTACACAAAGTGTAAATAATGGCCAAGGGCCGAATCGCTCTGATACCAATGAATATTTGTATCTGGATATTCTCAAAAACTATCTCAATTGAATAGTCCAATAGAAAATAGTTCCATGTTGGATAATTATATAAGAGTAAATATGAATATGAATGATAATTTTACAATTACATTGGTAGGGCTTTATATAAGCCCTATTGTGCCTTTTCAAATGAAATGTACATCTCTTTCTATTTTCTAATTAATTAATTCAATAAATCATTTCTTATTTATTAATTATTAATGTTAATATATATTAATATTGATATTTAATATTTATATATGTTTATGTATCTCATTATGTTATATATATTTTTATATAACAATATTGATGTGATTAAGCATGTAAACCCTTGAAAGAATCAATGTAAACCTTGGGGAAAATTTACACAAGAAAAAGAATTAAATAAATTTTTTTTCTTTCTTTCCCCAAGACAAGTTGGCTCAGTCAGTTAGACAAGTTGACCCAGTTAGGGAAAAAGTCAATTTTGTAAAGCGTATAAATAGAGAGTCCATCCGCCTCATTTGGACACACACTCACACAAGCATGTTCGCCTAGTCAAGGAGAAGTTCGCTACAGCAGTAAAGTGAAGTGTTTTCTGGGGTTTTCTCTTAGAGAGATTTTCTTCTTTCTCTCTCATTCTTGCACTCTGTTCTCGGAATTGATCATCTCTATACGAAGGTTGCTGGGTTTTCTCTCTATTGGGTTCCCCAGGATAAATTCTTGTGTTCTTTGTTTCTGTGTTTTGTCTTTTTTCTAGTGTTCCAATTGTTTATCTGCAATTAAGTTATACTGCTGTAATTGTGTGAAAATCTAACATTCCCTGCAGGCTTTTTTGGTTTTAATCAGTGTATCAAGATACGAAACACTACTCTATACTAGTCTATTCTTGTATGCAATGCCTTTTCCTGACTAGAAGAAAACCAATTCACGTTTTATTAATGTTCAACATGTTTAATTTGGACAATGGGCATTAACTTTAATTTTGGTTTTTTATGTCCAGATACGCCGTTTGGCACAAGAAGTAAGGCAGCTGGCATCTTCCAGACCGATAACAGTTTTGAATGGGAACTCTAGTGGAAGTGGTATGCTCTAATTGTATTACTTAAAGTAGAACTCTTGATAATGACATGTTGTTAAGGATTGGGTTCAAGCTAGCTATTTTTAAAGACAAAATACTGTAAAAACTGTCGCTAAATGTGAAATAATTCTTCTATTTTGTCCCATTTTAAGGCCGAAAGTAATTTGGATGCCAAAAGTAAATTCTTCGAGATTTTTTTAGCATTACAGCGAAGGTTGCTGAATCAAATTGATTCTATTTTCTGTAGTGTGTTAATTAATGCTTCGTACTTTATGAATCCACAGGTAATGCTACATCTCTTTTGATGCCAGTAGCTGCTCTTGGAGCAATGGGATACTGCTATATGTGGTGGAAAGTAAGTTCTTTATGGTGAATGCACTTTTATGCAGTTCTTGAAGTTGTGTTGTGTTCAACTTGGATCAAATAATTTTGTTGATTATGGAGTATGAGTAGAGTAGTAATTTCATTTTTTTCTGGAATCTCTTCTCTTGCACTGGGCAATTTTGTTTGTCAGTGTGCTTAATAATACTTTGAATTTAGAAAATCCTGTTTACTGAATACGAAATATGAATAATGCATTGTTTGATTGAGAAATTAAAGTCTTTTTAAAGATCATATACTACTAACCCTGATACTGATTGTGATATTTGTGGAGTTTAAAAGTCATACCAGATATAGTTGAGTTCCTACATAATTTGTATGCTGTGTGTATATCTGATGGTATGGCCATCTACTTTATCCGAAAACTTAGGATTTGCCAGTTCTGCAAGTCCAAATTACATGGGAGCTTTTTAGCATGCTTTAACTGTTGTTTGGTTAAAAAATAACTAATATTATTGTATAATATTTGTCACAATGATCTTTACCTGTTCCGATTTCCAGGGGTGGTCCTTTTCTGATCTCATGTATGTTACGAAGCGCAATATGACAAATGTTGTTGCAAGTGTGACAAAGCAATTGGATCAAGTTTCGGCAGCTCTTGCTGTAGGTTTTAAACTTGTTTCTTTTAAGATCCTTTGATTAATGATTTTACTGCGCGATTGTCAACCTCTATTTCATTTGGATGATGTTTGGAAGTAGGATGATTTTTAATGCTCTTAATATTGTTCAGGCCACAAAGAGACACCTGACCCAGAGAATTGAATGCTTAGATGGAAAGATGGATGAACAGAAGGAAATATCTAAATTAATTAAGAATGAGGTTTGTTGCCTGTCTTTCTAGATACCATTATGTTGTCTTTTATATTGTTACGCTAGTTTTAATTGTAAGAAGGTCAAGAAATTCAGCCTATTTTCATTTTGAAGTCTGTAGATATAAAATGTTTTTGTGCTGGTCTTTCTATATATCTTTATTTTGTCTTTTATATTCTGGACTCTGGAGTTCATGAGTATTGAATGTTTTTGTGCAGGTATTTGAAGTCCGTGAAGATCTTTCACAGATTGGGTTTGATATAGATGCAATACAAAAAATGGTCTCTGGACTGGTAAGTCACCTGAGTAATTAATGTACTTGTTGTCTTTGATTCACCTACATATTTCTCATACTGGCTATTTTGCTTAAACTGGATTAGATACTGACAACTGTGTATATCTTTAAACAGGAGGGGAAGATTGAGTCACTAGAAGATAAGCAGGTACAGAAATTGTTTCTATTCACTGACCTCTATCTTAAGCACATGCCTGCCATTTATTTTCCATATTGCTGATTAAAATCAGTTCATGTTTTTGACCATCAGTTACTAACAAAGTAGAGTTGAAGCTGTCCAAAGAACTTCTCAACTGGACTAAATGATAACAACACTCATGGTGCCTGTTTGTTTTGTGCATAGTATTTTTAGAATTGTAATATGACACCGTGTATGTGCAGGATTTTGCAAATGCTGGTGTGTGGTATTTATGCCAATTTGTTGGAGGAACAAAAGATGGACACATGGCAGAACTTTTACAGGTCAGCTTTAAATTCATGGGTATCATTTGTTTCTGAACAAGTTTGTGGTCTAAGGTGGTGCAAAGGAGGATAAAAAGATGATGATAGGTAACGTAGAGAGTCAAAATGAGATATGTGAATGTCAGGTCACAGGTGGAAGTTTGAGAAGAGAGTCTTTTCTATTTATTTATGTAAACGAGTGGTCTTGAATGGAAATAAGCATGCAGAATTCATGCAATCACAACACAAATTACAGCGATTTCATTTATCCATAAACAGTCTTTATTATGATGCAATTGATAAAACATAGCGACTCAGACAAAATAAAACATACATCACATAAACACCAGCCAAATGTTGGGGAGCAAGTCATCTTTAAAATTATCATTAACAGAAACAATTTACAGCAAGAAATACGAACAGCATGAAAGCTTCTAATTAACAAAGCAAATTTTTCCATCCAAACCTGTTTACAAGTCATGAGTTGTATAAATAAGGAAGGCAGTTTGATTCATCTGCCGTCTTTTTATATTCCTTGTATTACAATAGTTTACTGAATTTGGGGAAGAGGAAGAGACAATAATGGAAGATGATCCATCATGATTGATCTATAACTGCCAAAGGATATTGCATTGGACAGTTTGTCACAACATATCTTTAACTTTGTTCTTCTATGAAGAGTGATGTTGAAAATATGTAGTGGACAGTTCTTGTTCACTATTAAATTGACAGAAGATTTCTACAATGTATATAAGATTATATGGAATAATGAATAATTGATAGAATGATATTTACAATGAGCCCTGTGATGGTGTACTATACTCATTGACTTGTCACGAGGCAGAGGGATATGTACCCTTTGACTTTTCATTGACTTACAATTACTATTATTATTATAATTTTTATGTTTTGTTATTATTATTATCATTATATTTATGGAGTTGAATAATTGTTAAACTAAGTTAGGCAAATTTTAAATCTGGATTAAGGATAAGATTGAGTTGTATTAGGGTTTCATTGCTTAGTCTTTGGTTATCAATTATAATTTATTACACAAACATTCCAGATTTATAATTAAAGGAGACTGCTGTTATAAAAACAGAAATAAACCAGCAAGGAGATCTATATAACAATACTAAATCTCAGCCTTGAAAAGAGTACAAAATTGCATGCAAACTAGGGTGGAATAGACAAACAACCACGAGTTTACTTAAACCATCGACACGAGGTATTTTGCAATGTTATTAGGCTGATAATGAAGATAGATTCCAGATCTATGATGAACAATCAATTTAACAAGTGAAAAGTGTGATTTCATTTGTTAAAACCACTTGCAATCAACCCAGAAATATAAACCAGATCTGAACTTGTTTAAATGGCTGTCCTAATAGTGGATTAACGATGTATTTCAACCCAGCAAACACTTGTTAAACAACCCAGAAATTTTATCCAACTGTTGATATGTAAAATAAATGTAATTTAGTGCTAAATTTGACAAGTAATCCTTGAATTTTTTTCACCTTATTTTCTGTGTAAAACCAACAAGCAAAATGGTCCTAAAAAATGTCCAAAAAATTAGATTTTAAACATTCATGAACAACCCTCGAGGGTACAACCTAGGTAGGGAATTAAATGCAGCCCTAAGGGGGATCTAGAATGACATTTTTTTAGCGTTTTGTAGGGTACTTTTATTATGCCTAAGATCAATTAATTCCAGACTGCAAAACAAAGAAAAATAATTTTTATTTTTATTTTTGGGTGGATATAAACAAATGGACTAGTGCCAAGGGTTTGAAATTGCGTTATGGGGTTAATCAAGGCTAATAATTGGGAGCAATATAGCATCAAAGAATAGCTAGGGGTTGAGTGCCAAACCCTATTAAATCCAAAGGGCTAGAATTCACCCAAGGATCTATAAGGGAATCACCTAAGTGGTTTCTTCAATACTACTTTGGGCATAATATTCTTCAATAATGAAATCTTAGGGCACACAATCAAGAGTTGAGAGCGCACCACCTGTTACCGGATGAAATGGCAGTCCAAGCCACCGGTAAGCATATGGGGATGTAGTGACCACTGTCACCTTAATCAACTTCTCCCAACTGCTTCGGAAGCCTAAGCCTTTTAGGGGAAAGCCCTATTTCGACTCTGCAAAGACACTAAAACACACAAATATCTTCTTTCGAGGATGGTTAATGATCAGTGCCTAATGGAGTCTAAAAGTTAGGTAATGGGGCTGTATGTTTTGTATAGGTTTATGGTAGCAATATATCCTCCCAAATGTTAGATTTGTTCTACAATGTAACTAACAAAACACAAGTGCAATTATTGATTAAGTATAAGGCATTTATCATAGCTTAAAAACATAAGTACAGCAGTAAGAGCATGAATTAAATAGTTATGACATCATTTCAGTACAGCATGCAAGCATTCAGTTATTTATTCAAGTATTATAGCAGCGTCGGACACTTGAAACACAATAATGAACAGTAGCATGAACAATATATCAGTGTGTATCTATATTCGTGGAGACATCCAATACATGCATATGAGTAATCAATATAAGGTCCGAAATAGCAAAGGTATAATGTACACCAGCAGTAAGTACAGAGGGTATATATTCAGTCATCCACCCAAGTGTTCATGGCAGCATTAGAAAGTCAGCAAGATATCATATTACATGTGGATGTGTTTGCTGAAGTGACCAAACATATCATGGAGTAAAACAAATTGCAGATAGTGTGTACTTAATTAAGAGCAGTAATACAGTGATGTATTGGTTATGTTAACATCATGACAGCAGCGAATGAATAGCATCAGTCACACTAGTAAACCACTCATCACATCATAGACTCATACAACACTACGCATCCAATTTCATGACAATTTAACTAGCATTTTATGGAGACTAATTCTTTGTTTTGTCACTGTGCAAGTTAAGGAGAAACTGTGGCTGCCAAGGGGAGGGATGCCACTGTATGGGCAGCTCTAAGGTAAGAGTTTAGGGCTGTCACAAAGGTGAGTAAAGATGGAGAGGAACCACCGGAGCAGTAGGCCGCAAGTAGAAGGAAGTTAAGGAGGAGGAGGTAGGGCTGCTATACTAGCAGGCCCGTGAAGGAGCAGCCCTAGGGCAGCCATTTAAAGCAGACTCGAGGGTGCAAAGAGAAAAAGAGGAGATGCAAGGGTGAAAGGGAGGAGCAGCAAGGTTGCGAAGGAGCCTAAAGGGTAGGTTTAGGGTGAAATTAGGACCGTTTTATGTCCTTTTAGGGAAATTTTTGTATTTTTAGGGTTCCCTATAATTTAGCCTTAGTGTTTTTAGGGCTTTAGAGGCCAGGGCGAATTTGTAGGGAAGGTGGCCGAAATTTTAGGAAGGACCAAAACTGCAAAAAAAATTAATTTTTTGATTTTTAGGGCTTTTACCGTAAAATTGCAGACCAAAAATTACCCTAATTTACCATGTAAAATGCAATCTATTTAACCCTATTGACTAGGTTTGGGTGAAGAAAAGAAGTGTGAAAACCAAGGGAAACCCTACCCTAGCACAAGCTCTACCCAACTAAGGGCTTCTAGGGAGAATAGCTAACCTAGTGAGGAAGGGTTCCTAGGTCAAGCAACTATCCTAGAAAAACTAAGGAGAAACCCTAGGGAACCCCCACAAAGAGATGTGCCTCAGCTTGCTAAGGTGATAAGAATGAAGGTAATGGTCTCTCCTAGGAAAAAGTGCAGCACTAGGGATACCACTAAGACTCTGAACGCGCACATCCACCAACATTCAAACAAAAAGCTGAAAATCTTGACATCTTTGTGCTTGTGTTTGTCCAATAAATCAAAGCATCACCAAGCAAAGAACTTCACCAAAGAATTACCAGAAAAAGCTTGCATTAACCAGAAAATACTTCCTCAAGAGAAGCGCATCCATCCAAAGAGCCCTAGCAAGGGTAAAACAAATGCATAGTGTATTATACCATAAGTTCTATTTTAAAAATAAGTGAGGAGATCTATTTATATGATCTCACACTCACTATTACAAATAAAATCCAGGCCGACATGCCTTTAAAATGTCAATTAGAAATTATAAAATGTCAACTTAAAATTAAAACAAAATAATAATAAAATATAGCCTAAGGTAGGCTTAAGGTAGGCTACTGTAATGTCCTCTTCTACTTAAGCACCAAAACACTCACTAACCTATTTAATTCCCATAGGTTCGAGTGGGTACTGTAGGAAAAGGGAATTGACTGAGGACATTTGATACCGAGAGCAGAACAGAGCATTATTCAATATTAAGTCATCAGTATGGTAAATGAAGCCTTATTTCTTTAGGCTTAAAGTCAACGAGAAATTAGAATTGCATGCATGCAAAAAGTAAAGTGTAAACCCTAAAAGTATATGCTAAGCTATATAAGAAGGGTCATTGAGCCAAAGGGATTACCTATGATTATTATTATTGTGTTTGGTTTCTAGAGCAGTAGTAGCAGGTGCCGCAGCAGCAAGTTGGGGTTGAGGACGAAAGTCTTCAGCTAACAAGGGGTTTCGGCTGCGAAATCTATCTGCCCTAATCACTTTAGGATAGATCATCCAGGTCTATCATCAGTTATTCACCATATTCATTCTTCTTCAGTGATCCAGCACACACAGAGAGATTTATTGCATGTTCATGTTTTGTAGCTGGGGAAGAGTTGGAAATCCTCAGAAGAATTCGTTGGGACTCAGAATCTTAGTCTTTCTTCCGCATGTCATCACTATCTCTCTTAGCAGACTCACCATGTTGTACTGGGTGATTATCAGTCCCTTTGTGTATCCAGAGCAGTTAGCAGCAGAAACGTGAGAGAGGGGGAGTGACCTTCTTGGAGGCAGAACAATTCGCTAGGTGCCTTAGAGGAGTCAAAACCTGTGCATGCGACTCCTTATCTCTCCGGGAGGCCTAGACCATCACTCGTACAAACTTTCAAAAACAACAAACCACTCCTCCCTTGAAAACGTCAAGATCATCAGAAGGAGGGTACTCTTTTAGCTGGGCGTCAAATTCAAGAGAGGAGCACTATTATCTTATCTTTCCAACAGAACTTGCATGCATCTTATCTATTGGCGGACTATTAGCATCATTATCAGTGGTATGTGTATATCTTCTTACTAAAGGTCTTTGCCTTATTTTCTCTCGAGATTAGCTATTTTTTAGGGTTGTTTGGCACGACACTTTTGCATGCACATTTTATTCATCTTTCTAGCACATCTTGAGTGTCTAAGCAACAAACATAGTAGCAAAGTACAACAGAATATCAGTTGGGATATTACAGTGGTATCTATGGGCTTGAACATGAAAAGTAAATGAATATGGGAGAAGATACTTTTGTAACGTATAGAAGGAGGAAGAGTAGATACACGGAGGAGCAAGAATTTGAAGATATTCAGTTAGAGGATACAAATTCAGACATGGACCCAATAGGTATACACTCTGACAGATGAAAGGGAATAGGGGAAGAGGAAGACAGGTTGGAATTCAAAACTTACTTAGTGCATTGAATGACCTAGCTAAAGGGCAGAAAGAAGTATTGCATGCCATAAACAGGTTGGCTCTTAAGCCAAAACAGGGTCATAACAGTCTACCTCTTTCACCAGTGGATAGAGGATTTACCAGTAGTAGCGGGAAACATGCATACACTAGTATACAAAACACTCCTCACATATACAACAAACCATCCAGACCTACTATGCCTCACTTTTTGGAGAATGCAGTGGCAGGACCAGTCATGCACAACCTAGTGAACCATTTGGGGCTTATTTACACGAATACAGGGATTTGGGAGATGAGTTCCATTCAACTATGTCGTTTTCAGACTTTTGCAATATGAAAAGCAGGAACCGACCAAGGAATTTTAACAGAGGGTTTACCCAAAACTATGAATTGCAGAAAACTGTGGGCAGGTTGACTATTCCTAACTTTGAAGGGACTCGCGGGTGTTCAGCGAGAATATGGGTTCAGAATTTGGATACTTACTCCCAACTCAACTATATGACGGAGACAGATGCCATTAAATTGGCTACCTTACATTTGGACGTAGAGGCTCATGAGTGGTGGTACCATGGGTTAGTGACGTTGGGTCACAACACCATCAGTTCTTACAGTGATTTCACACAGAGGCTCATGGAGAGGTTTGACAAAAGGGACACAGAGATACATTTGAGAGAGTTAGAATAACTCAAACAGACGGGCAGTGCCGAGGCCTTCATCTTAGAGTTTCAGAGAGTAGTCGTTATGGTAATAGATGTGTCCGAGAGCAGGTTGATTATGTTATTTACAGAAGTTTTCACAGAACCTTTACATTGGTGGGTGAAAGCCTACAAGCCATCCACTCTACAGGATGCGATCAGTAGAACTTGAGATCTACAAGACTCATTCCCTAAGAACAGGTTTTTGACTAAAACAAATTGCCCAATAAAAGACAAGGACAAGTAACCTTTTCAACAGGAATGGCCTAAGAAAACTTGGTTGGATGATGACACGAGGAAAGATCTGAGAAGGAAAAAATTGTGTTTCACTTGTCAAGAACCATGGGTTCCGGGTCACAAGTGTGCAGGGAAAGCAAAGTCCCACTATATAGAAGTCTACTCAGACAGTGAAGGGGATGAATCAAAACAGGAAACAACTGAGGAACTGATGGCAACAGAGGAGTCGCTGGGGGAGTCATTGCTACATTATCCGGAGTACCCAGGTTTCATACTCTCAGGGTCAAGGGAGTGGTACAGGGCCACATGGTAGGTGTTAATTGATGGGGGGGCAACCCACAACTTCACTGATGCAGCATGGATGGCTAAGTGGGGTATTCATACAGAGAAATTTGAAGGATTCATCGTAGCGGTAGTAGGTAATAATAGCATGGAATGCAACCATTGGATTCCCAAACTAAATGTCACACTAAGGAACTACAATATGACCTACTCATTTTATGTGGTGAATGTAGCTGATACAAATGTAGTATTAGGGGTTCAATGGCTTCACTCAATAGGGAAATATACTATGGATTACAGGGCAATGGAGATGGAATTCCAAGGAAAGGATGGAAAACAGGTAGTCTTGAGGGGTATGAACACTTATCCTCCCAAACCAGTATCATCACAAAGAATGGAGGTCGTACTCAGACAAGGAGACATAGAATGGTCAGCTAAATGCTTTGTTACTTTTAGAAAACCTCCAGATAACAACACCCAACATCTAGCTGATATATAGGCATTATTACAGAAACATGAGAAGGTATTCAAAGATCTTCCAGTAGGTCGACCGCCAAACAGAGGGTTCGAGCACATTATTGAGTTAGATGAGGGGACCTAGGCAATCATCACCACTCCATACAGAGATCCCAAAAGGTATAAAGATGAGATAGAGAAAACAATCAAGGAATTGCTGGAACTAGGTTACATCTGCTTGAGTTCTAGTCCATTTGCATCATCGGTGGTTTTGGTAAAAAAGAAAGATGGCACCTTACTGATGTGTGTTGATTACAGAGCCCTCAACAAGAAAACCATAAAAAACAGGTATCCCATCCTCAGGATTGATGAATTAATGGATGAGTTACAGGGGGCAAAATACTTTTCAAAAATTGATCTTCGATCAAGGTATCATCAGATTCGAGTAAGGGATCAAGATATTTCGAAAAAAGCCTTCCGTTGCCACTATGGTTATTATGAGTTCTTGGTCATGCCTTTTCGACTCACCAACACCTTGAGAACTTTCCAATCGTGCATGAACCACACCTTCAAGGCTCAGTTGCGGAAATATTTACTTGTGTTCTTTGATGACATTTTGATTTACAGTAAAACTTGGGAGGAGCATTTGAGACACCTGGATGAGGTACTGGGAATTCCGGAAGAACAGTCTCTTTACGCAAAAATGTCCAAATGCGAGTTTGGTATGCAAGAGATGTTATATCTAGGGCATATAATAAGCACAGATGGAGTACAGGTTCATATGGAAAAGATTAGAGCTATCTTGGATTGGCCTACACCAAAAAATGTAACATAACTGAAGGGATTTTTAGGCCTCTGCACATATTACAAGAGATACGTAAAGGGGTTTTCTCAATTTACCTTGCCACTCACTGATCTTACAAAGAAAGGGGCATTCAGCTGGATAAAAGGGGCACAATAGACCTTTGAAAAAATGAAAACAATCATGAGTTCTTGTCCAGTTTTTGCACTATCGAATTTCTCACAGCCATTCATAGTTGAGTGTGATGCTTTAGGAGAGGGACTAGGGGCGGTATTGATGCAAAACCATGACCCAATTGCATTTGAAAGCCGGAAACTTAAAGATTATGAACACCACTACTCTATATATGATAAGGAAATGCTAGCAATCTTACTTGCCTTAACAAAATTCAGATAGTATTTGGTGGGCAGCAGGTTCAAAATTAAGACAGATCACAACAACCTCAAATACTTCTTGGAGCATAAAGAGTTGAATGAGCGTCAACAAACATGGGTCAACAAGGTAATGCATACGACTTTGAAATAGAATATGTTAAGGGAAAGAACAATGTTGTAGTTGATGCTTTATCAAGGCGACCAGCCTCATTATCACTCATGAGTATATCTATTGATTGGAGATCTCTTCTCTTGGTGGAATATTCCAAAAATAAATTTGTTTGTGAATTGTTAGATAGACAAATACAGGATGACAGGTACAGGGTAATCGACGACATCATTTACTACAAGACTCGGATATACCTTGTTCCAGAGTCAACTTTAAAGAAAAAGATTATACAAGCATCGCATGATTCACCACTATCAAGGCATCAAGGGTTCTTGAAAACTTACAGACAGATTAGAGAGAGGTTCTCATGGAAAGGCCTCAAGGAGGATGAAATACATCATGTCCGGGAATGCAGTATGTGCCAACAGAATAAAATTGAACACACTCATCTGATAGGGTTACTTCAACCATTGCCTATACTGGAGCAGAAATGGGAGAACATCTCGATGGACTTCATTACGGGTTTACCCAAGGTACAGGGACGAGATTTCTTATACGTGGTAGTAGATCGGTTGACAAAATTTGCCCACTTCTTTGTTATTTATTCAGACTATTCAACATCATAGGTAGCGAACTTGTTTTTCAGAGAAGTTTTCAGACTCCATGGACTACCTAAAACCATTGTTAGTGATCGTGACAGTAAATTCACCAGTGTCTTCTGGCAAGAGCTGTTCATATTAGTGGGGACAAAACTAGCTACTAGCACAAGTTATCATCCTCAGAGCGACGTGAAGACAGAGATAGTCAACAAATGGATTGAGGGATATTTGAGAAATTATGTAGCAAGGCAACAAAGGACATGGATTAAATGGCTACACCTAGGGGAATACTGCTATAATACTACTCACCATTGTTTATTAAGATGACTCCTTTCAAAGCTTTATACAGCTGTGAGGCACTAAACTCTGCAGATTTAGTCTTTGGTGACAATAGAGCACCTAAGGAAAAAGATTGGGTACAGGTTAGTCAAGATATTCTTAAAGTTCTAAAAGAAAACCTACAGGCAGCTCAGAACCAGCAGAAGCTATATGTGGATCAACATAGAGTTGAGCATAGTTTTGAGGTAGGAGACTTGGTATATTTACGGCTACAACCTTACAGACAATCTTCACTCAAGAAAAATGGGGCGGAAAAGCTAAAACCTTGCTTTTATGGTCCTTACAAAGTAGTCAAGAAAGTTGGAAAAGCTAAAACCTTGCTTATGAACTAGAACTTCCAGAGGAAAGCAAAATTCACAATGTATTTCATGTATCGAACCTCAAGAAAATAGTAGGGCAACACATTGCTACACCACCGAATTACCTCCCTTAGATGATGAAGGGCTTCTGGTATTGCTTCCAGAGAGAATCCTACAGGTTCGAGAAAAGAAATTTCGAAAGAGGGTAATTTGAGAATACTTGGTAAAATGGAAAGAATTACCTATGGAAGATGCCACATGGGAGGGAGAATAGGTATTGAAGCATCCTAGTTTGCATTTGCTTGAGGACAAGCAATTTCAAGCAGGGAGGACTATAATGTCCTCTTCTACTTAAGCACCAAAACACCCGCTAACCTATTAATTCCCATAGGTTCGAGCGGGTACTACAGGAAAAGGGAATTGACCGAGGACATTTGATACCTAGAGCAGAACATAACATTCATTCAGTATTAAGTCATCAATATGGTAAAGGAAGCCTTATTTCTTTAGGCTTAAAGTCAACGCAAAATTAGAATTGCATGCATGCAAAAAGTAAAGCGTAAACCCTAAAAGTGACATGCAAACCCTAAAAGTACATGCTAAGCTATATAAGGGTCATTGAACCAAAGGGATTATTTATGATTATTATTATTGAGTTTGGTTTCTAGAGCAGCACCAGCAGGTGCCGCAACAAGAAGTTGGGGTGGAGACGAAGGTCTTCAGCTAATAAGGGGTTTTAGTAGCGAAATCTATCTGCCCTAATCACTTCAGGATAGATTATCTAGGTATTTCATCATTTATTCACCATATTCATTCTATTTCAGTGATCCAGCACATAGAGAGAGATTTATTGCAGGTTCATGTTTTGCAGCTGGGGAATAGCTGGAAATCCTCAGAAGAATTCGCTGGACTCAGAATCTTAGACTTTTCTCTGCATGTCATCACTATCTCTCTCAACAGATTCACTACGTTGTACTGGGTGATTATCAGTCCCTTGTTTGCGTATTGAGAGTAGTTAGCAGCAAAAACGTGAGAGAGGGGGACGTGACCTTCTTGGAGGCAGAACAATTTGCTAGGTGCCTTAGAGGAGTGAAAACTTGTGCATGAGACTCCTTATCTCTCCTGGAGGCCTAGACCATCACTCCTACAACGTTTCAATAGAAACAAACTACTCCTCCCTCAAAAATGTCAAGATCATTAGAAGGAGGGTACTCTTTTAGTTGGGCGTCAAATTCAGGAGAGGAGCACTATTATTTTATCTTTCCAGCAGAACTTGCATGCATCTTATCTATTGGCGGACTATTAACACCATTATCAATGGTATGTGTATATCTTCTTACTAAAGGTCTTTGCACTATTTTCTCTCTAGATTAGCTATTTTTAAGGGATGTTTGGCACGACACTTTTTGCATGCACATTTTATTCATCTTTCTAGCACATCTTGAGTATCTGAACAACATACATAGTAGCAAAGTACAATAGAATATCAGATATCCACCAACATTCAAGCAAAAAGGTGAGAAGCCTGACCTCTTTGTGCTTGTGTTCGTCCAATAAATCAGAACATCACCAAGCAAAGAACTTCACCAAAGGATTACTAGAAAAAACTTGCATTAACCTAGAAAATATTCCCTCAAGAGGAGCGCATCCATCCAAAGATCCCTAGCAAGGGTAAGACAAATGCATAGTGTATTATTCCATAAGTTTTGTTTTAAAAATGAAGTGAGGAGATTTGTTTATATGATCTCACACTCACTTTTACAAATAAAATCCAGGCCGACATGTCTTTAAAATGTCATTTTGAAATTATAAAATGTCAACTTAAAGTTAAAACGAAATAATAATAAAATATAGCCTAAGGTAGGCTTAAGGTAGGCTACCTGGGGTATTTGTATCCCCAGGTGCCAAAACACGCTCAAATAAGCGAATCACTCCGAATGAAACGCTGGAGTGAGTTGGAGGGTGTTAGACACAATGGCACACTGAGATGGGGGGGGTGAATTAGTGGGCCAACACTTTACACAATTTCAACTTTCTTCAACTACTTAAACAAAGATCATCATAAGTAGTAAGTACATCAACATCAATCAATCGCATAGACAACACAAGACACTTCATAAGATAAATTATGTAATCTTTATTGTATCTAGTTTGATATGTTTACATTGAAAGGCCACAACCTTGGGGTCAGTATCAGCTTCCACTGAATCAAGAGCACCAACTCCTATTCCAAGACCCAACTTGGTTATTCCTCAGGTCCAACTAAGGAAAGGGGTTGCAAGTCTCAGCTTGCAATTACATACAAAAGCTTTGTCCTGTCATTAACTGCCACTTCAATCAACTGTTTTTGTCAACATTAATTTGATCATTTCAATTCACTGTCTTCAACTTGTCACTTCCTTGTTACACTATTATGTCATCAACTTGTCCATATTCAAGTCATCAAACTTTAATGTTGTTTAGGAACATTAGTGTACATAACCACTGTTTAATGTACCAGTCATCACTCTGTCAAATCATTCTTTTGTAAAAGTCATTGTATGCTAATTCCGGATTGTACAAGTAAATGCCTTTGAATGCTTGTCAAACATACACTTGGTTAATTTCCTATGAAACAATAAAATCATCGTAGTTCAACAATCAAGCTAAGGATTTTCATCATCATTATAAGTCTGCTCATACATACTGTATTCTTATTCTTTGTCATCTGAAACATATCAATCTATCAACTCAAAACCCTATTGTTGTCAATATTATGTCTTTCTGTACAACAACACTGATCTTTAATCTCTTCTCATGTTTTTTCAAAGATATGTCCATCATCTGGGTCTTCTCATGTCCACCATCTTATGCACAAACATGTCATCTTCAACTACAGTCAATAACTTGACTTTGTCAATTCAAGCCGTGTCTGAGTCACTTCATATATGCAGTTGACTCAATCTTCAAGTTATCAGGTCTGTTGCATAAGGAACTGTCTTCAAGATCATACAAGATTTGGTCACATTTATTTACAGTTTTACACTCAACAGAGTGTACCTGCGTTTTCGCCTTAGAGCTTGCATCTCCACCAAATTTTCTTCAACATAGCAGACCCGAAAAATCTCAGTTAAAAAAACCAAAAGGAAAAGAATTATATAGAATATGCGTCTACCACAATGTATACACCCGAGCTCAACGAAGATATCCACCACCGAAACCTTAGAGTACTTCTACCAAATTCACACACACCAAAAATGAGATCTTGAGGCCTTTATTTATACTAGTTTTCCATAATATTTTGGAGGCAGACTTGTCTTTTATTTTAAAAATAATGCATCATTTTTAATTTGAGCTGAGTAGTTCATATTTTCATTTTTAATTCTTGGAGCCAACTTCATCACTTAAATTTATTTTAGCTTTGACTAATATTTTTTCAAGAGAATTTCCACATCATCGGAATTATGTCATCAACGTATAAGAGGCTTCAAATAAGCACATCAACAAGCCCATGGTGTCATGGACCATCATCGACAACAACAAGCAAACAATTGTGTCCTGATGCCATCATATAATTAAAATTACTTCTTTGTCATTAATGGTTTGTCATCAATGACAACCGTGCTCATCATTGTTGAAAAGTTACCTAGGAAGTGTTTGTTCACCTAGCATTGCCTTGGGGTGGACAAGGACAGTTTAATTGGTGACCCCTAGTCATATTTAAAATGAAGTGAGATGTACTTTATGTTTTTAAAGTGACTTCATTAAAAGATAAAAGTCATGGTTATCCTAAGTTTATATTTAAATAAATGTTAAGTGAGTGATTAATTAAAAATGGGTGCTCATACTTTATTAAATGACATGAGGTGCACTAAATGTTATTTATTAATTATTAATTGAGCATTTAATGAGAACCCTTCATCTAATCTAATCTTGACCATTAGATTGAAGAGGAAGTTGCCATGAACAAAAAGGACTAGGGCAAGGCATTCATGATTCAATTGTTCACTTTCACAAAGAGAGAATTTTTGAGAGAGGAAAAGAGCAAGAGACAAGGGTTTGAAAAAAACCAAAATTGAGTGAATTTTTTTTTCAGAGAAAACCAAAGCTTGAGATGGGCACAATTCCCAAGACATTCGGCACAAATTTCTAGACAAATCATGGCACAAAAATCGAGGCATTTTATAGCTGCAAGCTTGCACAAAAATCAAGGAATTCCGTACAGTTCTAGGCCGTACGATTGCACAGAAATCGAGGCATTTGCACAATTTTTGAGAGAAAGTACAACATTTATTGCTGCTGTCAAACTGTACATGGCATGATTATCGAGGTGCTAACCAGTGCATAGATTTTGAGAAATTCGGGATAGACCGTATTGTACCAGTCCGTACAGTTCACACGTGTGAGGTCGTACAGGCACGAATTTTGAGGTGCTGTTTTGACAGTCCTTATAGATTTGTTCAGAGTGATTCTGGCACTTTTTTGAGGAAGAAAAATGAGATAAGTACTGCTCTTTGAATTTTGTAAAATTTGTCCGAAAATTAAAATCTCTCTGAAGAATAGGTTTTCCCTTCGAGGTTTTTCCTGGGTCATTTGACCAAAATTCTGTGTTAAAAATTTCATGTGTGGTTGAAATTTATTTTTGAGTAAGAATTTAGGGCTTCCTTTTAATTTTCAGAATTTAAAAAAAGAGAAAATCTCATGTGTTGATGTTTTCAGTAAAAATTATTAAATTTTCATGTACATGCTAACCTTGGGGTTTGGGCATTAAACTATGAAAAACTGAAATTTGAACCAGGTTCGGGTTTGTGGAAAATCTTCAATCAGAGGGAGTGCGTTATAACCCATATAATCCCTAGAATGCTGTAAAATCCCACAACGCCCTCCTCAAAGCATTAAAAGGTCTGGTATAGAGGATGACTTCCTCTGAGGAGATAAGGCCAGGGAGAGCAAGGACTGTTGAATGTAGTTGTCATTGATGTCAAAGGAGTTCTCGCGGATTGCGGAAAGATCATTGCAGAAAGGGTAAATGCAGAAGCTTGGTTCGAAAAAGTTGAAAGGCAACCTGCAACCCGCAATTGCGGAAGGAAGGAGTTACCGAAGATTGCGGAAAGATCGTTGCAAAAAGGGTAAATGCAGAAGCATGGTTCGAAAAAGTTGAAAGGTAGGCCTGCAACCTGCAGCCCACAATTGCGGAAGGAAGGAGTTCTCGCAGATTGCGGAAAGATCGTTGTGGAAGGTTAATTGCGGAAAGGCAGTTTGCGGAAAGATAAATGCGGAAAGGTAATTGTGGAAGCAGAAAGACAGGTTGTGGAAAGGCAATTACAGAAGGATTTCTGTTGCGGAAAGGTCATCGCGGAAAGGCATTTGCAGAAGTCATTTTTGAGAAATCTGTCTAAGTTTTAAATGCAGGAGGTTGAAAGGGCATTTTCAAATGCCCGCCAAAGGTTCTCCTTATGCCAATAAATTTGTCAAAAGGATTGTGAAGTATGCCTGCACATGGTGAAGAATGTCCACACAAATGGTTTGGGTATCCCACACAAGGAAGCAATGGAGTTCCTGTCTACTTCTACAAAGGAAGTGTTGATGTAGATAACAACAAAATAAAGGATGACATGAAAGCGACATGTAGTGAAGAACTGTTTGTAAATTAAACATGGAAGCTACAAGAACAAACATCGAATTATATATGTAAGAATGCTATTTGTTGAAGAATGTCAGATTTGTTAAAATGAGATGATGACTATCAAAACATAGTGTATTATTTATTTAATAAACAAAATTAAAGGGCGTGACTGACAAACTAAGCAGAGCGTTATAAACAGAATTAGATTGATGAAGAGATGTATTTAATGAAACGCTATTTGTAGTAGGGTATATTTTTAATTGAAGCTGAGTATAAACAAAAAAATAATTAGTGGAAGGGTATGATAGTGAAATGTCATGTTCCAGAATGAAGAGGCATGATAAAATTGCACCCTAGGGTTTGAAAGGGTGTGATGCTACAACACCATGGACATGTTTATTGAAAGGGTGTGATGTTGTAAAGACATGATAGAATATTTAAACAGAAGCTTGTTTTGAATTAAAGGTGTCTCTACAGTCCAGATCCATGTAGCAGTAGCAGAAGACAGAGACCAAGGAAGTGATGATGAACCAGTGACTGAATTGAAGACACAAGAAGATCTGTAATTTTGATAAAAACATATTAGGGTGGCAAGGTGGTGCTAGGGTAGGCTACATGCCTGGAAGGGGGTTGTAGCCTCCTAGTAGTTGCTGGTAAATGGGGTGTCAAAGCATCCTTTCAGTAGTAGCTGGTAAAAAGGGTGTTGTAGTATCCTTGTTTGTTGTAGCAAGCAGAAACCAGGGTGTTGTAGCATCTTTCAGTTGTAGCTGAGAAACTTGGGGATTGAAGTCTCCAACAAGTTGGTGCTTGCAAACTATTTGTAAATATAATTTTGCGGTAATAGAAAGTGTTGGTGGGTTTCGCAATTGATCTTCCATGATGAAAGTTGTGTTACTTGTATCTTGTTGATCATGTGTGTTAATGAACAAGTTAAAAGTGGTTTTATTGTTAAAAGTTATCAATACTGATTCACCCCCCCCTCTTAGTATTGTCCAATATTCCAACAAGGACCCACTGACTGAAGGGCCAGGAGGGTGTCCAAAGTGGCTACGAATGAAGACCAAGTGTCTTGTAGTTGAAGCAGAGGCCACCAGAGCACGTAAACAGGAATATGGAGCCATCTGACCCAGTGGTCAACCCTTAGGGGCCCCAGACACCAACCTTGAGGTTAAAAAACCCCTATAAAGGGCAGTCAACAGTGCCATTAAGACATACTACCCCTAAAGGAGGACCAAAGGGCCCGGTCATGACCCCCATTGCTCAATAAAACCCCACCTGGTCGAAAAATTGGCATTCTCTCCCTGGGGTACACTTAAAGGTGCTTTGGGTACAGGTGCAGCATAACACCACCTATTCATCCACGATTAAACAATTTAACCTTACTAAGTAAAAAGTTTACTTCCAAATGATCCCAAAGAAGTAATTGTTGATCCAAGAGTAAGCCCAAGTATTAACAAAGCATTCACATCATAGTGCTAGCATCAACCAACCATGAAATTTCACCACTACAATGAGTAAAATAACAGAGGAGTGACAAAATAACTCCTAGATAGATTAGCGCTCCACAAGATCTAATCAAATCAATGAAGGGGTTCAAACCCTAGGGTTTGACTCTCAAACACCTCCAAAGTGTAATGGCCTCATGTGATAGTGTGTGCAAGTGTGCCAAATCATCAACAATGGCCCATCCATCAACCATAAAGCCCAAATGAAATGAAGGCTCCACTAGAAAATGTTAGTTTTTCTTAAGATATGATTAGATTATCTAGGATCTTTATTTGAAAAATAACAAGTACAACAAGATGCATAAGATGTAAAAGATACACAAGACACAGATTTTCATCGGGGATATCATAAAGGAGAAAACCCCACAAACTTCTTCAGAATAGTAAGATGATCAAAAGTAGTAATAAGAAATTTTCAGCAGCTATCTATTTCTCCTCCTCTGTCTGTATCTCTCTCTTATGCGCCTTAGAGAGTGTGTGTGGTGTGTATAAATGAGGGAGAGCACCTCCCTATTCATACCCTTTCAAGTCATTGACCAAATATAACATTCGAGCCTACATGTCATCTCAAACAGGAGCCACTTCTCTTAGAGAGACTACAAGTACATATTACATGATGTTACACTGGGGACTATTGCCTCGACTTACAATGGAGGTTGTACCTCAAGGTCTAGACACAATTTAGACATCCCGTAAAGGGGTAACACACATCCCCAATGGGGGTACAACAACATTCAATGATAATATACATTAGAATATCTTCCGAAGCTACAAATACATCAACACTCCCTCTTAACTAGGAAGGTATTCTTTCTCTACACAGTCATCAACACATCTGGTTAGGTCTTCATTGCATCGTCATTATCACAGAGTCATAGAGTCTTCATCATAGCTACTTCCATCATCTTCTTATAATTTGATCATTGTCTCATATTATCTGTCATCAGAAGTTTCTACAGTGCCAGCCCTTTTTCATGTTGGATGTAGGCCTAGCCCTCTGCCAGGTCTTCATCACATCTCGTGCAAGCCTTCACGTAGAATCTGTCCAGGATCTTCTTCACGTTGCCATGGCAATATCCTGCGTCTTCTACCTTCATCTTATCGTATCCAGATCATCTCTTTTGTCCTACACAAGACAAAACAACAAACAACCAAAGCATCTACGTTCGACCTGTGTTCTATTAAAAGAACTGTCTAGGTGCACCTCTTGTGCTTCATGACCTTATCATCTCATCATGGGAATTTCATATATCTCATATATATGGTGGGACTAATTACGACCCAACTACTTGCTACACTAGGACCCTTTATACGTTCTTCTGGTCAACCGTAAGGAATTACATCTGAACAACCTGCGTCCAAGATCTTTTACGTTCAGATAACCTTCGGGACATATTATGTCCAAGTAACCTGCATACCACACCAGAGCTCAGTATTTACACTTAGACGACCCACGGGACATATTACATCCGAATAACCTGCGTACCATGCCAGCGCTCAGTATTTACATTCGGATAACCTGTCTCATTTCCCATGTGAGATAATATGCTTTGTATCAGGATTGTTTACATCCAAGGATAACTTGTGAGCTTCGCCAGGATGTTACATCCAAGGATAACCTACAGGACTTGTTAACTCTGAGCAATCTACACACTTGCCAGGATGTTACACTCAAACAACTTGTCTTTCTAACTATGCTAGAACACATCACTCCCTCTTTTGAGGGATCTCGATTTGGATCACACTAAGTCTTTCTCTGAAGTAGTCGAACTTCACTCTTGCAAGAGGCTTGGTCAACACATCGGCTATCTGCTCTTTTGTTGCCACGTACTGGAGCTTCACTGCTCCTCTCTGCACCATATACCTGATATAGTGGAACTTGATCTCGATGTGCTTTTGACTTGTCATGGAACATTGGGTTTTTTTATCAGCTTCACACAACTCTGATTGTTGCAGAAGATGCAAGTCACATCCAACTGGAGATCAAATAAGTCAGATAGTAGCTTTCGCAGCCACACTGCCTCGCAACTAGCCGAGCAAGTGACAACATACTCTGCCTCGACTGTACTCAGTGCCACACATGATTGCTTCCTGCTGGACCAGGAGATCATGCCAAATCCCAAACTGAAGCAACAACCTGAGGTGCTCTTCCTGTCAGTGGCACTACCTGCCCAGTCCGAATCAACATAACCGTGTAGGTTGATCTTCTGATTCGCATCATATTTGAGCCCATAATCCACTGTACCTTTTAGGTACCTCAGAACATGCTTTACTGCTATTAGGTGAACCTATCTCGGATCTGTCAGGAATTGGCTCAGGGTGTTCACCGCAAAGCATATTTCTGGTCTCGTATTCGTCAGATACATCAATGAGCCGATCATCTGATGATACATCATGGCATCGACCTTCTCGGATGAAGCATCACTCAGAAGCTTCAAGTTAGATGCCATAGGTGTGGCCATAGCCTTGCAGTCCAACATTCTGAATCTCTTTAGAATCTCCCCTACATACTTCCCTTGCCCAAGGAAGATTCCATCTTCACTCTGCCACACCTCCATGCCTAAGAAGTAGTGCATTATACTTAGGTATTTCATCTTGAATTCAGTAGCAAGTCTCCTTCTTGTATCTGTAATGAGTTCTTCATCGCCTGTTAGAAACAAGTCATCGACATATAGCAGGAGTATTACTGGTCTTCTGTCTTCCACCTTGAAGTAGAGGTTGGCATCTGCTTTACTCTTGGTAAAGCCCAAGCTCATCAGGAAGCTATCCATCTTGCCGTAGCATGTCCTCGGTGCTTGTTCAAACCATACAAGGCCTTCTTCAATTTGCACACATGGGTCTTTCTATCATGTGTCTCAAATCCCAGTGGCTGTTCCACGTACACTTCCTCCTTGACTACACCGTTCAAGAAAGCTGTTTTGACATCCTTATGGTGTACTTTCCATTTCATAACTGCCGCCAAAGCAAGTATGGTCCTTATGGAAGTGTACCTTGCCACGGGTGCAAATGTCTCTTCGTAATCTATGCCTCCTTTCCATGAGAAGCCTCGTGCTACAAATCTTTCCTTGTGTTTCTCGATGCTACCATCTGCAACATGCTTGATCTTGTAGATCCACTTTGAAGTCAAGACGAACTTCTTCTCCAGCCTTGGAGCATTCTTCATGATCGATTGATATTCCTCAATCATCGCATCCTTCCATTCTTTCTTTTCTGCAGCCTCTTCATAGGTGGAAGGTTCTTTATCAATGATGTCACACAGTAGGGCCACATAGCTATTGTAGGGATTTGCCCTCTTTCTCTCTCTATGTATTCTTTTGGAGCACCATACCTTTCAGCTTCTCGTAAGAGCTCTCGTGCCCATGCTGGTTTCCTCTTGTGGGAGTCCTTCTCAAGGAATGCCTCTACCGGCTCTTGTGCTTCTATCATGTCATGATCTTCAGGTTCTTTTGGAATTGCTTCTCCAATTTCCATGTCTTGGACTCTCGTCACTTGAGGTACCTCGACTTCCTGGATAGGAGTCCTTCTAGATCTAAAGTATGCCGAGTCTTCATCAAAGGTTACATCTCTACTGATGTCGATCTTCTTGAATCTTGGGAAGTATATTCGGTAGGCCTTTGATGTATCACTGTATCCTACGAATACACCCTTCCTGCCAGAAGGATCAAGCTTGGTCCTTTTTCCCATTGGGACATGTATGTACACCGGGCAACCAAATATACTCAGGTGGCTGACTTTGGGTTTCACTCCTGAGAAAGCCTCTTCAGGAGTCTTGTTGTTAAGTACTCGATGAGGAGTACAGTTTTGTACATGCATAGCTATTCTTGCTGCCTCTGCCCAAAGGTGCATAGGAAGATCCTAGTCAAGCAACATTGCTTTCGCTGTTCCCATTATGGTTCGGTTCTTTCGTTCCGCAGCCCATTTTGCCGAAGATTGTATGGAGTGCTCAACTCCCTCTTAATCCTAGACTCTCTGCAGAGTTCCTTGAATTCTTCTGAAGTGAACTTGCCGTCATTATCTGACCGTAGAATCTTAATCTTCATGTCTGTCTGGTTTTCGACCAAGGCTTTATATTCCTTGAACTTACTGAAAGCTTCACTTTTCTCTTTCAAGAAATATATCCAAGTCTTACGTGAGAAATCATCTATAAATGACACATAGTACACATACCCGCTTAATGAGTTAGAAGACATGGGTCCACATACATTTGAGTGTACTATCTCCAATATTCCTTTAGCCTTGCTCTCACTGTTGGGAAATGTCTTTGTCGCATTCTTTCCTTTTGCACATCCTTTGCAAATGCCCTCATGCTTTGCCTGGATCTCTGGCAATCCTGAAACTACTTTGCTTGCCATTGGTAGTGCTCTGTAGTGCACATGTGCAAGCCTTTTGTGCCACAGTTTTGTTTCAATTGACTCATGAACCAATGCTTGTTCAGGTTGCCCCTTCAACTTGTACAAACCTTCGTCTTCTCCAATCATTGTTGCATCCTCTATTGTCTTTCCTCTGGGCCACATCAGAACTTGGCCATCGGCAAATGCAACCCTAATTCCTTTTGCACCTAGTGCAGATATGGAGAGAAGATTCTTCTTCAGTCCTGGAACATATAGCACATCCTTCATCTTTAAGGATTTTCCGGAGTCAAGCTTGTATGAAGCTTCGCCACTCCCTTTTATGGGGTATTCATAATCATCCCCAAGCTTCACATTGTGAGGTGACTCATGTTCAGACATATTGACGAATGATTACTTGTATCCTGTCATGTGAATGGAAGCTCCACTATCCACAAGCCAATCATTGCTTCCGTGTGTGATAGTGCCAGTTAGTGCTGAGATTAGCACATACTCTTCATCTGAATCATTCTTCTCTCGTTTGAATCTTTTGTTTGTTCGTTCATCATCTTCGGCAATATGAGCATGGTGTCTCCTTTTTTGGATGGGACAATCTCTTGCTAGGTGTCCCTTTTCTTCACAAGTATAACATCGAACATTTGAAAGATCTCTTTTGGTCTTCTTCGGTTTCTTGTCTTTCTTCTTGTTGTGATGAAAGTTCTCCTTCTTCTCCTTCTTCTTGAAGTTCTTCCTGGTGTATACTGTAAGAGCTTGATCGTCAGTTGCTCCTATCTTTTCTTCTCTTGTCGCAAGTTTAGCTTCTTCTTGTGCACATTCTTCTCGAAGTCTGCTGAAAGAGATCAGCTTCCTTCTTGCACAAATCCCTTGAATGAATGAGTCCCATGATCTAGGGAGACCATTTAGGGTAGTCATTACAATTTCTTCTTCTTCAACATTTTCTTCAATTGCTTCAAGTTGTTCTTTGATTTGAGCAACCCTAGTGAAGTAAGACTGTATAGTCTTGGAGTTCTATATCTTCACATTCTTCAGCTGGTTCCTCAAAGTCATCTTTCGATTGATGTTCTTTCCTTCGAACATCTTTGTCAAAGCATCATATACTTCCTTCGGTGTCTTGAATGCAGACATATGGGATATGAGGTGATCCTTAATAGAATCTGCAATGATTCTCTTAGCCTTAGCCATGCTTCTCTTATGAGTAGCCTTAGCCTCATCTTCCTCTGGTTCGGGAACATCTCCAGAGATAAACTGATCCAAGTCATTTTCTTCAAGGATCAGAGAGATCCTGAACTTCCATGCCCGGAAGTTATCAACCCCTCCTAGCTTGTCCTCAAGCTGAGTATGGTGAGTCGTCTTTTCAAAATGAGAACCTCAAATGGAAATAGTAAAGATTTGGATCTTACCAATTTGAGGTGTCCGGCCAAGTTCTGAAGCACGTTGACCTAGGGTTTGTTAGAGAAACCCTAATTTTCTAAACTTGGAGTTTGGGAATTCTGTTTGGACAGAAAGATGCGCCTCCTTGAGGTGAGTTGCTCAGCTAGGTCACTTTCTGAAAACTAAGGTGGGAAGCCTCCGATACTTGATGCCCTAGTTCCTCTCGGCAACAGTTGTAGTTAAAAATTGAAACTTCTCCGATTCATAAACTGCTACCACCAAAAGATGCACCCTAGTGAGTCAAATTAGCCTAGCCCTCTTTACTTGATGATCTGTGGAGAGAACACCTTCAATTAGGAAGCCCTAGTTCCCACAGTTGCATAGTGCGGCAGTGCCTTCTTTTAGAGAGGCTTTGATACCATGTTAGTTTTTCTTAAGATCTGATTAGATCATCTAGGATCTTTATCTAAAAGAATAACAAGTACAACAAGATGCATAAGATGTAAAAGATACACAAGACACGAAGATTTTCATCGAGGAAACCATAAAGGAGAAAACTCGCAAACTTCTTCAGAATAGTAAGATGATCAAAAGCAGTAATAAGAAATGCTCAGCAGCTATCTATCTCTCCTCCTCTGACTGTCTCTCTCTCTTATGCGCCTTAGAGATGTACACCTAGGAAAAAACCATCAAATACATGAGTAATCAAATGAGAAGGTTAGCAAGTGCACTTTTCTAACAATTCATTGTTCATTTATTTAATTCACTATGCCTTGACCATTATTAGACTCTTATTATGTGCTACACCCATAAGACAAGATGTAAGTACTAAGTTTATAAACGAGATGAGAGTAATGGAATGAATGTGATGTCGGAAAGAAGTGATCGTGAATTGACCATCCTAGAAATGTGTATAGGAGTTAGGTCTACCCCTAGATTTCAAGAGCTATGGGTTTAAGATTTTTCTTCCACATGCGTGCCTTGGAAGGGAGTGCTTTCTTGAGTCACTCATCCTTGTGCCCTTTTTTACGTTTACTATTTTTTTCTTTTTTCATTTTTATATATAATCCCTTTCATTGGCTTTGTCCCTTTATTTAGATTTAGCTTTGATAACCAGTGACGTTGGGAACTTGCCTTTATAGCAAGGGAGAATATATATATATATATATATATAGAGAGAGAGAGAGAGAGAGAGAGAGAGAGAGAGAGAGTATTCATAGCTTCAATTGCACCAACCTTTGAGTACTTCGACGCTTTTGATTTAATTTAGGCATTCATACATGGGAATGTTATTTGGACCTTTTAGAACATAACATATAACAAGTCAATTGTGAAAAAGGGAATAATAAAAGTGAGTGAAATAGTTAGTGAAATGACATGGCATGAAATATGGCCAGGTAAAAGTGTGAGATGACATGAAATGAATGTTACACTTGACTCATGAGGCTTTACACTTATCTATGTGAATAAATGTTGCAAATATGTCCGATTTCTCTCGATATATACGATCTCTCCCGAGTTTTTCCTATTGCTGATTTGTTCGATATTTTCATTATTCTTCAAGTCTAAATTTATTTTTGTTGATATTTTTTGATAATTCCCAATATTTTCCCTGATATTTCCAGTAAGTTTCTTTCCAGGCCCTCGTAAATAAATTCCCGGACACAATATTTGCAACATTGATGTGAATTAAGACCAGACCATGGTACATTTAGTTATGAAACAAGAATTAAAAATAGATGGCTTCGAATCATGAAGACTAGTAACCAAGGCCATGCCCAACCTATCTAGCATCACTATAGTCCTCACTGGTTCCTTGGGTGCTCCAAAATCCTTAGCTTCCTTCAAGGTCTCACGAAGCCATTTAGGCTTCCTTTTCCTTGAAGGTTGCTCCCAAATTGGTCTGTTATCATTTGAAGAACTCCCAGAAGTAGAAGGCCCAAAAACCTGTGTACTAGGAGCTGGTGAACCAACCACTGGTGAAATTTGTGATCCGGTAGCTATGTATGATGAACATGTGACTTGAGAACCAAAACTTGTCCTTGAAGTACCTGCTGGCTGAACCACTGAACCTGATGATCTCGTGTTTGTAACATGTGGCCCAGTAACCTTGAAAACTTGTGAACCTGTCCTCTGTACTGAAGGTACCTGTGAAGCTACCTAAGGTGGGGGAACCTGCTGCTCCTCTTGCATCGACTCTCTGGACTTCCTGAAGACTCGCTTTACAAATATCATTTCTCGTCTCACAACAACCTTCCTTAGGGATGGAAGATAAATGCGTAAGGCCTTCGAAGTCTCATCATACCCCACAAAGATGCCTCTCTCTGCTGTGGGCTCAAGCTTTGTCCTCTTCTCAGAAGGGACACATGAAAAAGTCAGGCAACCAAATATGCAAAAATGACTCACCTCAGGCTTCCTGCCTGTGAACATCTCCTTAGGAGTCTTTCTCCCCACGACACGATGGGGACTCTTGTTCTAAAGGTATACAACTGTACTACATGCCTCGGCCCAAAGAAAGAAAGGAAGTGACTAATCATGTAACATGGCTCTCGCTGCTCCAACAATGAATCGGTTCTTCCTTTCTTCCACTCCATTTTGCTAAGGAGTGTATGGTACTGTCAACTGTCTTCGTATGCCCTCCTGTTTGCAATACTCATCGAACTCCTTGGAGGTATACTCACCCCCGTTATCTGATCTGAGTGCCCGAATCCTCCTCCGAGTCTAGTTCTCCACAAGAGCTTTGAATTCTTGGAACCTTTGCAAGACCTCCTTAGATTTCTTGCTCCTCAGGAAGTAGATCTAGGTCTTCCTGGAATGATCATCTGAATGTCACATAATACTCAAAACCTCTTAGAGAAACATATGACATAGGGCCACACAAATCAGAATGTATCAAATTAAGCACTCTTGCTGACCTGCTATCACTGGTCGAAAAGGCAATCTTGGTGTATTTTCCCAAAGCACACTCTTTGCATACATCATTGTGCTCAGTGTTGAACTCAGGCTATCATGTAACCATGTCCCTCAACATCCTCAAAGCTGGATGATGTAGATGAGCCATCCTCCTATGCCATAGCTCACAAAGCTCACTGTTGCTGCTCTGTGTCAAAGCGTGTTGGGGCTGAAATAAGAGTTTGTACAGTTTCCCACATCTGACTCCAATGGTGTAAGAGGCAGATGGTCCTACAGTCTTGGGGAATACACACACATGTCCATCCAGGAAAGACACCCCAAGTTCCTTGTCATCAATCATGGAAACTGATATCAGATTCTTTTTTAGCCCAGGTACAAACAACACGTCCCTCAAAGTCATGGGTTCATGGACTCTCTCTGAAGTATAATGGTCCCATGCCCAACAACTCTAACAACTGTGTCATCCCCCAACACTACCTCCACATATATACCTACCCGTGAAAGCTCAGAGAACATCTCTCGAGCACCTGTCATGTTGCTCGAAGCTCCGTTATCAATATACCAAGTGCCGGTGCTGGATGCACTGAAAGAATGGCAAGTCAATAAAGAATGCTCCCTCTCAATCTCAATGTCTGTACTGGTGATGATGGATGCTCTCTCTCTCCCAACATGCCCAACACAGAGAGAAAACTCTCTCAAATCTAGCTGTAAAATCATCACCCTCCGCTGAAGCTACTGTCTACTGCTGCTTCGTCTTCTTCTTCTTCTGAGGGCATTGTCCAGCATAGTGCCCAAGCTTCTGACAAGCAAAGCACTTTACAGTGCTCAAGTCCTTCTGTCCACCTTGCTGCTTAGCCTCGCCCTTCTTGGGGCTCTTCATGAACTTTTTCTTTTCGTTGGCAGTCAAAGCCACATTCTCCTCATCCTCCCTGCGAGTAGAAGAGCTCCCCTGCACAAGACCTCTCTGGGTCTCCTCTTGAACAAAGTCATCCCAAAGTCTGTCCCAAGAAGGTAAGTTCTCCCTGGTTACTATAGCCTCCACAAAAACATGCCAAGGCTTTGCAACCCCATTCATAGCTTTCCGTACCAGCACAGAGCCAGAAACAACCTCCCCCACTGCTGCAAGCTCATCTCTCACCTGAGATATCCTAGTAAGTTAGGAAGTCACTCCCACAGCCTTGGCCATCTTAATACTTTTCAACTAAGTTGCACGAAACGAGGAAACGGGGACAAAATGGGGAAACAGGGAAACACTGGAAACGTGACTCCACCAAATTTTGGAAACGGGGAAACGCGATATATATATATTATATATATAATATATATATAATGAGGCAAGGACAATTATTATAAAACATAGACCTATAATTATCAATGACATTTAGTTGCAACTACAACTGATAAAATCATAAATGATAAATGATGCATAAAAATTTAAATCATACATGTAAGATCACATTTTATTCATGAACCCGGGTCCCAAGTCTTTATCATTTCATTCATGCATGTAGTAATAACCAAAAACTGCCTTGATAAACGAGGCTATATAATATATATCCAAAATTAGCCTTAAAGTATGAGGCTACAAGTACAATGTATCAAACTGTGAGCAATGAACATACTAACATAGAAAATAATAGTAAAACATGAGCAATTGAGCTCAAGCCTCAAACTAATAGCCGCCCTCCTCTTCATAGTCTTCCTCAAAAATAGAGCAAGAAGCACGCTCAACAACAGAATGCAGAGTGGAAGAAGTATTTCCAATTCCACTTCTAGATTCCTCAATGTTTAGTGCAGCAAGAGAGAGGTCTATGTCAGCTGATTCTGGCTCGACAACCCAATCTTTACAAGGTCCACTGTTGTATTCTGGTCCCTTACGAGATGCAAGGCGAAGATTGGAATGCACATAAACAAGATCCTCAGTCTTCTGTGAGCCCAACCTGTTGCGCTTTACAGAATGAATAAAACCATAGGTGCTCCAACTCCTTTCTGCAGATGAAGAGCTTGCCACTTGTGAAAGAATACGAATGGAAAGTGTTTGCAAATGCACGCCATTTGCCCCATGACAAACCCACCACTTAACTGGGCTCATGGTGCTTCTTTCATCCAACGTTGATATGTCTGAATAATCATCCAACCCTGCAGCAAAACTAGCAAATTCCTCCTTCACCTCCTTGTGTAGATCAATTGGAAAAATTCTCATAATGGTCCTTTTCACTCCATTGGCCACCTCTCTATCCTTGTGTGGTGCCTTCCTTTTCCCATTGCTTTGAGCAATGAGCTCTTCATCATAAAATCTTGGGTTCAAGGCATGTGCTAAAGTGTGCAATGGCATGTTGAAACTGTTCCACCTATCAACGATGATTTTTTGCACTAAATCAACGAAACCAACATCAACAAATAAAAGATGAGGAGACTCATGTGTAATGATTTCCATGGTTTTCTCAACCATGGTATCCATGCCATCATATACTTCTCCCAAGAAAGGTTGATTGGTGTCAGCACTTCGAAGAAGGTCAAATGCAGGGCATGTGAACTTGAGTAAGAAACCTATCTTGCTCCACCACTCCTCATCAAGGCACAACCTACGCACCATAGATCCTCGCTCTGTATCTGCCTGTCTCCACTCAGCCCAAAGCTGACTCACCACCATAGAAACCAATGCTTGCTTAACATCAACAAGGCGTCACAACATGATGAAGTTGGAGGCATATCTTGTCTTAGTAACCTTCAACAACTCCAATTTGGAGAATTCTTGAAATATTGCTTGAGTGGTGGTGGTTGGTGATGAATTTGATTATTTCCCTCGCTTCCCCTGTGAGTTCCTTTATCCATGGAACTTTATTGTCAATCTCTTCTAATATCAAATTCAGATTGTGGACAATGCAAGGTGTCCACAAAATGTGATCAT
The DNA here is from genome assembly GCA_001517045.1 of Pseudotsuga menziesii. Lineage (NCBI taxonomy): Eukaryota > Viridiplantae > Streptophyta > Pinopsida > Pinales > Pinaceae > Pseudotsuga > Pseudotsuga menziesii. The sequence continues at coordinate 318,668 of LPNX011179413.1, forward strand.
ACCTGCTCTCAACAATCAAACCTGCAGCTTTACAAACTGGTGCATTATCTGTGATAACTTGCACCTCCTTACTAGGCCCTATCTGCTCGATATATTTGATTAAAATATTAGCAATGAATTGAGCATCTTTCATCTCCCCTGAACAGTCTTCAGCCCTTATAAACATTGCTCCTTTTGGTGAATTGGCAATGATATTTATTAGTGGCCTAGGCCTGGTATCTATCCATCCATCTGAGACAATAGTAACCCTAGAGCTGCTCCATGAAGCACGAATTGGTGTTAAAATATCCTCCACAAGTGCCTTCTCTTTTTTTAGCAGATTTGTTCGCAGTTTTTCATAGTTAGGCCCCTTGAACCCTTTAGGAGCTGTGTTTATTGCTCTCACCATATCTTGCCAGTAAGGAGAGCGAACCACATTGAAAGGGATACCACAAGCATAGATGGCCCTAGCCACTCTTGTTTCAGCTTCTTCTCTCCCTTGAATATTCACTAGTTTAGCTATTCTGCTTTCTTGAATTGAAGGTGATTGTGTAGCAGTAGGATTGTTTGATGCTTGTTGTTGTAGTTGAGTTGCTTTCCTCTTCCTAGCCTCATGCACAATCCTTAGCTCAATGTGCGGATCTTGAGGAGATCGTTGAGAAAGCTGTTCATGTCTCGTTTTAAGCCTGTCAGCCTCATCTCGCTCACTTTGATATTTCCTCCTCTCAACAGGGTCATTTAAGTTTGGGCAATTCTCAATCCCCTTTCCAGATTCATGCAAAAAATGTGCTTGGACTCTTGGATAGGAGCCCTTATACTGGAAATTACAAAGATTGCATCGCCATTCCCATGAACCACCACCTGCACATCTAGCAATTTTCTGAACATGCTTCCAAAGAGGATAGTAGTCAGTCCTCTTGTTGAGCTTATGGATCGATTGAGTAGCTTGGTTGGATGCCATTGTCACTGCAAAAAAATTAAAAAAAGGATCTTAGGTTTGAACTTTGCAAGAAATTAGAATTAATACATAAACCCTCGTAAATATCAAGTTCTAAAGAAGTCTGAAGGCTGAAGCATAAACCCTCATAAATACATAAGAAAACGCTCAAATCAGTGGATAACTTCATTAAATCTTGTTGCTTAGTGCTTACCGGAAGAAGCCTTTCAACACCATAGATTCTAGAACCACAACTGTAGTTTATTGCTTGATTGAAGTGTTGATCGAGTGCTATAAGTGATGGCTGTAAGTAATTGACAGTGTGCTTGGTCGTAGCTAACTGTCTGCGTGCTTGGCCGTACCTTGCTCCTGCTCTTGGTTGTAGCAACGCCGCTGCCTCCATCATTCCACCGTGATCTCAGAGCTGTAGCTGCCTCCACGATGTTTGTTTCCTTCAACACTGAACATTGCCTCCACCGTGATCATTGCCCCAAAAAACGTGGAGATCGCTGCCCAACAGAAAAGTGGAGATTGTTCACCAAAAAACGTGGTGATTGTTGCCTTCTTCAACACCACGTTGCCTTTCTTCAACGCTGTGATCACAGACTGCACAGCAAAACCGATAACCCAAACTCTGCCGTGATGCCGTGCCCTCGCTGCCGTATGCCGTCCAGATCTCAAAGGACAAATCGCATGAGTGAGTGAGGAGAGAATGTATGGAATGGGTTAATTTATAACATCTGAAACCTAGATTAGAATCATCTAGAATCAATTTTAATTTTAATTTTTAATTAATTTATCAAATCCGCTGGAGAGAAAATTAACCAGAAAAAACAAATTTAAGTGAAACATGGAAAAAAAAACACGAAACGGGCTTGAAACGCGGAAAAAAAACACGAAACAGGCTTGAAACTTGTTTCAGTCAGTACGGACACGTTTCCTAATTGTGAAACATGTTTCGTACGGATTGAAATGCATTTCAAGTCCGTACCGTACGTGTTTCAGCATGTTTCAGATGATGGTACGGGTCGATTTCAGGCGTTTCCTGCAACTTAGCTTTTCAATTTTTCTCTCAATACCATTTTTCTGTTCTCGTTTGAGTTTTGAAACAAGCTGGTCAAAGCATCCCACATCTGATATGCACGGGTTTTACTAGAGATGTGTGGAATAACATGATCTTTAACTGCATCTAGAATGATCATTCTAGCTTTTATGTCCTTGTTGAAGGCTGAAAGTGCTTGTGGATCGGTGGAAGCGGGGACTGTGACAGGGTTAGCTTGTGTACTATGAACCACTTTATCCCAAAGTTCATTTTCCTCCAATATAAGCACCAATCTGGCTTTCCATGGAACAAAATTCCCAGCCCCATCTAGCCTATCTTCCAAAGTAAGTTCTGTTGCCATTTCTCCGCAAAATTCAAGTCCCAACAAGGTGCTGCCCCACCGACAAAAGAATTCACTGACAGTTTGAAATTTTCACTGTATTAATTCTGCTCTTTCTTTAACAAAGCTATGATACCATATAAAAAATTTACTCATTCCCCAACCCGGTTTCAAGCCATCATTTTCATCACAGTTTAATGCCCAACCCAATTTACATCAGCTGCAAATTAAGTCATTTACCCATAAACAATTTTGACTGAAACACTAGAAGAATTTTACAACTTTAAATGGGCAGTAATAAAAAACAGTCACACATATAATAGTCAGAGTCAGAAATTTTCGGTCAAATGACCTAGGAAAAACCCCAACCTCCGGGGAAAACTGGTTAGAGAGAAATTCTTTATTTATTCGGTCAACAGTACAACAGAAATAAAATTTTCAGTCACAACTTCTCTCAACCAGAAGAGAAAAATTCAGCCTCGAAATTCGTGCCCACTCCAGAAATGAATTCTCAGACTTTCCAGTCTGCAAACCAGCTCGAAAATTGTGCTGCTACAGGACTGTACGGATGCTGTATGGACATACTGTACGGACTGACAGTACAGTCTGCTGCCTCGAAAATCGTGCCCACCGGAACAGTAAATCTCTGCCTTGAAATTTGTGCCCCTCCTTGCCTCAAAATTCGTGCCCTTTCTCCGAGTGAAAAATACTGTACGGACATTAATTGCTGCCTCGAAATTTGTGCCAACTGCTGCTGTATGGATGCATTGGAATTTGTGCCAGTTCAAGTTGTACAGTTTCCTTGGGAATCGTGCCTCTGCTCAAGCTGCTCACCTTCTCTCAAATTCAACTTCTCTCTCTCCCTTCTCCAATGCTCATGGAAAAAACTGAATGACTCTCTCATGCCTTCCCTTGCAATTTTGGAGTTTACTGAGGAAGCTGAATGGTCATCTAATCCAAGGGCCCACAATGAATCAGATGGATGGATGAGATTAAATGCACTTTTAATTCTCACAAAAAATGATTTTCATTCACCTCGCTTAAATTTATCAAAAAGTCACTTTATTCTCTGAAGTGAAAATTAAAACTCATCTCAAGATATTAATTGCAAGGGTCACTTTATTTTCCTCTTTTAAGTGACTAAGGAAAAAATCACTAGGGAAACACTTTCCTAGGTACAAAAATCAACACATGTACTATAGAGTAACACCATTTGACCCCTCATGGTCATATCCCATATACAAGAAGGCATTCCCATTTGTCAATATGTCCTGGCATATATCATAACACTGTTTTCAACTGCAACAAGCCCCATGCATCTTTGGCACAGTTGTGGTGATCTGGCAAGATGGAAGTGTCTTTGGCAAATATCTTTGGTTGAACCAGTTCTCATCTGTGGATCTGTTGGATGTGATAGAAGATCACAAAGGCAATGAACATTAAGTCACCTCTACATGTCAGGGGGTAACAGGACCGTCTGTGGGCTAATCATACACCATGTATCCCAAATCTTATGAAGCATCCCTAAACATGGTGTAAACACTTTCAGAGTAACTCTGAAATCTTACAGCCATTTTTTGTAGTACTAAATGTAAGCCACCAAAGGGAGTTGTTAGAAGTTTACAGACATATGTAGAACTGAGGTTTGTGTGAGTGACCAGTTCATCATTGAAGTTAAACATTCAACTCCTCAAGAACAATTGATTTGTAGTCATAAGTAACCTATATCCTAAAATTATGTGAATATTAACCTGCCAATTGCATATTGGACTGGCAAATGAGGTAATGCTGCCATCTAATAAATGACACTTTGATGATTATATTTGGCTAGAAATGGCGGATGAAAGATTACTACCTTTTACTGAAAGTCAATAAGATAGGATAATCTTATAACTTTATTAACTTCCGGCATGTGACCACAAGAGTAGGTCATTAGGACTAAAAGTCTATGTTCAGTGTGAGTACAATGTGGGAGTGCGAAAGTGACTCCTATAAATCCAATTCATTGTTCTAGTGATAAATCCTCTTTTCGTAATCTAATATGTATATGGAAGTGCATAAAGGAATAAGAAGGTCAAGCAAGCAACAAGTGACCACAAGAGTGGGTCAGTGGGACTAAAAAAATATGTCTAGTGTGAGTACAATGTGGGAGTGTGAAAGCAACCTCTATAAATCCAATACATTATTCTAATAAAATATCTTCTGTTTGTAAATTAAATATGTATGTGGAAGTGGATAAAGGAATAAGAATCACCCTGAGGAATAAGAAGGATCTATTTAAGAATGCACATTTCTAATTCCCATCTTTTCTTTCTTTACTATAAGTTTACATGTTATTCAACAAATATTTAATGTCTTTCTGATTATCCTCTCTAGAAGTCAGAACAGAGTAACGAGTTATTTTTCTGTCTAGTTTCTGATGAGACATTGGCAAACGATACTGTCTATGTTGAGCTGGAGGCTTTTTATCAACTATTATTTCATACAATCACCAATATCATATGGCTGTCATTTTGAGGAGCTTGTATCCATTTATGATGTCTTTTGGGTGATTAAGCTCTGAAAAATGATAACAAGGCACACAGCACTGTCTTTTCAATTCATCGCTTCACAATCTTCATTTGAGGAAAGTTTCCTTTGAGTTCTAATGGTGCTCACCATCTGATCAAACTTACTTTGTAGACTAGCCAGACATGCATAGCCTAAATATTGGAGGCAGAGCCTCCCCTGTTAAGAACAATGGGAGAACAACTATCCAGGTTCTCCTGGAAAAGCCTCATTATCTGATCAATTGCTTTTGAACAACTAATGGAGTTGGCAGACTGTCAGGGTTGTAGTTGTTGCCAGTTGGGCTGCACCAAACTGGGTTACATTCTTATGGAAAGGGTTGCCTTGTTAAAGGTGCCTGTTCTCAGATCTACTCTAGGATCTCACTACCTCAGGAATATGAATGGTTGCTGTAATGCAGCTGGAGCTGCACATCCCTTTGGATTGTACCACGTATGGAATATGAACCATAATGAGGATCCCCTATTTCGTTTTATATTGTAAAAATAAAAGTCAGTTAATCTTATGTGAATAATGTCTAGTGATTGCCCTGTAAGAAAGCCTGGAGTAAAATTGTTTAATACAGGGTTGGACTAAGGAAGGACAGAAAAAAGTGCCCTGCCAATTGGGAATATCATGTTTCCCATTACAGTATGCCATATAGCACCCCAGGGCCTGAAAGTCCTGCCTGGGAAGAAAACTAGTATGAAGGAAAGATCAATATGTAACATAGATATCTGTTTTAACTAGAAGAAGAAGCCGGGTATCGTTAAAATAGAAACTGGTTCACGTGATTGGGGAAAGGAAATACAACCATCTGGTTGGGGTAAAGGACATACACATTTACAATAAAGAGACAGTTCAAGATGAAAAGCATAAGATCATGGAATGCCCAACTTATACCAGAATAACTGACAAGATAGTCAACAAGCTGTTCACTGCAATAACTGTTGACAACTGATACTAGTATAAGCTATCTATTCCATATTACTGAACAAGATGTCCTTTATACAATTACTGCAATTGTGCTATTGTATTCATGTTTTTATTATATCTTGATTTGGTTTGCACCTTGATTAACTTGTCTTCTTAGGGTTCCGGGCATTCCATTTGACACATATAACTCTTTCTTGCCTTTTTGTACTAGAAATTCTAATTCTATTTCGTTGTCTTTTTCCATTCTCGTGTATTTCGTACCAATTTTTACTTATTGTTTAGCAGAAATTCTGGTTTTATTTATTTTTCTCAATTGTTTGTGTATAACGGAATTTTGTTTTGTATGTTTCTAATCATCTTCTTTGTTCTTTATAATTGAGATTATGTATGAGGAAATATGTTCAGTTTACTAAGTCACATCAAAACCATCTTAAATTTCCATGCTATGTTCAGTTTTCTAAGTCACATCAAAACCATCTTAATTTCCATGCTATTTGTGCCATAATATTCTACTATAAGCATCAGGAGTCTAGGTATTGCTCGTAGAAGTAAGAACGTCTGTAGTATTTTAAATGCATCTACTGTTTGTGGTTTCAGGATTTCCCTACAAAGGCTCGATTAGAGCGCACATCTTCAACATTTACTGAGGGTGGTAAAAGCTTAAAGGTATGGCCAATGGCTTGTAAATTAGATTATAGCAATCTAGACCACAGCCAATAGATTATAACAATCTGGATGCTTAATGTAGATGCTCATGTTAGTTTCAACTTTCAAGATAGAAGTTGAATGTAAAGCATATATATTATGTTATTTAAATATAGAGTTAGAATAACTTGGGTATGACATGGAATCGGCAGATACCTGAATGGCTTTTGTTTTGTGATATTCTTGCTGTGAATCACGATGGCAGCCGCTGCAATGTGTCTAGTCTACTTAATGTTATTTTATTTGATTTATTTATGCAAGGACCACTTTTGCAGGGCCTTCAATACATTGCAGATACAATCCAGTCTGGAAACATTGAGAAAACGAAAGTAAAAGCACTTCTACAGAATGATGTAGATGTTGCTTCCAAAACCAATGGCCCAAAGGCAGCCACTAAAATACACAGATCATTTACAACTCGCATATCTTCAAACAGGTCTTGTGATTAAGACTTCTAACTTTTACAGTTCTTTCTATATAATGTTTTTGTCATGGATTGCATAACATAATAGGGAGGAATTCTCTAATGAAGAAATGGAGGACTACAAGCAAAAGAATCTTCTAAAATTGTTTTCTGGGCAGGACCATATCTCTGGCGGAATGATGCAAGTTTCCTCCTTGATACTTGAAGACATTTTTTTGTGCTTCAGCCTTGTTGCTGGATGGTATATTTTCAAGCTGAATAAATGGCAAAAGTTGACAGTAATTTGGTGCATTTGAAATGGCTGAGGCCATCAATAATTTTGGTACATAAATATCCAAGCAAAGGATTCATATTGAAGGTACTTCCAAGTTGTGTTTGTGTGGGGCATTCCTGGGCTTTGTTTTATGTGCCTATTTGCTTGAAATACATGGTGGCAACAGGCAACCCTCATGGATGGTGTGAGGTGGTGCCATGAAGATTTTACATGTTTAAATGCAATCCTTTTTTACCATGTCACTATTGACCTCACTATGTTGACATATTTTAGAATTGCAGTCTTGGCATGTAAATGTGTGCAAACTCTGCTAAATAGAAATTACACAAATATTTTTTGATTTCCATATTGCTACCCTGAATTTTTTAGAACCTGTGGCATATATCCCTTCTGTATTTGTCAATTTCATGTTTTGAAACTATTCATGTACATTCTGGGAAGTCTAATCCTAAGATTAATATGAAACTAAAATAACAAATTGATATTCAAATATTATTATATAAGGTTGAATCTCAAGAGACACGTTATGTACCTTGTGGGCTATCTAGCCTATGCAAGCAGGTCATTTCTTGTGGTTTCAGCCAAAGGGATATTTTGAAAATGCTTTAAGCTGGCAATGTTTCATCCTAGTACTCCAATGATATTTAAATATTTACTGTACAAGGTTCAATCTCAAGAGGCACCTTATGTGCCTTGTGGGTCATCCTGTCTATGGAAGCAGGTCATGTCTTGTGATTTCTGCCAAAGGGATATTTTGAAAATGTTTTAAACTGGCCCTACTCCAAGAATGGAGAAAGGCTTGTTTACTGCACAGTGAGAATGGGAAGTATCTTGTAAGAAATAATAATAATATTGGTATAAGCGTATCATTATTAGTTAATAGTGAAAATGTTAAATTTTTGTACTAATAATGGCGAAATCGCTAAATAATTGTAGAAATGTACATAATAATAGATATAATGTTGTAATAAAATAATCAATTACCATTCAATGAAGACGTCATATATAAATCCTGTGTTGGAGGCCATTTTATTGGTGTTCAATTTATTGGTCTTGTTACAGCTCAGATTAGCACTTAAGTGGAAAAGTCCTAATCCACGAGTGCTAATCTAGAGATATCACTGTCATCTCAGTGCACTACTCGTCTCATGTTTGACCTGCTCTCCCGAGGTTCAACTGGGGCTTCCTTAAGTGTGTACTAATCCACGAGTGCTAACCTAGAGATATCACTGTCACCTCAGTTTACTACTCGTCTCATGTCTGACCTGCTCTCCCAAGGTTCAAGTGGGGCTTCTTTAAGTGTGGATTGATTTGAATTGATTCTTTTGTTGATGGGAGCTTAAATGGTTGATTTAAACCAGGTTAGATTACTGAGTATATTGTGCAGATTTAATAATAAATCCTTAAGAAGTGATTGCCATAAATTAGATGTCAAAGTACATAAACAAAGACAAACATTTTAAAAATCAAAGGAAAATTTTCTTTAGAGACTTTAATTAAATAAAACAACAGTTCAATGAAAATATTTCATAAAAGATAGAAGATTACATCCACATTAAAACTTTATGAATCTAGAAAATTAAGATTGATTAAATGTAAAAAGTTTTCAGAATTATCTAAAACCATTTAGGGTTGCTGTAAATCTGATTTAGAAATTGCAATTTTTTTTCATAGGTTTGCAATGAATCTGAATGATTAATAATCCAAGAAAATTAATCAATTATTCCAGCACTATTTGGGCCTAGTTTAAATATGTGTTTAGGGTCATTTTGAACGATAGATTTCAGAATTTAAACTCAATAAACACAACTTCAATTTGACAATAGAGTTGCTATGAAAACTTAGGCTTGAAAAAATTGAAATCTAGAAATGATATTTCAGAATCTAAATTTCAGATTTCAATTAGAAGAAAAGAGAAAATTAAATGAAAAGATTAATTTTTTGGATGGTTGATGTAAAGACTAATGCCTTCAATCTTGGGGCATATGGGGTCACAAATAAATCTAAATGGGTTGTTATCCTAAGTTACTAAAGATGAAAACGATTGAATATACATGTGAAAATACCCTTGTTACTTTGGAATTTGATGCAGAAATCTTTCATGAAAGGGTCTCCCTATGAGAATATACTTTTGGTTAGCAGCTTGGCATAAAACCTATAAATGGGAAAATGGACTTGCAATAATTCAAAAGATGCAAACTACAAGCACCTTATCGAAGTGTATGCAAATGATGGATGGTAAGATCCTCAAGTGTGACGCCCCGATGAGATCTTCAAGTGTGACGTCCCCATGAGATACCATGAAATGTGTGCAAGGGAGCCTCCTCTAGTGGAGTGCTTAACTTCGAACCAAATGCCATGTGTCCTTAAGGCTCTATGTGAGTCAAAACAAGTGAACGCCCCATCAAATGACGCAACAAACTCCTCAAAAAGTGGCGCGTGTGAAAGTTCATGGTGGGACATCCCATCAATGATGTATTAAATAATGTTAAGAGGGAGAACCAATGTGTAAACACTCCAAAGTTGTGCCTAAGGTCAACATCAAGTAATGAAGGCTCAACAATGTGCCAAACCAACTCCATGTGCTAGGGAATGCAACCATCAAGAAGGGGGACAATGCCATGTGCCTCCAAATACGCAACAAATGGGAGAGCTTACTCAATGGAGCATAGTAATCAACCATATACTCAAAATCAAGTGCTAAACAATAGAAAAGATTAAAGGGACTCCTGTTCTAGGAGGTCCATCCTGCATGCGACTAGGAAATGCCTCAAAATATGAAAAATAAACATAAAGGGATCAACAATTACACTTTTTTATTGTCTCAATAACTTTCTTACCATGGTGTGACCAATACTAACCCCTATTACATGTGAAATCCCTAAGTCAAGGTTCACTTCCTAGGTTTCTAAGGTGAGAGAGTCTAAACAATTGATGATTTTTATTGTTTTCTTGGCCATTTTTTCAACCATTTTTGCCCGGACCCTAGTTGTAGTTGTTAAGATTGCACAATATGTGTAACAAGGGTATTCATGAAATATACTTAAACCCAAAAATTTGGAGCAAAGATAGAAAACCAGAAGAGAGAATAGATAAAACCAAGAAAATATCTATTGGGGGAGATATTCAAAATATAGAGATATGTTCACTTGCATTTTCAATGGGGCAATCTCTAAGAGAAAAGTTCCAAATACAACCACCATTATTGGCAAAACATTATTCTATATATAACACTTCAATAGCCAAAGTTCTAACTACTTGTGGTCTAGCTATTAATGAGGGTAGACCACCTAGGGTGTTCTACTAGATGATGAGATTCTTTTTACATTAAGTCACCATCCATTATCTATCTAATAGTCCATATGGCCTTATACATTGATAAAGTAGGGGGGGTAGGGTAGGACCCTAACATGCCCTCCCTCTTCAAAATTAGCACTGTCCTCAAGGCCGAAGATGGGGAAAGTGTTTCACAATGGTCTAGACTCCCAAATAACATCTTTTGGTGAGGTATCCTTCTACTAAATCAAAACTTCACTAATAGTGCATTGATGTAGCTAATACTCTAGTGTCCAAAATTGATTATGGTTAGAGCCAAATGTAGCCTTCATCCGGTTTTGGTAATGTAATTTAAACTCTACAATTATGACCCTTGACCTTCTTCAAACATGACACATTAAATATTGGGTGGATCTTTAAGTGTGTCGAGAGAGCTAATTTGTATGCCACTTGACCAACGGGTTGAAATTTTTTGATATGGGTCATAAAACATTGGTGTGCTTATAATGGCCTTTAACTTTGAGAGAGGTCTGTTTATGAGGTTGGAGGTGAAGGAACACTTGATCACCTTCTACAAATGATTGCTCTAGGCAATGTTGGTATGCATCCCTTCAAGTGATTTTGTGCCATTGCCATTTTTTTCTTAAGTGTGCAAAAAGTGACATCACGATTATGAAGTGGGCTAACTGTGTGAACTTTGGAAGTATCTGATAGATAAAATTCATAGAGGGTGATTGTTAGCCATAGACTGCTTCATATGTTGTCGTTTTTGTAGCCTAGTGATGTGGTATTATACCACCATTTTGCCATAGGTAATCACTATGCTCACTAGTGTTGTTTTTCGAACACAAAACATCACAAATAAGTTTCAAGGCACTTGTTGACTGCATCTATTTGGCCATTTGTTTGGGGATGATAATATGTGTTCATTTGTAACTATGTGCATTAGTAGTTTAAATATTTATTTCCAAAATTTGCTGGTGAATCTGGGATCATGATTTGACATAATGGAGGTAGGAATGTGATGGAGTTTGAAAAATTGGTCTAGAGAAATTTGTACAACCCTTGTTGGGGAAAATGGGTGTTGGAGAGCACAAAAAAAACATATGTGGAAAGTTGATTGACTACCACTATCATGACTAATTTGTTACTTGCTTTTGGAAGACCAACAATACAATCAATGGAAATGGATTGGTCCAAATAGTGGTTGGTAATGGCCAAATAACATCTTTTGGTGAGGTATCCTTCTACTAAATCAAAACTTCACTAATAGTGCATTGATGTAGCTAATACTCTAGTGTCCAAAATTGATTATGGTTAGAGCCAAATGTAGCCTTCATCCGGTTTTGGTAATGTAATTTAAACTCTACAATTATGACCCTTGACCTTCTTCAAACATGACACATTAAATATTGGGTGGATCTTTAAGTGTGTCGAGAGAGCTAATTTGTATGCCACTTGACCAACTGGTTGAAAGTTTTTGATATGGGTCATAAAACATTGGTGTGCTTATAATGGCCTTTAACTTTGAGAGAGGTCTGCTTATGAGGTTGGAGGTGAAGGAACACCTGATCACCTTCTACAAATGATTGCTCTAGGCAGTGTTGGTATGCATCCCTTCAAGTGATTTTGTGCCATTGCCTTTTTTTTCTTAAGTGTGCAAAGAGTGACATCACGATTATGAAGTGGGTTAACTTTGTGAACTTTGGAAGTATCTGATAGATAAAATTCACAGAGGGTGATTGTTAGCCATAGACTGCTTCATATGCTGTCGTTTTTGTAGCCTAGTGATGTGGTATTATACCACCATTTTGCCAGAGGTAATCACTATGCTCACTAGTGTTGTTTTTCGAACACAAAACATCACAAATAAGTTTCAAGGCACTTGTTGATTGCATCTATTTGGCCATTTGTTTGGGGATGATAATATGTGTTCATTTGTAACTATGTGCATTAGTAGTTTAAATATTTATTTCCAAAATTTGCTGGTGAATCTGGGATCATGATTTGACATAATGGAGGTAGGAATGTGATGGAGTTTGAAAAATTGGTCTAGAGAAATTTGTACAACCCTTGTTGGGGTATATGGGTGTTGGAGAGCACAAAAAAAGAATATTTGGAAAGTTGATTGACTACCACTATCATGACTAATTTGTTACTTGCTTTTGGAAGACCAACAATACAATCGATGGAAATGGATTGGTCCAAATAGTGGTTGGTAATGGCAATGGTTACAATGCCCCAAGAGTTTGCACTCTCTCACCCTTGTTCATTTGGAAAGTGTTATATTTTGCTGCAAAAGTAAGGAGATTATTTTTCATGCCTTCCCAGAAGGAGCACCTAGCGCACACATAAGTTTTCTGAAAGCTCGGGGCCTGAGAGAGGAGATGATCACAATTATGTTAATATTGTTTGTTTTAAAGCATAATTCGGTACCAGGAAAAGATAAGCATTATACCACAATGTATCTTGCTGCCAATTGTAACCCTTGGATGGTTGGGATCCATTTGAAGTTGCTTGATGAGCTGAGATGAAATTGCATTGGTTAGCCATTCTTGTCGTGCTTCTACCAACCACTTATATACCAGAGAGGCTAAGGCAAAGAGGGACCCCTCTTCCTCATGTTTCCTTGACAATGCATTCGCCACGACACTATCTTTTCCCTTTTTATAGATGATCTCGTAATCATATCTAAGCATTTTGGTGACCCATCTATGTTGATTTGGGGATGAAAATGCTTTGGGATGTGGTGATTCATCTTGATATGGAAGCGAGGCCATACAAGATATGGTCGTCATGTGTTACCTGCATGTAGGATGTCCATCATTTCTTTCTCACAAGTATAATGCCAAATTTCAATGGTGAATGCTAAGGGTCTTCCTTCTTGCGTTAACACTACATCCAATTTTTATTTGAAAGCATCATATTCTAATACAAAGTCTTAGTGAAATTAGGTACAACAGAGACTAGGGTGGTGTACAAGGCTTGCTTTAAAACCTAGAATGCTTGTTTTGCTGCTTTTGTTCCATGTAAAAGCATTTTTTTTGAGCAGGGTTGTTGACGAGGTTGCAATTTACCAGTCTTTTATAAATTTCCTATAGCATCCCATAACGCCTAAACCACTAAAATCTCTTAAATGTTTTAAGGTGTAGCCATTCTTGCATTGCCGCAATCTTCTTGGGGTCCACTGTCACCCCATCTTGTCCAACAATGTAACCCCAAAAGCACATTTAGAGAATAATAGTGAATTGATGATCCTGAAGGAGTTGTAAGGATTTATCGACATGTTGTACATGGGCATTTCAAGTTTCATTGTAAATCAAGAGGTCATCACAGAAAATCGACACGAAATCATGAAGATATGGCCTCCAAATTGTATTTTTTGAGGCTTTGAAAGTTAGAGGGGGCATTACAATGTCCAAAGGGCATTATTGAAAACTCATAATGACATTCATGTGTGGAAAGTTGTCTTTGGAATATCGTCCTTCATCTCGATTTTGTTGTATCCTAAATGAATGCTGAATTTGGTGAAAATTTTGGAATCGTTGAACTCATCTAGAAGATCATCAACAAATGGGATGGAAAATTTATCATTAAGGGAATTTTGAGGTAAAAAATGGGTCTCAAAACAAAAAGAATGTACTCTCAAAATCAACTTTAAAAGAACCAATCACATTTTACAACATGACATCATTCATAATGGTTGATGTAGCACTGAGTGAGTTAAAGATGTTTTTTATCAAATTCTAAATGGTAAATAAAAACCCATAATTAACCATAACAATATTGTAAAGTAATCATAACAAAAATGGTACTCACGTTTAATATAATATAAATGTACTAAAATACTTATAAAAAAATACTTTTTATATTTTAATATAAAATAAATTACAAATACTAAAAAATAAATGATTTATTCAACATCAAAACTATATAAATACTTTTCAATATATAATATATATTTTTAAATAATAAATTATCAAAGATTAAAATAAAATCTATTTAATCTAAATCATATAAATATTTTTCAATATAATATATATTTTTATATTCTAAGCAAAATCCTTACCTAGTAATGTACGTACTATTAAAATGTACTAAAAGAATAAACTAAAATTACAAAGTGTGACATGATCATGGATATTAATTTCAAAACATCATCCAATATGGGATACGCACTTTGATATAATATATGTTTTTAAAGCCTAAATGTTTAAATCCTCACCTAATGGTGTGTGCAAAATGTATTAAACAAATTAAACTAAAATCACGTACGTGTGTGCTATGATAGTGGATATTTGTTTCAAAATAATATACACTATGATACAATAGTTTTAAAATCTAGCATTTGCATCGAGAGGTGCAAAGAAACGTCGAGAGGGTAAAATTATTTAATATTTCCTCAAATGAATGAATGATTCGCTGATTTGACTCAATAAAGTGTGTTTTGTCGTTCGAAGTTCTAATTTTCGCAGTATGGAATGCAGAATTTGAAAAAGTAATTGTCACATTTTATTTTCATATCGAAGTTTCGCATTCCGCTTTCCGCATTGCAGAATACGGGAATTGGAAAACAAATAAGCATGTCCATCAATTTAACAGAAACGTGAAAGAGATTTAATAACTTATCAACTCAAATTACTATTGATCAATTAAAATTGATCAAGTATTTAGAACATTCAAGATTAACTTGTATCTAAAATGTCAATTGAAAAATAAAGATTGATTATAGTATTTGCTGTAGAATCATTTGCAGAAATAGATAATTTTTTTAATTAAATAAATTCATTTTAAAACATATGCACAGATCATAAGTACAGAAAAACCAGAACTGTAGATCAATGCTTATAAATCTGCAAAGCAGAATCAATATTTATCAAATAAACTTGACTAAATAAACAGAAAGAGATTCAAGAATAACGTAGCCGTATTAATAAAGATCTTCAAGAAATTACAAACCCTGGGTTAAACAAAGTATCTTTAATCCTTTGTGTTGATTTCTCCCTCCAAAAATCCCCCCCTAGTCCATGAGAAATGTACCCTTCAAATAATTATTACAAAAGATTGAATCCCCATGAAAATGGGATCATAAAATCCATATAGAACTATTGACCAAGAAAATATTTCCACCTAATCCAGATCTGCAACAATTCTTCTATGTTTGGGTAATTGGCAGATTCAAAACTAAGCTGAACATCGCACCTAAAGGTCTCCATTTCATTTTTGGCTAACTTATGCCAAAGGCGGATGAAAATGTGGATCTTGCCTTATATAGTAAGTGGCTGCCTTATCAACTGATCCACATCTGCGATGCTGATATGATAAAGTCCTTTAATCTTTTCCTTAGCTTCTTCACATCTACGTTCCACTTGTTCGATCATTAACTTTGGAGGACAAGCGTTCTCAATCATCTAGGACAAGCGTTCTCAATCATCTGCATGGTAGGACGCTTCAATCATCTCACTCAAATCGAGCCAATCACGCAGAACAGTTCTGACCTTCTTCAATTGAAAACTGTTGAGGGTGGTGATACCTTGTGGCTTGTCTTTCATATACCTTTGCCAATCTAAAATATCATCATAAGCTTTGAAGGCCTATTGTCTCTTGGCTATCTGTTCCTCCAAGGTGATAGACATTTTGTCAAAAGAAACATAAGTCTCAAAAATGTCATCCAGGGTCGTAAACATTTCAGTTATTAAATCATGATGTTGCTGATTGACCTGGATAGCCAAATCTTGAAACTCTTGCTGAGAGAACCTAAAGAATGCATAGGAAGCTGCACTTGCGGTTGCATCTTCACACTGCTTTCTCAGCAAGGCTATCCTTTGGATATTAGTGGCATTTGTAGTTTTTTCATTTTGCAATTCATCCTGGAGAGAGGCATTCTTGAGCTGCAACTCTTTAAACTTGTCTTCAGATGCATTCTCCAGATTTGCCACATGAGTTTTATGCTCTCTCTTGACCTCATCTAGTTCTTCCTCCAGCCTCTTCATTTCTTCTTTCCTTTTGTAAAACTCCTTGTTCAGTGTGAGAACTGCACCAAGGTTGGTAGCTGTGAAAGCACCCAAAACTGTGGTTGAATCCACTGCATCAATCTGAGGGTCACCAGATTGTTGAGTCCAGATTATTTGATTGGTGATAGGTGCAGACAAATCAACATGATTCCTAGTTCTCTTCTTTCTTTTCCTTATCTCTGCCTTGGACGACCTACTATAATAGTAATATCCAAGAGGGACTACATTGTCTTCATCAAACTCATCCACTGATTGAGTAAATGAAGAAGTTCCACTCACCGTTGAAACCAATGAGAATGTCTGAGTAATGGTGGGAGGTGGCATAGGCATGGTATTGTGGGAAGTAGGGAAGGGAGAGGAGAGGCTCTGATCATTTGTGGGTTCAGATATTGGAGAAAGGGTTTCAGTAGAGGCTCCAAATAGTGGAATACCAATGTTAATGGCTGAGAGTGATGATGAAGGTAATATAGCCCTCTCAGGAATAGCAGAAGATGACAAAAAAAATTAGGGTAAGTGCAGAGGGATAGTGAAAGATTGGGGTCCTGCAATAGTGGATGGAGGAATGTGATGTCGCTCTAGGTTGATTGGTGTGGAAATAGGTGGTGAGATCAAAGAGTGATACAATTGGCATAATGAGGATGATGGGGTTACCCCAGTAGGCAAAGTGGAAAGAGTGTGGATGGATGAGAGGAGGAGCGTTGCAGTTGATGAAACATGAGCAAAAGTAGTTTATGGGATCTTGGGATGTGGAATGGAATGTTCCACTCCATTATCACTGAAAAAATATGTAAATGTTTGTAAAGGTTGAGTAACTTCCTTGATGACAGGAACAGATGAATGCATTTCTTCTTCAGCATCAGAGTGAGTAAGATTAATGGTGGGTATCTGAGAAACAATCACTTGAATCCTCTACTTTTCAAATGGCTTAATATCAACTGCTACTTGTCCATCACTTACCTGGGTAAGTGTAGTAGTTGCCTGGATGTCAAAAATAGGCTTGACAGTTGCAGCTGCTTGATTATGCAATACATAAGTTAGGTGTGCCAATTTCTGCTTCAACTGCTGAGGAGTATGCATCAAAGTCTTCAGTTGTTGAAAAATTGTCACTCATGGAAGATCTTCCATAGGATCTTTGCCCTTATTTTCTTCTGTATAAGTCACTACTGATAGAACTTTTATTTGGTGGGCTTGGTTTTCTACCTTGTCCATCTTCACCTTTTCAAGTAGAGAAAGTTCCATAGCTCTGTAGCTCAAAATCCTAGCTTTAAGCTCCTGCTAATGTTGTAAAATGTGGCTCTGTTCCTCTTTGTTCTTATCCTTTGCCAGGACCTCAAAAATGTATTGACCCCCTCATAAATAGAGTCATCAAGGATTTCTTCATGAACATACCCACCCTTGATATGGTTTTGCTTGTAGTGGGCATCGAGAACCTCCTTAGGGTCATGTCTCCTTTTAAGAGAAAAGCCAAGCTTCAAAGAGGATATTTGATCACCTAACACTGTAGCCCAAGTTGAAGTTGGGACGTCCAGTGATCCAAGATTCAAAGGAAATTTAGGCTAGCCTTTCCTCTTAGGAGCATCAAGTTTCCTATGGACTCCATAAGTGACGGTCTGGAAAGAGATCTCTTCAAGAACCAACCTGTCAGGAACTATCTTGGGAAACATATGAACAATATTGCCACCCCAAAATATAATATATGAAAAAGACTCACCGACATACTAGTTACCCATTGTGGAAATCAGAGCCCTGCATTCAGGTGAAAAGGCAGGAGCTTGCACTTTGAATATCTTGAAATAAATGGTTCCCATGAAGTGTTCACATATGTCATAGAATGAAGGCATATAGTTGTTATCCCACAATGTCAAATACTAAATTAGTGCAGGAGGGGTTGGCAAGGTCCAGTTCCATCCCAAGTGGGGATATTGGAACTCTGTGCAGAATACATCAATGATAAAGGCCGAAAAGAAGAAATTGGGCTTCTTCTGGACAGTAGCCTTTTGATAATTCTGGATAGCCATTTTAAGCTCCAGCGACAAAATAGAATCCCATGGGAAAGACTCACCCGTAGTTAGGATGTGATGGGCCACCAAAGCCCATTCAGCTTTAAAAATAGAGCAATTGGGAAGACCATAAAGCCTGCATAACATGGCTATCAGTAACGAATAAGGTTCCCTAAACCAGGTGATAGGGTACAGGTCATCGGGCCTCGGCGAGAAGTTATTAGGTTCATTCATCCAGGATTTTAGCATTTCATTAAAATTGTACCTAGTTTTTGAGGATTGGGAGAACTCTGCGTTGAGGGTTTGTATAGCCGGTTTAAGACCATAAGCTTTGATAAATACCTCAGGATGAAAAGTGGCCAACTGTGACCCTGAGTTATCATTAAAGGACCGGTATTTAGGGTTTGCGTTGTCCACAATCCATTTAACTGGGTCAATGTAAGGGAGGATAGAGGGTCTGGCAGCGATGTCATGTAGACCAAAGTCCCTAATTTTCTGATAAGCCGACTGGTCGTTTTGAATGTCTGAGAGGTTGTCTTTATGAAAAATTGAGTAGATTATGGACCAGTCAATTTTGTAAGTTTCAGTGACTCTACCACTAGTGTTGGAGAAAAAGCCAAAGTTTCAGTCTTTTGTCAACATGTCTTGTGGGTGCTTTTGCAGCGAGTGGTTCGAGCCATTCTTCAAATTGAAAAAAATCTGTTTAAACGCATAAGCAAGAAATCAAGACTAATTCAAATAAAGTGACAGTAAAAAATTAAACAAATAAATGAGTAAGAAACCAACCTGAAATCAACCGAGACTGTAAAAATGTTCTCTGGTAAAAAATCGCAGTGAAAACTCATGCAGTAAATTAATTCGTAATAGTAAAAATGGTAAAGAAAATATAAAGCACCTGCTTATATATATATTATTCGCGGGTCGAATTTAGATGGTAGGATCATGATAAATAAACGATCGGGATTAAATCTTGCAGAATAGAGGATCATAACACGAGTTTTAAATTATATGCACCATCTTGCAACCTGCATTCCGCAATTGCACGGGATGTAGTTTGATTTAAGATTTTTTTGTTGTGTGTTTCTACAATCCGCAATCCCGCAAATTGCGGGCTGTGGAAACACACAACAAAAAATCTTAAATCAAACTACTTCCCGCATTCCCCATTCCGCACTTTTTGGGATGCGGGTTGCGGGATGACAAATTGCACTCATAAAAAAACTGCCGCTGCCACAATCCTACAAAGCGACAGTAAACAATTAAACAAAGAAATCAACTGGGACTATAAAAACGTTCTCCGGTAAAAAATCACTGTGAAAATCCACGTAGCAAATTAATTAGTAACAGTAAAAATGGTAAATAAAATATAAAGCACGTACATATATATATATATATATATATATATATATATATATATTTTTTTTTGCGGGTCGAATTAAGACCGTAGGATCATGATAAATAAATTATCAGGATTAAATCTTTCAGAATACAGGATCAAAACGCGAGATTTAAATTATATTCACCATCCCGCAACCCGCATTCCGCAATTGCAGGACACAGGATTATAAAACACCGAAATTTTAGTTAACCCTTTCCGCAATGCACAATCCTGCAACCATTTGCGGGTTGCGGGTTGCGGAAACACACGACAAAAATCTTAAATCAAACTACTTCCTGCAAATCGCAATCTGCAATTTGCGGGTTGCGGGTTGCAAGAATAGAAAATGCACCCATAAAAAAACTTCCGTTGCCGCACTCTGCATTACGGAATGCGGGTTGTGGGACCAAAAAATTTGCGGTATGTTGTAGCTATAACACCACTCTTATCTCATCCGTTTGTTTTTCCCTAGATCTACGGTCTAGATTTGTTTTGTCGTTGAGGTTTTGGCTATATAGTGTGTTTGAGATTTTTAGGTTTTTATTATTTGTTTTATCTGCGATTTTACTGCGCTTCATTTTTGTTACACGTTACATTCGTCACTGGTTGTGGAAGGTTTCTATCAGTAAGTTAAGTTGTTACGACAATTTATGTTATTATTTGTACACTTTAGTAAGTTTTGATCAGATTTGTGGAATTTCGAGCATAAATGGCATCTCCCATGCCCATAAACACCAGGTCAAAAACGACTATGCAAGAACAAAGGTCCAAGGACCCAAATGCCAGAATCTTTACAGACACTAGTGGCCGAATTTCTGAAAATGTGTATTTGGACTGGTCGAGAATTTATTCAACTTTTGATAATGATGATTTCTCAGCTCCCTAATGAGAAGCCGACTTACATCAACATTAAGAGTTCACAGCTCCATCTAATTGCCTCCAGACCACCATTTATGCCCTACACATATGCAGTGAAGTGGGCACTCAGCCACGCTAAGCCTAAAGAGTGATTTTTCAATGATTACATTGATGTTTTTCTGGCCTCATTTAGACATGAAATTTTTGCTAAGGCTTATGCTCTCAGTCCCCCGAAACAGTTACTGAATCGTAAGTTCGTTGATGAAGCAGTATCCCGTTTCAATTACGAACAGGTGGTAAAATCATGCATGGAAAACCCTATCGTGTTTAGTCCACAATGAGGTATTGGCTACCCTACTTCATGGTTCAAGGAACCATTTTCACTATTGGCCGCTATGTTCTGTCGATTATATGGTGAGGCAAATTGCACACATTTCAAAGAAGAGTGGGTTCCGACATCCCATCGCATTATTCTTACAGGTGAGTCATTCAATTGGGCTCAAATATTATCTATTAAATTGTCGCAGCAAATTGAAAAATACCTGAAAGTTGGGGCAGGAAAAAAACGCAATTTTACATGTCGGCCTATGTTATGGACGTTTTTTGTGCGACTTCGGCATTTCCTGATCTAGGTTGGAATTGGCAGAAGAATTGTCCACCGGTTCATATTTACTATTCTGACATGAGGGAGGATAATTTTGTTTGTCGTATATATGACATCTACGACTTTTTCTTAGGGTCCATGTATCATAATATTTTTAAAGCCTATGCTCCAACATTTTCAACAAAATCCAAGGATTTAATTACTCTTCACAGAGATTGGTACGTCGACGAATATTTCTCTTATTTCAGAATTTGGGGAAGCAATACTGTCCATTTATTGCCAAAAATTGTTCCAGACTGAATGGTTTTACAGGAATTAGCTTTTCAAATGGTCATTGATGGCACTTATCCAAAATTGGCTAAGAACAAGAGGAAGGGTTGGCGTAGGTTTCCTTTGTCTCTAGATTGTTTGGTTTTACAGAATTCTACCCATGCAACTATGCTGGGCAAGGAGATTACAATTATGAACCTGGGAGAAGCTTCCAAAAGGATGCATGATTCTAAGGCTTTCCTCGTTACCCTTTTTGCTCAATAAAACGCTAAGTTGAATTATACACATGAAGATTTTCCAGATGATTCCATGTACATGGGATTTGTTGATTTTCGAGAAGCATTGAAAAAGATCACAGATCCAGAGGTTAAATCTCATGTTTTCCAACATTAGAAAGAAATTAAGGAAACAACCCTTTATATTAGAAGATTGAAATTTGAAGCAGAGGATAAGCTTGATAGGGAAAACATGGAAAGAGAAGCAAGACAACAAGCAATAGCACCTTCTGCCCCAACATTGTAGTCGAAAGAGAAAGGAAAAGCTGTGATAGAAACCAATGGCAGTGGTTAGTCTTTGCAAGAGATGGAAGATCTTCAAAGAGGGGAAGCATTTAAACTAGGTTTAGCCAAGCTCAGTGCTAAGCTTCGGACATATGTTTAGGAGCCTGAAGCTGAGCCAGAGAAGAAGGAAACTCAACAAGTAGTGGTTCAAACAGAGCAAGTACCTCAGTAGGTAGCCATGGATCAACAAGCATTGTAGATAGGTCCACCTATGTTATCAGGAATATATCACCTTATGCAGACATAAGTTGTTCCTTTGGTCTGAATGGTTCATATCCAGAACAAATGAGTGAATAACTCGGTTGAAGGCCTTCCCTGAATGTTATAGACGCCTGGAATGTAACTCCAATGAAAGATTTATATACCTGTAAGACATATCAAACATACAAAGACATCAAAGCTACCAGAAAATCATCTACACATCCATATTAGTGACTAAGGAATCCAATAACATATATGTGATATTTACGCAACAAACATGTGGGACAGAAATCAACTTTGCATGAGAAAATAAATGAAAGAGCTTACAACCATGTGCCTTATTGTCGAGACACTCCTTCACAAGACTAGCACCTTGTCCCCGATATCTCCAACTTGCTCCACAATTTCTCTCTGATGGATTAGGCTAGGGTATCAATTCAACATCATAACCTTACTATTCTTCTCTCTCCCTCAACCATGGAGTATGAGCTTGTATTTATAGGGCTCAAATGGATAGGATGGTTGAGAGATTGGTGGGTGAGGTGGCTACAAGATCCTACAAAGAGGGATCTCGACCTTAACCAACCCAGGTGAGTAGGGATAAGGTTAGACACGAGGCTATTGTTCTAGAAGCCTCGAGAAAACTCATTATTTTCACCTTTTACCAAGGGCACCACTTATACCCCTTTATGACAGAGCGGTGATGGGTAGGAACCACGCCAACAACATAGGTTAAAGGCAGTGGCATCGCCTGGTTCTCACACAACTAGGGCGGTGTTGAATAGAGTACCGCTTATATGCTTGAGGGTAGAAGCGGTGCTGCAAATTTATATGTTGGAATCAACATCTGGAGCAGGATTCACTTCAAGTTTGGGATTTGAGGGAAAATGTCTGTGTTAGGGATACTATCACATGCTGGTGATAGATTTTGAGTGTAACAACCTATCCTTGAAGAGAAATTGCCTCTTCAAGCTTCTCTTATTCGATAGGTTGACCCTAAATCTGAGCATGAGATTAAGATCCATGAAATTGATAGTGATCTAGAGGAGGAGACTAGAAACCCCACTTGTCCTGTCAATAATTGTTACCTTGAGGACATCATCTATCCCTGTTTCAGAATTTTCAGGAGATCTTTTTCATGATTTAATTTCTATGTCCTCTTTTTCCCATGTGGATTTAAAGCCTATTGTTGAGGAAATTTGTAGAGACCCATTAGTATGAGCAGAATCTCCCAGTGATACTCCCCCTCCTTCACCATGTGTTTCATCGATTCCCCATACATCTGAGCCTCCCACCACATGTTTTCGTATCCCTTTTTTCCAGGTGGAAAATCATTCTATATCTACTATCCTTTCTGCAAAAACTAAAAACTTTATTCCTCCTTCTTCCAGTTCCATCATATCTATATTCTCTCCTTCGGCCTTAGACATTTCTCCTCTTAATGTAGAAATTCTGGTGTCACAATAAGAACCTCAGTCAACAAGCTCATCCGAAAAAGAAGTTGTGTCATCTACAGAAGAGATAGCAGATTTTGGAGAAGATGCAGTTGTTTGCTTAGGGAAATATTATTGGAGCAAAAAGTAGAAGGCCATTTTGAAGAAAGGTTTAAAGAGGACAAGAGAAGGCATGCTCAAACATGTTCCCGCGCTTGATAAAATTGTCTGGAAAATTGATGCTCCTAATGAAAAGAAAGGAGCATTGAATACGCAGCTACTATTGGAGATTTTGCAGGTACTAACTATAACTCAGTGTTGCAGCTGATTAAAGATCTCTGCAGTAATGAAGAGGAACTACAAAAAGCAAGAAAGGATCTGGATGCATCTGAGGCATGTCACCTTAAGGATATTAAGTTCCTTAAAGAAGAGCATCAAGATAAACAGACATAATGGGAAAAAAAATTCGAGAGTGTGAAGCATCAACTTGAGAAATTAGAGATTGTCAACAAGCAAAAATCTGATCACAATTATACCCTAGAGAATCAACTGAAAACAATTACAAATATCTTCAGCTGCCTCATCATCTTCAACATTAACAGTTGAAGAATTTAAATAGTTGGCTTGTAGGGTAAATGAGCAGTATCATCAATGCATGACCAGCCTGTATACAAGGTTGTGTGAAATATAGGAATTGTACAAAACATTTGAAGAACAGTCACATGTCCTCGAGGATCACGATACTCAGAAAAATGTGGCAATTAAGGCATTGGAAAGGTGACTGGATTGCAAATAGATATGAGAGACAAAGCAAAGGATATTCCAATAATGGATAAACTTCAGGTTAAGAAGTTCCAAGTGACTTTTGAAACTTGGGGAAGCATTTGCGATGCAGTACGAAGCATCATCGAAGATGGCCAGGAAGCATACAAGCGTAGGTGGAAAGATTTAGATGTTTTATTCAATTTCTTAGGGTTTTCTATGCTAGAACTGATCGAAGAAGCATCTTCCCCCAATATAAAATTAGATGAAGTCAAACAATCTTGTGTTGTTACTTAAAGGGACATTGATTTCTTGATGGACTTAGATGCCAAGTGGAGTTCCTTCTTAGGTCAAAATTAAACTGTTTGATCTTGTAACCCTACATGTTGGGAATATTTTTTGTTGTAATACTTGATAATGTTACTTAAAGGGAAAAAGTTTTCCAAGTAGGGAAGAACAATTGTTTGGAGACTAAACATAGGAATGTGTGAATGTCCTACATGTTAATGAAATTACAGTTATTCATGCTTTGTTTTGTGGTTGTTTGTAAAATGTTTGTTAACAAATTATAGTTATTGTTCTATTTTTATTGGCTTGCCTATTATCATTGGTATGTTAAAGCAATGTTACCTGGTATATATAAATTTGTTTTCTTCTATTTCATATATTGTAAATGAATGTTTTTGTTTAACTTATGTCATTTATTATGTTCATGTCTTTAAAGTAGTATTACTTCTTGGATGTATTGAATTTTTTTAAGCCTGTTCATAAACCTTATACAATATTTGCATTGAGATTTATTTCAACTTGGTTGTAGAGACTGATGCTAACTTGAATAGTTGTGTGGTAAGAAAATAAATCACTTTTATCTTTATCTTTTACAATTTTCGAAACCTGGTTTCATGCTGTATATTGATTTAGTCAAGTGGGGAGTTGATCATTGAAACCCTAAAGAACAATTTTCCAATGACCAGTATTGAAGAACGACAATGAAAGATATATCAAGAAAGATTTATAGTTTTTGAAACATTTTAATGCTTTGCAATTGAATAAGAAAACACTATTAGTCATGTAATGTTTTATGGTTTTTTATTAATTTTTTATTATTATCAATTTTGAGTTATTCTTCGGTATTTGCGGTATATTGATTATAGGCCACAAATGTATTAAATGTGTTGATTTATGTATTGAGTTTGCATCACAATCTTGACATATCAAATGTGCAATGAGTAATTATTTCCTAGCTATCAATTATATATCATAACTGGGCTACTTAAAAGCTTTCACAGTTACTATTTGAGTTTGCTAAGATAGTTTAGTCTAGAAGCCAAATATTTCAAATTTTCTTGGATCTTTATTGAAACAAAAGTAGATATTTTACATCAACAAGTGACCAAAGAAAAACAATACATTTATAAAATAGACAATGAGAAGATTCAACCACAATTTGGTTTTAAATACTTTGAAGCAAGTAAGCTTTCCTCTTGTTTCCTACGTTCAACATATCGATTTCCTTGCATTCTAGAGTATCTGGAAAAAGAGAAAGGTGGAGAAATGCATAGGCCTGAAAGAGATGTAACTCTGGATAATGTAGTGAATGTAAGCCCTTGTCTATCAATGTTTTCAATATCTATTGTTACATTTTGTAGGGTCATACCTTGGGCTTTATGAATTGTTAAACCCCATGCCATTCGAAGTGGTATTTGTCTATGAGATCCTCTTGTTATTGCAGATATTGGAACATAAGTAGGATTAGAAGCATCCCATAAGGGTCCTTTGTAATGGAGGAATTGGACAACAACAAACAATGGCAAGGTAGGAGGTTGCTCATTTGAGTTGTAGACAATATCAATGAGTTTTCCAAGTGAGCCGTTAACAAGTCCTGCTTGCACCCATAAATTAGCAGTTAACATGACTTGTTGACCAATAGCAAGAAGGACCTTTAGTGCCAATTGGTCGTCACCAATGGATTGATGGCCATTTTGGTTCCTTTGTTCTACAAAGCAATGTGCAATTGGAATATTACGCTGTTTCAACATGTGTTTGTTGTGCAGTGCAACAAAGCTATTTGTGGGATACAAATGGATAGATTGTTCAAATGAAGAATTTTCGACATGTTAAAGGCATGAGTTTGTTCTTGTCATTAGGAGTGGCTAGTCTTCAATAGTTGGTGTTGCATTTTGAAGGTTTAGCAAGAGTTTACGAAAGGGAGTTTGAGAAGGACTATTTCCTTGTTGTCAAAAAATTGTTTCAAGCGTGATAGAAGTATCAAATGTACACCAAAGAGAAGTTCCAACGGATGAGCCTGCATACATGAGGATGTATTTTACAGGAGGCAATTGTCTGAAGTCACCAAGAAGAATTATGGAGCAACCACCAAATGGGATTGTACACTGCGAGGGGAAATCTTGATGCAAGCGTGCATCAATTTGAGTTAACATTTTTGGGCCAATAAAGCTCATTTCATCTATGAGAATATAGCAAATATGGCGAAGTTCTTCTTGAAGTTTTGAAAGGGATTTTCCTTCAAGAGGGTGCATTTCACCAATGGGTATTCGAAGAGAAGAATGTATTGTAGATGTATGTATGTTAAAAGCAACAACCCCAGTTGGAGCAAGGAGAAGAAGTGGGGAGGCATTTTGTTCAGATGTAGTTTGAAGTGCAAATTTGAGGCAAGATATGAGGTAAGATTTTTCGGTGCCTGTAGTACCTTGAATCACCAGTTTTAGCGGTTGAGCATATCTAGTGTTTCTGAAATGGGACATGACAAGATCAAAGGCTATGCGCTGTGTGGGAGACAATGAATTAGGCGAATTTGGAGAAGGATGGGGTGTCTTCATGTAGTTGGATGGACAAGCGATTGAGGTCAATGAATGATGTTGTTGTCACATGCAAATGGGTGGGTATATTGTTATGTGACCAATTATGATTTTTGTCAAATTCACGATGCCCAAGCATTTCAAGGTCATTAACTTGGATGTTATTGCTAGGTCTCATTTGAGAGAGAAGTTCCCATTCATCCATGCTATGGGGCAACATAAAGGTAATAGCATCAGAGTTTGAATCATCAGATAGAGGTGTAGAGGGTTCTTCTTCTGCACGTTCAATATGCCACACAACATATGTGCCTTTTATGTGATGCCAATGATAAATAATTTTAGAAGTTGTGGTTCCAATATCGTGAGGGATGGACCGAAAATGTTTGTATAGAAGAAGTTCACTCCAACAAAACGGTTCAAAAGATGAAGAATCAGAGGGAGGAATGGAAGTGAAATGTGGATAGACTCTAAAAATATTGTCATGCAAGTTTTGTTTCCATGGATTTTTTTTTCTACTAGCGTAGATCCAAATCCTAGGCTCTATCAAGCGCCGAGATGGATCAAATCTCTCGAGGTGCAAACCTCTTTTTAGGTATCATTGATTTGATTCAAACCAAAAGACACGTCTTTTTATTTAAGGTCCACACATAATTTTATTGTTATTAATATTTAATATTATTTATGGCCGACATATAATATTTTTTATTTTATTAGGAACAAACATTGCATCATTTCCCCACACATGGTTTTAAAACCATATGCAAGGCCCTCCTACAATCATGGGTTGTTTAGGAGGCCTTGCACATGGTCTTAAAACCATTTGCAAGGCCCTCCTAAACCATGTATAATAAAACCATGGGTTGTTTAGGAGGCATTGCACATGGTTTAAAAACCATGTGCAAAGCCTC
Organism: Pseudotsuga menziesii; assembly: GCA_001517045.1. Classification (NCBI taxonomy): domain Eukaryota; kingdom Viridiplantae; phylum Streptophyta; class Pinopsida; order Pinales; family Pinaceae; genus Pseudotsuga; species Pseudotsuga menziesii. The sequence continues at coordinate 346,935 of LPNX011179413.1, forward strand.
CTAAACCATGTACAATAAAACCACGTGTTGTTTAGAATCCTTTGCACATGGTTTTAAAACCATGTGCAACGCCAACATTTTTTTGGGAATAATTCAATTTTTTGTTTTTTTCTTGACCCACATATTTTTTTTACGGATAATTAAATTTTTACTTTTTTATTGTTTTGTTAGGTAGGAAGATTACAACATCTCCATTGTTTTTGTGGCTGACATTTATTTTGGCCTATTAGAAAATTTATTTTTTATTAATAAAAATAACCTTACTCACTATTATTTTTTGCCGACATGTTACAAACTTTACTAACGTTACATCACGTTACAAGATCTCTCCCATAATATTCACTATCACTATTATTTTTTGCCGACATGTTACAAACGTTATTAACGTTACATCACGTTACAAGATCTCCCCCATAATGGGCTGTAGAGCGCCTCTCGACGCAATTAGGTGAGAAAGACCAAGAATGAGCAGCTTCAAGCAAAGTTAGATGTTCAAGAGCAATGGGTCTTTGCATGTAAGCAAAAATGAAGGGGGGCGTTGCAAGGGTGTTATTAGTGTCATTAGAATCATAACAGAAGACTGTTTGACTCACGTTTAGGGAAAAGAAGTGACAGATACAAAAAACAAGAGGAAGTTTTTGCAGCATGTGACACGTCTCTTGTGCACTAATGTCTCTTTCTACAACTGTTTGTGCAAGGAATTGTTTTATTGGCTGAAGAATGGGGTTGTCACTTGGTGCAACATGTACAAGGAGAGAGAGAATTGCATGGTAGGTTTATGATTTTGGCTCTAATTTTGATGCATACTTTGAAATGTATTTGAGAACAACATGTTTACAAAGAACATGTTGGCAACCTACATTAGCCCTCCATATTGAAAGCATGGTAGAGTTGTGAATATTTAGAAGGGGATCATTTCTTGCAGGATTGTAGGTTTTTCGTCCATTTGGATCAATGACTAAAGAAGAAATAGCTTGTAGCTCATATGGAAAACCATAGCGACATTGAACAAATGTTTCTTTTTTGCGAAGGCAAGTTGACTCTGAACATTTGGTGTGCCTTTGAACAAAATTGACAAGTTCTTCATAGTCAGCTGAGTAGTTTGATGCAAATATCGATGGTGATGCAAGACTACATGGATCATTTGTAGTAGAATGGTGTGACCCAGATGTGGACAACTAGGAACTACGAGGATTCCAAGTTGTCACGTGTGTGTCAATTTTTTTTTTTTGCAGCTTCAACTGCAACATCATCTTCCCAATCTAACGTGTCCATATTTGGTGCATTTTCCAACCAAATAAAACCATGAATTTGTGTGGATCATCTATGCTTCCATTCATATCTAAATGGTGTTGGAGACATCTACCATCATACACACTCTTTCGGTCAAATTGGCCTAGTTAAACCACTATCCTAAGTTTAATTGACATCAGTGGAGCATTAATTACCATCATCCCAGTCATCCTCATGCCTTCCTATAGTCAAGGAGGCTAACTTAGCCTTCCCTACAGTCAAGGAGGCTAACTGGAGCACTCCAGGGGTGATTTGGGTGACATTCATGCACCTAATTGCTAACTGGGGGTTACTTTCAGTTCAACCAATCAGTTACAGTCAGTTAGGCGCCTCCATGCATTAAATATATTATTTAATCATTATTTATTGATTATTTTATTATTATTTAATGAACTGGAGTGAACTAGGCGCCTTCACCAACTTCTGATGGTCAGTTCAGCTTCAGTTAACCTCATCAAGGTTTATTGGAGTCATGCAGTACTAGAACTTGATGGTTGGTTGCTATGACATGTGTTTGATCTCCTTCAGTTGAGATTAAGTCATTTATTGCACTCCAACTTCAGTTAGGATTGGTGAGTCAATTAAGGTTTTTTGTCAAGTGGTTAACTGAGTGAGATTGCATGGCAAAGAGTCAGTTAAGCTAGACTCAATCATTGAGTTAAGCCATTGCTATGCATGGAATTGTAATCCTTTATTGTTTATATAATATACAGAGAGGAAACCTATTGGGTATTCCAGTTATTGCTAATTCATGAGTAATTGTTAATAATTCTTTGATGAGATTGAATCTTAGTTCCTAGATCAATGTGAAGAATTAATATGGTATCAGAGCTTACGGCGGGACGAAGATCAATCTCTCAAAAATAAGATTTTTGACAGATTTCTCCATGAAATGTGAGCAATAGCTCAATCCGACCTTACGGTGCCTTTTGTTTTGATTTGCAGGTCTTAACAGGTACAACTTCGA
>LPNX011179413.1:350129-371834 GCA_001517045.1 Pseudotsuga menziesii
TCAAATGGGTGTAAAAAACATATATTAGAAATAAATTGTATAAAGTGAAAAATAGGAAGGAATAGATGGTATAATACCTGCACCAAGAATCCGTTCTATGAAAATCTTTTTGAAGCACCTCTTCACGAAATGTTTTGAATCTATTGTGCATGTATTGTGATGTAATATGTGGATTTGATATGATGTTGTGAACCTTCCATTGATAGTCTTGAGATAAACCACTAGGACGTTTAGCAGGCATTAGAGCATGCAAATATGGCCATTTTGTGTTAGCTGCACTAAGGGTGAAGAAGAACGTTGGTGTACCTTGTTGATTGATCATATTTGTTAGTTCAGCTCTACTTTTGTTCCAATACGAACGTGTTCCACGTAATGAAGACCCAAATCTTGTGACTCGCTCACCAATTTTCTCATTAGGCATGTCTTGCAATTGGTTGACAAGATCAAGTACTGTGGGAGGTAGTGTATCTTCAAGATTTTTTTTGACAAAATAAGAGGCAGTAGCATTACTTTGATGACACATAATTAGATTGTATATGTAGTATCGGAAGCGAGGATGTTGGCCAAATCTGTTGTCATGATAGCGAATGAGGTGAAGTGCATATTCGTGCATATCAACCTCATGAACATGTGGTTGTAATAACATAGTTGTACCTGTGGGAAACAAAGTTGGAAAAGCCATGGAAAGAAGGCCTTTTGTGTTGTACTCATTGATAGGGGACATTTCTATGGGGGGCCAATCAATGGAAGGTGGTAGTGGGATATTTGGTATGTGTAACAACTGTCTAATTTCTTCAACGTCAGTTCTAGCATTAGTTTGTGTTGAAATAAATGACAAGGATTCCAATTCATAGGGCTCAAATGAATTTGGTGGTTGATTTGTGCAGGACAAGCTTTGCTGATGAGAGAATGTAGCATTGCTATTAATATGCATAATCAAAGGTGAAATGTCTGCTGAAATAAGAGGCAAAGAAGCTAATGCAATTGGGTTGACTTGTACATCCTTGTAGTATGGGTTGTTTGCCATTTTGAATTGAAGGGCAGAAAGAACATGTGTTCGACTAACAAAAATTTCATATGGATTGTTTGTAGAATTGCATTTCCGAACAACGAGGATGTCGAGTTTTGATACTAAATGTAGTAGGTATGTGTCAATATTGGAAATGTCTTGGGGGAAGCAAATAGTATGGCCATATTATTTATATTGGCCACCATGAGCATGTGTCACTTACAAGAATGGGTTAGCACAACTAATGATCATTTTTTCAACCTGTGTAAGTACTGCAAGGACGGCTAGTTGGTTTCCCGGATCCATATTGTTTTTCGATGAAAAGCGACGGCCTTTCGTTCTAGAATACAACGAGAACAAGTGTATGCGCCATGGAAGTTTTTTGTTACAATACCAGGGTAAAATTATTTGCAAATCGAGTAGACATGCATATTAAATAGTTGGTCCACATTTTTATGAAATCGTTGATGTGCATCATTGAGGTGGTTGTTCAATGGATTTGGCACATGACATGGAAGTGAGGCTTTATCGACAGGTCCGCAAGAGAAATTGAAGAAGACATATCCACAGGCATACGAGCATCCCTGCAAAGAAGACATTGTTTCTTGTTGTTTTTATCTCTGTTTTGTGCATATAAAACTCTTCTTCGTGCATTGGCTTGTTCATTGTCATGATTTGGCATAATGCCTACAAGAAAATTGTAAACTTGTTAAACACCTAGAAGCTTTGATTGTTGGCAGCGACACATTTTGTATATTTATTAACTGCAAACTATATGGATATAAAGCAGAAGATAAACAACAAATGTTAATTCATTGCATATGGGGAAGTAAGAATGTAGCTTAAAATAATATAACTCAAGTAAATTTTGTTTTTCAAGTGCTAGCTTGATAATTGTAAGAAAACAAGAATATAGAAGAACAAAGTGTAGTGTGAGAAAGTATATATGAAAAAAAAAGTAATTGTAATTATTGTTATGTACAGAGTAATGAAAACTTGTGCTCAGAAACAAGAGAACAAAGTTGTGCATTTTATAAAAAACAGAATAGCAAAATAGTATTGTATTTAAAAACTACCATATAGGTTTGATAAAAAAATTGCGTAAGAAATGGTAAGTGATAGCTTGTACATTGGAAGTATGAGACTGCAAGAAAGTGGTGCTATAAGAGAGTTAAAAAAATACCCTGCTATGTTGAACAATGAAAGAAGGAATTAAAATTGAGTATTGAAAGCATTCATTATAAACAACGAAGAATGGTTAAGTATCAAGTTGAAAAAATGTATATATTTATGTGTCCATCTGAAATTGTCATTTATGTGTTTTCAACCATGACAATTACAACTTTTAGGCATGCAACTTCGCAAAAGGTCTCTATTCTAATTGAAAGAGTAAGAAGTAATTTTTTGTTGCAGATCCTCTACACTATTTCATCAAGTGATGTTGTTTTAGTTGAGAGAAGACACAGATCTTTTGCAGAAATTCGCATGAGTTGGTTTGCAACATCATCAAAAGCTATCACACCATGAAGGTGGGCCAGTGATATATTCCAAGTCAACCTTAAGTATATATCGGTAGTCACATTCAAGAAACTCTCCATCACATTTAGCACAATGCCAAATGTCTCCAACTTTGTGGGCAGTATTTTTCATGCATTGTATTCCATCAACAAAAAGAGGGCATGCAAGGAAATAAAATTCATCCATGTTAACATTTGTGATGGTTGCTACAAGAGATACCAAACAGGTTTTTCAGATGATTGAAGAGTTTGTAGATCATTGATGGTAATGAATTTATGAGAACTAGAATGTGAGGCATTGAACTTTTGGCTCAATGATGGTGATGTTGAACGAAATCCATTGTCATGAAACCATTTTTGGAGAATTGAAGTGTCTTCAATTTTTGGGTTTATAAAAACAGTAGTGTTGGAAATAGTTCCAACAGTTTTTCCATTAAAATCTGTAACACAACCACCTTTGATTGCTACAGCTGGAGGCGTAGGTAAACCATGCAGGTTGGAAATATCGACTCCTTCAATTTGGAAATGCTCTCCCCAAAGTGTTATGTCAATACTATAGCCTGACATGTCACAAAGTCCAATAGTGTGCCTAACAGTCTCAACACCATCTCGTTTTCATATTGTGGATGTAGGAGAAACTGAAATGACAAGGCCAACAAGGTCCACCATGGAATTGACAGGTATACTTTGTATCTCCTAAATAGTTTTAAAGTTAAAGAAATAAAAATGTATTAAGAGGTATTCATTTAAGCATGGTTGGATGGTTGAGGAGGAACCTAGGAAAATCTCATTATGGCTTTTCAAATGGTTAAAAATTGGATTGGATTATTTCACTGTGCCATTTGATACTATGTACACTATTCCTATATGTATTTGGTCATACAAAGAGAGTGCCAATTCATTGAATGCAAATATATGTATGTCATCGTGTGAAGCATTAACAATGTCAAATCCAAATATTTTTCCAAACCCTCATTGGTTTCCATATTTATGTAGCTTTGTCTTGGAAATAACTCAACCTTGAATTTTCCAAAATTTGCTAGAAGAAGAGAGTGATGTGAATGGAATAGTTGATGCATCCAAGGCAGTGTTTTCATCTACTGAGCTAGGATTCACTGGAACAGAGAAAAAACTCTGCGAGGGAGAAGGTGCATGTAAGTGGTAAGGTGCAAGATCTCCAATAATTGCTGCATCCACTCTGACAACTTCGAGTGCAAGAAATGTGATAATCCTGTGAGAAGAAGTATGTTGTTGGGTCACGGATTTGTCCATATTTTCATCACCTATTGACATATATTTCATCCCTCTTCTTCATATTATTATCCATTTATCATTCCATTTTCCATCAATTTGTTGTAATTTTCCGTAAAATACCATGTTACTTCCATTGATGCTTTAGTGGTTAACCATGATTATATTCCTTTATTTTTAATGAATTGAAAATTGTTATGCATAATTTTACTAATGATGGTTTATGGAGTGATTTGTCACGTACAGGATACTCACAGCTAGTTGTTATAGCCTTAACAAAAAATGCATGCCGGATAAGAACACCTTTATTTGTGTCTCAATTTGCGTGCATATGGAACATAATACAGAAAATTTGGGACATGGGTTTTGTGCGTAACGTCCTCATTTAGCTGACTAGGGAGGAAATCAACAAATAAATATATGATTTAGGATATACATCTGGTTCTCTAAACGTGTAATTCTCAGATTTACTGTTGCGACCAATTTTTCAAATTAGAAAATTTGTTGAAATAGATCACAAGTTGGGGATTTGGTTTCTCATTCTCCTAAGAGAATTTTATGTATAAATATGTAATCAATCTCATTGAGAATGGGAGGAGAGAAAAGTAATGTTATGCCATAGGATTTGATATAGAATCTATTGTAACAATATCATTCTAATAATACATGCTGGCGGTTTCTTAATTCTTGAGTTGTAGACCTTCATTGTGGAGATCTAGATCTGCTCAGTGGAGGAAGGGCCCTCTTCCCTGAGCAGATGCTGGTAGTGTTGATTGTAAGTGTGTTATTATTTATATTTGTTTATTATTTCATTCATGCTTCCGTTCATTAGAGTTATCATAGTTGTATGCTTTCATTCATTAGATTTGTCATAGTTGTTGTGTTGTACTTGTTAATTCATTTGATAGATTGTTGGACAACATAACACTTTTTTTAGATTCATGCAATTAGATCTTGTTTCATAAGAATAGATTTTGTTTCAAGTGTGTTATATTTATAGTGTGATTTTATAAATAGGTTTTGTGTTTGATTTATTTTCAAGAAGCTGTGACATAGTTTACAAAGAGTTTCGGTTTCATACAATTAGATCAACAGTGTCAGGTAGAAATTGTGTTTGCATAGATCTTACACGATAGCTTTGAAATAAAAGAATTCCTTGGGTTGATAATTTATGTTTGGTAGTTTCAATTGTTTATTTAATTAGACAAATAATCCGACCAACATTTTAGCACCATTGCCGAGGAAGTTATCAATGGTGCAAAAGTACATCTGATTTGTTTTGCTGATGCATTGTTAAAGTAGGACATGTAGGTTGCATGATTACATTTCAGTTTATTGAATTTACTTTGAGTGTGAATTTTCTGTCTTTTCATTTAGTTTTATTTCATTTTCAATTTTTGGAGCATCAATCTTATCATTCCCCTTAGTGGTGTTGTAAGCACCACCCATTCTACTAACAAGTTAACAGGAACATTCGAAGGAGGAGCTTCAAGATAGCACACGAAGAATCTAATGAAAGATGGTAGGTAAGAAAGATTTAAAAGTTGTTACCTTTGAATTTCCCATTAGAGATTCAGGAAGAGTGGCACCAACAAAAAGCATTTCCCCCACATGTTCTACCAAATTTTCACGGTTTGGAAAATGAAGACCTTGATGTATTTTTATTTCAATTCGAAATACTTTGTAGAGGATATGGTTATTGTTCTAATAATCAAAAGTTGAATGTGTTTCCCCTTACTCTAAAAGGAACAACCCTCCGATGGTTCATGAGCCTCGGTGGGAACTGTATACAAACTTGGGAAGACATGAAACATATATTATTGAAAAGGTACCAAGATTACTGCAGGGTCAATGAAGACATCTTCGAAATGACCCAAGGAGAAGAAGAGAGTATGGAGGAATACCTGGAACACTTTCAATATAACCTCCAAAGATCCAACCAAAGGAAACTAGGGAAGGAGACCTTGAAAACACTTCTACTCAAGGGAACCCAAGCTAAATATTTAGAAGTATTAAATCTAATGGGAAAATGTAATGTATTTCAGTCAGGATATGATGATATTTGTGAGTTATGTAGAAGGTATTCAAGAGGAAACTTCAAGACTGGTAAGAATTCTAGTGATCCTTCTTTTCAATCTTTTCAATCTGCTGCAAGAACAAGAGATTTAGGAGATGAAATCAATAATTTATTTGAAAATTCTAATGCTAATATCAACTAAATGCACAATTTGTTGTTTTGTAGGTTAAGGAAAAGCATGAGGAATTTAAAGAAATAGTTTTCCCTCGGTGCCAGAAGAAACATCTTGCAATGGATTGTCCTTTGGATAGTCTCACAATTTGTGGCATATGTGACTTGAAGCATTCCACAGATTGTTGTCCCTCCTTACCAAGGATGAAACAAACATATCAAAGAAATATGGGAGTTGCAACCAACTCATTGCAACTGTCATGGAAACAGTGGCCTACATGTATGGTTCAAAACTCTATCCCTCCATTTCCTTACTCTCATACTCAATCATTGAATACTCTTCCACCATGGCAGTTGTTGCAGCCTCAATTTAACTCTTACCTACCTTATCCACAAGGTTGGAATGGCGTATCTTATGATCACATGGCCACTTTTCCTCATGCTGCAACACAACTTGGTCCTTCAATATCAACCTCACAAACCAATCCTCTACATCAGCCATATATATTTTCTCATCAAACTCCTTGGTATCCAACACAATTTCCTGTCCAATCCACACTCCACCCTAACCATAATAAAGCAGTACAGTATGCTTACAGCGTTGAACTGCAAAATTTTCCTACATTTCCCTCTTGTTCTACCTCTCCTACACCGCTGCAAAAATATTGTGCACTGTTGCAACAAATCCATACGAGAACATGTTTTAAATCCAAGAATTGGAAGTGAAGTTTCTTATCATCATCAACGAGTTAACAAGATCAACAAATTTGATGAAGAACGAACATTGGAACCAAAAATTGAAGCATCCTTTACATCATTAGATCTGAATCTTTTATGCATTGAGGAAGATCAGTTTACTAAGGAGCTTCATGGTGTAACATCCATGAGAAATCAAGGGAACAAAGACTATATTGAAGCTTGGTTTCAATTTGTCATTAGTCTGTAGCATCATTCCATACTTCAACAATTCTTGGCACCATCATTTCAAGGGAAGTTGATCTCTCATATCCTAGCATTCACAAAGTTATATTTTTCTGTTGGGAGTATGAGCATACTTGAGTCACTTCTTCGAAAGTGGATCCATTGGAAATATGCATACACTTGAACATTTTTTATATTTCCAAGTAGAATAGGGTAGGATAGAATAATAGAATAAAACCATGCTTTTGTTTATTTTTTATTTTTTTATTTTTGAATAAGTATGCTCTCTTCCCGCGTCTTGTTGCGATCTGGAAGATCAGAAAGTAGAAATATAAGGAATCGGTATGAGATGTTTTCATGAATGCTTTGGAATTGTTGACTATTTGAACAAAATGCTTAAATCATTTATGTCTTCAATTTTTCAATTTTAATTTGTCTCTATTTGTTACAAATAAAAATAAATAAAAAATAAAATCCTTCCTGCAAACAAAATTACAATAATTAGGGAAGGTGAATGAAGACTCCATGGGAAAATGAGCCAACTATTATGGAACCCTTCAATCTTGAACTTGGGCATGAATTTATCAGCTGCAACACCCAGTTGTGACAGTCAGCTGCAACACCCAGCTGTGACTGTCGTGTAGGTGAAAATTTATGAGTTTGAGATACGTGTGTGTTGCATGTCATAGTATGTATTTAGTTTTCATTTATATATAACACATCCATAAAAATACACATGCTTTATTTCAACATTATATCATTTTTAAGAGTTGTAGCTACGGCTGCAACAAACTGTGTAAGTCAATCTAGGTGCTCAATGCTTGAAATTTTTGGTATGGGTGTGTAATATATTTAAATTTACATAATTAAAAACATTCACACCTATTCCGGTCACTTTTTGGGAGCCATATTTATTTTTTTTGGATTTTTGTGGCATTTTGTCTTTAATTTTTCATTGAAACACAGTCGAGACAGTCCGTTTTTGGGAGACAAAATGGAATTATTTTTAAAACATGTTTACATTCTAAGTATCCCTTTGAATATAGTTTCCAAAACAATTTTAATTTTTGAGATTGGACATCAAACGGAAAATTTATGGTCAAAATACTAACGGGGTGTCAAGTAGGCAGCTTAGGAACAGAGCTAGGACAACCACGTTTTGGATGCCTTATTGGACATATATTGCAAACCTGTTTCATTGGTATATTCCCATATGAATCTAGTTTACAATGCAATTTGAATCACTCCATTCCAACATTGTATGCAAATTTTATGGCCAAAATACCAACTGCCTATCACAAATCAACATTCTTAAAACTCTGTTTCCTAGACTGTTCATTGGCCTATTTGACCCATCAATTATTATTGGATGAAAAACCTGTTTCTAATGGAGATACCTACATGAATATACTTTCATATCCAACTGTAATCACATCAATCTATTATCAAACGAAAAATTTAAGCCTAAAACCGTCACTGTTGGTCTAGTCTAGAATTTGAAAAACACCTTGTCATGCAGGCTGTTACTGAGAAATTTGGAATATCATTACATAGAATTTTAAAAACCTGTTTCTAAGGGACATATACCTATAAATTTACTTTCATTTTTCTTTTGAATCACTCAAATCGGACGAGGAACGAAGAATTTATGATCGAAACACTGCTAGTGAGCCTAATTTGTCATCATTCTCCCACAGGTATAAATTGAATTTGCTTCATTCATTTTTTTTCTTTGGATTTGTTATATAAGTAATTTCTTGTTGTTTTTTTCATAAGTTTTGGGTGAAGAGAGACCAATCATCTCTCTTCTTCCATCATCTCATGTTTTATTGTAGGCAAGTGCTAGGTTTTTGCAGGTCCTTGGAAGAAGAAGGTCAATGCATACACGAGTGACTCTTGGAGACTTTTTTCTCAATTTGAAAATGGATTGAGCACATAAAAAAAATGGAGAGATTGATGTACAAACCATATGAAGACCAATGTTTCTGAAATCAAGTCCCATTTCTACATGCCAAGAATCATTTTAAGACGACATTAAGCTCATCACACTTGTCATACCAATTGCTACCAAAAGAAACCTCTCAATAAGCCAATTGTGCTATGGTAGATTCATTCACCCTCCTCATTTCAAAACCTTAAAAATCCATTCATGTCAAAGTCCCACTTTCCACGGCTTATGTAGTCAACCTTAACCTTTTTATTTGTCATCACTACTACATCACGACTTCACATATACTTTCCACTTCTGAGTTTCATGTTGGTTCTATTTTTCACTACGATTCTTCACAATCATTTATTTTGAACTCGTATTAGATGATGTGGAATTCATTAAGGTCCAACTTCCAATGGTATTGTCCCATTGACTCCAACACATCATCTGGGATTGATATTAGAGTTTTTTAGTGCCCTGGGATTTGCATGAATCAATGGCAGATTTTCTTGTTGTTAATCTTGAGGATTCATCAATGCCTCTTGATTGACAAATCTTGAAGGTGACTCGACTCCAGCACATTCATTCGTACCTCTCGAGATGCACTAAGGTACTTTAGAGCTCACTGTCATCAAATGTGAGTTGCTTCACATTGGTTAATGGCATACATTAATGGCTGGTAATCCAATGATTTCTTTCTATGCTCGAATTCAGCACATTCATTCGCACGGTAAGAATTGTACCTTGGTTTTGTAGCAGCTGAAGATTATGTGATCTAATGGTTTCAACAATGACTTGCAGCATCATTTGTTTCAGTAGTTTTTCAATTCCTTTCCATTTTCTGCCAGTAGCTAGTAGTCTTAGATGCAGCCAACACAACATCATTTCAGATCAGATTCACTCTCAAATAGTTTCAACTCTCAGCTACATCTCTCTCAGCAAGAGTTTGGCCTACATTGCTCCAGCATCAGTGCATTCATGTCAACCAAGGCTTCCAAGGAGGTAAAATTTGAGGTAAAATAGCATGAGTTTTTTAATTTATTAAAGATTTAGGAATATGTCATGAAGAACCACTAAGCATTATCCATTTCTATTTTCTATATAGCATTTATGTCCATCCATTTCCATCCTTTCCCACTCAATTCTAACACTTCATCATTCACGCACATCCAACTCAAGTCCTTCCCTACATCTCCTACATCTAAGCATAAGAAGATGCCTTGATACTGCCACACAAGAACCAACAATGATAAAAGATGCTTTGTTGCCACATAAAAACCAACAATGAGAAGAAATAAAGCAACTGATACACATGCTAAGGAAATTGGAAAAAATGACAAGCTTGCCATATGAACCTACATCAGAAGAAGCTATTGTGAACAAATATTAAGCTGAGATTACTCTAAGCCTCCACATATAGATCATCATGGACTTCATGGTTTCCTTTTCACTCAAACATACACCAGAACATGGTATTTTGCTTCATAATTTTATGGTCATATTATTTCTTGAAGGGTCTTCTTTCTAGATTTGGGAATTTTTATGCATGTGGGCACTACAAATCTTTTATGGCTACAAATTGAATCATACGCTATGCTCCAACTCTAATATTAGGAAATTATGCATGAGGACATGCTTTGCATTCAGTTTGGGGGAGAAGGATTATTGTACACTCTATGATATTTTCATTATTGAACAATCAATGCATTAATATGATACACAATCATTTTCATCCCTAGACTGAGGCAGATTACAATTTAGTTGATGAAGTTAATGATTATATCTTGTGTGTTGCAAAAGTGCATATGTTTACAAGCAATTAACTAAAGATAAGGCCCAGTCCACAAGTGCACGCGTGTTCTAGCATTGAAAGAGAAAATTGTAATTGTTACTTTCAGACCAACAGGTAAAAAAAAAATTTAGTATATGCTCAAAATTCAGAGCAACATGAAGATTTTGGAAAAGACAAATGGGTTGGATCATTTACCTTGAATGGAAGTGAAATTAGATTGAATGTTGCATCCTATAGGTAAGATTGTTCTTTCTTTTACAAGGGTCAATATCTACTACAGGAAAATCCAAGTGAGGCAGATCACTGGCTTAAAATGCAAATTAGTGGTAAACTCAACAATTTGCCAAATTTCTATAACAATCCTATATTTCCAAGATCTGATTTGCAACTTGATCAATGGGTATTCAAAGCACTTCGGAACATTATGTTTTTGTTGCCTTCATGCAATAGTGAGAAAAGTTGAAAATTCGTTGTGGTTGAAATAAGGTTTGCCATACCTAATGGGTTTCTCAAATTGGATGTATTAAAGGATTTGATTACTGGAACTTGTGTGCAATCAATTTCTTGGTTGCATTAAGCAATGGGTTGCAGATCTTAAATCATTTATTTGCAAATATTATGAGCTAATTTCCTGTAGAAGCTTGTTTTCTTTGTCAATCGGTGCCACCATTACAGAGATGAATGTATTTTCTGACCTGGATTTATTGGAATTCTCAAGCAACAAAATCATAGTGGACAAACAAAAGCTCTCCTTAGTTTTCATTGATGATGACATAATGACTGATAGTGTCTTATCCAACAACCTGAACGCACATGAGCATAAAACATAGTCTGAAACAGACAGGAGTGGAGACAGTCAAGAGTTGAATTGGGCCTTTGAATTCTGCCAAACAAATTCTATGATCTATAACCGCGGGATGAATTTCTTATAAGGATGACAAGATTTGTTGTTTTCCCAAGCTCTCTCTAAATGCCGAGGACAAATTCAAAGCTAAAATTCACAGGTTTGAGCTATCTTGCGGATACTTTGAAGCAGTCATAGTTGGTACACCAATAATGAATAAATTAAATTACATATGATGTTGGGTTGAAGGCACTATTATACAAACAAATTTTGAATTTGGGATATCAACAGTATGTTTCTTTTTTTGCCACAATTTCTCTTGCTAACAGTATGGTTGAGCTTTTGTATGGAGTTAATTTGTCTCATTAAAGTATTGCATGCTCTGTTTAAACCAAGATAATCAATTAGTTACCTTCAAGCTCAACACTTAATGTGGAATGTGTGGTCAGTGGGAACTCAAGACATTAACAATCATGATGGCTAGTTCATGTTTTTTTAAAACATGGCAGAAATTGAAGTGGGCATATCTCCCAAACGATGATCTGGGTCTATGTGAAATTTTGTGAGTAGATGCACCAAGGTAATATGAGCAATACCTCAAAGTTGTAGTAAAACCCAGTTTGTAATTTCTGAGAAATCAAACACAATCACCTACAGCCATTTTTCCTACATCTCGAAATCCATGCATAAGATGGATTTCATTTTCGGCGTGAAGAAGTACTGTGGTAAGAGGAACATAATCACCAAGTTTCAAAAAAAATGGTTGTACGGTTTTTTAGAAAATTACCATCATCACCTTTAGCTAATTTGCATTTTCCTCGAAATCCGTGATGTGGGTTTCCCTGATTGGTGGTGTGGAGAGGGTTTCCATGATTGGTGGTGTGGAGATGCATTAGAATGGTAAATAATTTCTTGTAAAATTTCAGCCAAACCCAGTTTGTATTTTGTGAAATATTGATTCATGAAGTTTAGCTGCAACACATCTTTATTGATGTTTGTCTACAAAAGTGCAGAAATTGAAATGAGCATATCTTGCAATTGGTAAATTGGATTCTCATGATTTTTGAACAGGAAGTGCATAATATCAAGATGAACAAACCTGTCAGCCCAATCCAATGCACAGTTTTTGAGAAAATGGCCATCATCACCTACAAAAAAATTTGCATTTTTATCAAAATCCGTGATGTGGGTATCTCTGATTTTTGGTGTGTATGTGCATTGGACTAGTAAAATTCTTCCTACAAAATTTCAGCCAAACCCAGTTCTTCGTTTGGGATAAAATGACTTCGAAAGGTTTCTGCTCAAAAGGTTGTGACTCCGCTAAATTTAGGGCTCATTGGGTTGTGACTCCGCCAAAATCTTTGCCAAATTCTTCGCTAAATTTAGCACTCTTTGGGGTACGACTCCGCCAAAATCTATTAGATTTTTAACATTGAAGCTAGCATTATATTAGGATCTTTAACTGAGAGAATAACAAGCACAACAATCAAACACGAGAGACAATGAACACAGTGTTTTTCCTCGAGGAAACCATAAATGGAGAAAACCCTACAACTTCCTCAGAGATAGAATCAACACCAAAAGTAAAACCCCAAAATAGTAAGATGATCTCCCGATAGCAGTAGCCTCTTTCTTTCTAGCCCCAGCAACTTCTTCTCCCTCAGCTATGCGCTACAACTGAGTGTGTGATAAATAGAGAGGCTTACTCTCTATTTATACTAATTCTTGACTTGACAATAACTCACTAGGAGAGTCTAATAACCTTAGGGCCCTGCAACTGCGGGGACTTTAACCCTTGATCAATAGGAGGGTTACTCACAATGACTTGACATGACTTGTTTACATTATAGAAACTCTCGATCTGAACATCGAGGCATAACATGACTTAATTACATTACAAACACTTCCCGGAATAAACATTGGGGTACAATACATAAGATATACAAGTGAATACATTCCAAAATTACAATTACATCAACACTCCCTCTTAACTAGGAAGGTATTTTCTCGACACAATTTAGCAACACAAGTCTTCTTCTCTGTATCATCTGGATCATCATCGAGTCCTCGTCATCTTCAAGTCATCTTCATCTGGATCTGGATCATCACTTGATCTAGATCATCATCACTGGATCTTGATCATCACTCTATCTGGATCATCTCTGGTTCTGGAACATCTCTGCTAGATCATCATCACAGGTGCTATCTCTTGATTCTTCTCGTCATAGGAAGTTCTAAAGAGCCAGCCCTTTTTCATGTTGGTTGTAGGCCTAGCCTCCATGTAGGTCTTTTCCAGCACTTATATCTGACCCTAAGTCATAATGGCCTGTCCAACACTTATATCTGATCATGTAGGAACCAATCCTATAGTCACATCAGAAAGGCACGTCCAACACTCACATATGACCATGTGGGAACACATCCCACAACCCTGTCAGAAAGGCCCAACACTCACATCTGACAATGAGAGGAACAAATCCAGTCATCTATGTCAGAAAGGCCCAGCACTTACATTCGACCATGTGAGGAACCAATCCTACCTACATGTCGAAAGGTCTCTGCAATTACATCTGATCATGTAGGAACCAATCCTACAGTCTCCTTAGAATGGATCTGCACTTACATCTGATCATGTGGGAACCAATCCTACAGTCGCCTCAGAATGTCTCTGCACTTACATCTGATCATGTAGGAACCAATCCTATAGTCACATCAGAATGGCCTTGCACTTACATCAGATCATGTAGGAATCAATCCTACAGTCACATCAGAATGGCCCTTAGTCCTATACCGAGTGTTCCTGGTAACTGACCAAGTGCCTCCATTCAAAGAATGGCATTCAACACTTATATCTGATCATGTAGGAACCAATCCTACAGTCACATTAGAATGGCTCAACGCTCATATCTGACATGCGAGGAACCAATCCTCTCATCATGACAAAATGGTTCATCCCTTACATCTGACCATGGAAAAAACCGATCCTCTCACCATGTCAGAATGGATCACAGACTCATCACTTCCCTTTGGAGGGAACCTCGATCTGGAGAACACCAAACTTCTCCCTGAAGTACTCAAACTTCACTTTGGATAATGGCTTTGTCAACACATTAGCTATTTGTTCGTCCATCACAACATACTGGAGCTTCACTGCTCCTTTCTACACCATATCCTTGATATAGTGATACTTGATCTCAATATGCTTCCACTTGTCATGGAACACCGAGTTCTCTGACAAGTTCACACAACTCTGGTTGTCGCAATATATATAAGTAGCATCCAACTGGAGATCAAATAAATCAGATAGTAGCTTCCTCTTCCATACTGCCTCACAACTGGCTGAACAAGCTGCGACATACTCTGCTTCAGCTGTACTCAATGTCACATAGGATTGCTTCCTGCTAAACCAAGAGATCACACCTGATCCCATACTGAAGCAACACCCTGAAGTGATCTTCCTATCGATGGCACTTCCTGCCCAATCTAACTCAACATAACCCTCCAGGTTAATCTTCTGATCCATCTCATACTTGAGCCCATAATCAACTGTACCCATTAGGTACCTCAGAATATGCTTTGCAGCAATCAAGTGAACATGTCTCGGATCTGCCAGGAACTGGCTCAAGGTGTTCACAGCGAAGCAAATATTTGGCCTCATGTTCGTCAGGTACATCAAGGACCCAATCATCTGACGATACATCGTAGCATCAACCGCCTATGATGAAGCATCACTCAATAGCTTCAGGTTCGATGCCATAGGTGTGGTCATGGCCTTGTAGTCCATCATCCCGAACCTCTTCAGGATCTCGACTGCATACTTCCCTTGTCCAAGGGAGATTCCATCCGCATTCTACCACACCTCCATGCCTAGAAAATAGTGCATCATACCCAAGTCCTTCATTTTGAACTCAGCAGCAAGCTTCCTCTTCGTATCAGCAATCAACCCATCCATACCTTTTACAAACAAATCATTTGCATACAGTAGGAGTATCATTGGGTTACCATCTTCAACCTTGTATTAAAGGTTGGAATCTGCTTTACTTTTGGTAAAGCCCAAACTGGATAGAAAGCCATCAATTCTGCCATACCATGTCCTGGGTGCATGTTTCAAATGGTACATGGATTTCTTCAATCTACACACATCAGACTCCCTGTCATGTGTCTCAAAAATGAGTGGCTGCTATGCATATACTTCCTCTTCCACTACACCATTCAAGAAAGCAGTCTTGACATCCATTTGGTGTATCTTCCATTTCATCACTGCAGCCAAAGAAAGTATTGATCTGATGGAAGTGTATTTGGCTACAGGTGCAGAGGTTTCTTCATAATATATTCCTTCTTTCTGTGAGAAGCCATGAGCCACGAATCTTGCTTTATATTTCTCTATGCTGCCATCTGCAGCATGCTTGATATTGTAGATCCATTTGGAAGTTACAACAAACTTCCCTTCTGGTCTTGGGACAACATCCCAAACATCATTCTTCATGATCGATTGATATTCTTCGATCATAGCATCCTTCCATTCTTTTCTTTCTGCTGCTTCTTCATAGTTGGAAGGTTCTTTATCGATGGAGTCACATAATAAAGATACATACCCGGAGCAGGACCTGGTCCTCTTTCTTTCTCTGTGATTCTCTTCTGGAGGCCCATATCTTTCTGCACCTTGGATAGCTTCTTGTACCCAAGCAGGTTTCCTCTTATGAGGATTCTTCTCCTAAGATGGATCTACATGTTCTTCTATTTCTCTGTATTCTTCTTGAATTTCTTCGTTCATGGTTGTGTCATGAATTCTGGGTGCTTTTGTTTCTTCAGGATCTTCAGCAGGTCCCTTTCTGGATTTGTTGTAAGCTGATTCTTCGTCAAATGTTACGTCCCTGCTGATGTCGATCTTCTTGAATCCTGGGAACTATATTCTGTAAGCCTTCGAGTTTTTAAAGTATCCCACAAATATACCCTTATTTCTTGAAGGATCTAACTTTGTCCTCTTTTCTTTTGGAATGTGTATGTACAATGGATAGCCGAATATTCTGAGATGGCTGACTTCTAGTTTCTTGCTAGAAAAGACTTCTTCAGGTGTCTTGTTCTCAAGTACTCTGTGTGGAGTACGGTTCTGTACATACACCGCTGTTTTGGTAGCTTCTGCCCATATATGCATGGGAAGATCTTGATCATGAAGCATTGCTCTTGCAACTTCCATGATAGTTCTATTCTTCCTTTCTGCAACCCCATTCTATTGTGGATTATATGGAGTGGATAACTCCCTCTTAATCCCTGAATCTTTGCATAACTCTTTGAATTCATTTGATGTGAATTCTTCGCCATTATCTGAACAAAAGGTCTTGATATTATTTTTAGTGTTGTTCTCGATCAAGACTTTGAATTCCTTGAATTTGCTGAATACTTCATCTTTGTTCTTCATAAAGTATATCCATGTCTTCCTAGAAAAATCATCAATAAAAGAAACATAGTATACATACCCGCTTAAAGAACTAGATGACATTGGACTGCATACATCGGAGTGAATGTTTTCCAAGATTCCTTTTGCTTTGCTTTCGCTACTTGGAAATGTATTCTTTGTGTTCTTTCCTTTCACACATCCTTTGCAGACTCCTTCGTGTTTTTCCTGAATTTCTGGAAGACTTTCAACAACTTTGCTTGCAAGTGGTAGTGCTTTGTAATGCACATGTGCAAGACTTCTATGCCAAAGTTCATTTGGCTCTACTGTGTCATGGACCAAAGCTTGTTCTGGATGGCCCTTCAATTTGTATAATCCTCCTTCTTGTTCTCCAATTATTATTGCATCATCAATAGTCTTTCCTCTTGGCCACATGAGGACTTGGACATCTACAAATGCAACCCTCATTCCTTTTGCATCTAATGCCGTTATGGAAAGAAGGTTCTTCTTTAGTCTTGGTACAAACAAGACATCCTTCATTTTCATAGACTTTCTAGAGTCTAGCTTGAAGGAGGATTCACCACTACCTTTTATGGGATATTGGTAGTCATCCCCAAGTTTCACCTTATGGGGCGAATTTTGTTCGGATACCTTCTCAAAAGATTCCTTGAATCCTGCCATGTGTTTGGAAGCCCCACTGTCAATAAGCCAATCTTTGCTTCCATGTGTGACAGTTCCTGTGAGAGCAAAGATTAGAACATATTCTTCATCACTTGAGGAGTCTTCACTTTCTTGTTTTATTCTCTTTCTGGGAGGATCATCATCCTAAACAGTGTGATCATGATGTCTTCTTTTGGAGTTCTTCTTCTTCTTAGATCCACTCTTATTCATGGGACAATTTCTAGCAAAGTGTCCTCTTTCATCACATGTATAGCATCTGGGTTTGGATGAATCCTTTTTCACAAAATTATCTTTCTAATGAGAATGCTTACCTTGGTGATGATGATTTTTCCTTCTTCCTTTCTTGGAGTGTATTGTGTGAGCTTGATCTTCATTTCCCATATTTTCTTCTCGAGCTACTATTCGAGCTTCTTCTTGTGAGAATTCTTCCCACAGTCTGCTAAACTTGATTAGCTTCTTTCTAGCACAAATTCCTTGGATGAAAGAATCCCATGACCTAGGGAGACCATTCAAGGTTGTCATCACAATTTCTGCATTCTCCACTTCTTCATCTACTGCTTCAAGTTGTTCTTTGATCTGGGAGACCCTTGTAAAGTATGGCTGTATGGTCTCCTCATTCTGGATCTTTACATTGTTCAACTGGTTCCTCAAAGCCATCTTCCGGTTTATGTTCTTCCTTTCAAACAGTTTGGTTAGGTCATCAAACATAGCTTGAAGTGTCTTGAGGGAGGACACCTGTGGTATGAGGTAATCCTTGATTTAATCAGCAATAATCCTCTTAGCCATAACCATTTTCTTCTTGTGTAAGGCCTTAGCCTCATCTTCCTCTGGAATTGGAATCTCCTCATTGATGTAGGAGTCCAACTCATTTTCTTCCAGGACCAGGGAGATCCTATACTTCCAGGCTCAGAAGTTATTAGCTCCCTCAAGATTTTGATCAAGCTTGGTATGATGAGACATCTTAACTGAGAACCTCAAATGGAAATGCAAAATATTTAGATCTTACCAGGTCAAGATGTCAGATCTGGATTTGGAGCTGAATTTCTGTAGTGTTGGTTTAGGAGCAGATTAGGGTTTGACTTTCCCAGAGTTTTGTCCAACCAAATTCTTTGAGGAGGAGATCAATCCATGCCTAGGCACACTCAAAAATTCCACTTCTATGGAAAGCCCTAATTTCCGGTAGTAGTGTCGGATCAAAAACTGAAAATGCTCAGAATCTGATTCTGCTTCAACAAAAAGATGCACCTTAGGGAGGAGAGTCAGCCCAACCTTCTTTTGCTGAAAATCTATGGAGAGACATCCAAAAAGTAGGAAGCCCTAGTTCCCACAGTTGCACAGAGTCTTCTTCTCAGGTTAGCTCTGATGCCATGTTATATTTTTAACATTTAAGCTAGCATTATATTAGGATCTTTAACTAAGAGAATAACAAGCACAGCAATCAAACACAAGAGACAATGAACACAATGTTTTTCCTCGGGGAAACCATAAATGGAGAAAACCCCACAACTTCCTTAGAGATAGAATCAGCACCAAAAGTAAAACCCCAAAACAGTAAGATGATCTCCCGATAGCAGTAGCCTCTTTCTTCTATCCCCAACAACTTGTTCTCCCTCAGCTATGCGCTACAATTGAGTGTGAGTGAGTGTGTGATAAATAGAGAGGCTCACTCTCTATTTATACTAATTCTCGACTTAACAATAACTCACTAGGGCTGACTTCACTATGAGAGTCTAATAACCCTAGGGCCCCGCAACTGCAGGGACTTCAACCCTTGATCAATAGGAGGGTTACCCACAATGACTTGACATGACTTGTTTACATTACAGAAACTCCCGATCGGAACATCGGGGCATGACATGACTCAATTACATTACAAAAACTTCTTGGAATAAACATCAGGGTACAATACATAATATATACAAGTGAATACATTCCAAAGTTACAATTACATCAACAAAATCTCCGCTAAGTTTAGCACTCTTTGGTCTGCGACTCCGCCAAAATCTCCGCTGAGAAAAGTTGTGACTCAGCTAAATTTTCTGCTAAATCCTCCATTGAATTCTCCGCTAAAAAAAGCTGTGACTCCCCCAAATTTTCTGCTAAATCCTCCGCTAAGTAGCTACGACTCTACCAAATTTTCTGCTAAATCCTCCGCTAAGCAGCTGCTACTCCACAAATTTCTGTTAAACTTTTTATTTCTTTTGGCTGCAATTGTGCCAATGGTAAAATGAAAGCAACAATTGAAGGAATATTTCTGGTTTGGATGCTACACAGGTTTTGGGTTGCATGAGGACATGCAACAAGTTCATTTTGGGGGAGATGTTGAGTCATGGATTTTTCCATATTTTCATCACCTATTGACAGATATTTTTCCATCAATTTGTTGTAATTTCCCGTAAAATACGATGTTACTTCCATTGATGCTTTAGTGGTTAACCATGATTATATTCCTATATTTTTTATGAATTGAAAATTATTATGCATAATTTTACTAATGATGGTTTGTGTAGTGATTTGTCATGAACATGATACTCACAGCTAGCTGTTACAGCCTTAACAAAAAATGCATGTCAGATAAGAACACTTTTATTCGCGTATCGATTTGCGGGCAGATGGAACTGAATCTCGAAAATCCAAGACATGGGTTTTGTTCATAACTTCCTCATTTACCTGACTTCACGAGGAAATCAGAAAACAAAGATATGGTTTAGGATATATAGCTGGTTCTCTAAACGTGTAATTATCATATTTACTATTGCGGCCGGTTTTCCAAATTAACAAATTTGTTGAAACGGATCACAAGTTGGGGATTTGGTTTCTCATTCTCCTGAGAGAATTTTATGTATAAATATGTAATCAATCTCATTTAGAAGGGGAGAAGAGAAAAGTAATGCTATGCTGTAGGATTTTATACAGAGTCTATTGTAACAATTCCATTCTGACAATACATGCTGACAGTTTCTTAATTCTCACTACTACATTTTGACCACAAATCCGACGGCCGTCATGTCGGATTTTCGACACTTCCCTGTCGCATGTACGACACTTTGATTTTTTGTTAAGCGTCGGAAACTTGTCGTCGCTTAAGCGACACTTAAGTAACCGTCGCTTAAGTGACACTGAGGTAACCGTCGCTTGAATTTAAATCGTCGGTTATCCGACACTGATTAAGCGACAGTGACGAATTTTTTTAAAACTTTTGCACTAACGAACTATCGCTTAAGCGACGGATAGAAAGGAAATCTGTCGAATAAGCGATGGAAACAAACAATAACTGTCGGAATAGCGACGGCTATAAGCGTCGCTTAAGCGACGGATAGAAAGGAGAGCTGTCGAATAAGCGACGGAAACAAACAATACCTGTCGGAATAGCGACGGCTATAAGCGTCGCTTAAGCGATGGATAGAAAGGAGAGCTGTCGAATAAGCGACGGAAACAAACAATACCTGTCGGAATAGTGACGGCTATAAGCGTCGCTTAAGCGACATCAGTGATTTAAAAAAAAAAAAAATATTTACACAGTTACGTAGCATATAATCCAGAGTTTCAGTCCATAGTTATTTTCATAACCTTTTGCTGGTATAGTTACTAGTAAATTGATAAATTTCCCAACATTTGGAGCGCTCAAATGCACCTGCAAAAGAAAAGAATAAGAACAGAACTATGGCAATATAAAAGAAACTAGAACCAAAGCAATTGTGTATATTGCTAAAATGAAAGGAATTGCCCTGGAAAAAGTCACATACCAGCCTGGCGAAGATAAGCAATATAGAGTTTTTCAATCCTACAATCTCTGAAGTTTCCATGCGCCTGACAAAAGCTACAACAAGATCTCTGATATGTAGTGCCATGTGTGACGACAAATGTAAAATAAGTTGTAAAATATAGCTCCCAACAAAGAGTGACCCAGAACTGTCCAAATCTGGGTTTAAAAGTATGCAATTGCCATGCTTCACAATATGGCACACATGAAAAACGAAGATCAATCATGCACAATAAATTCAGTAAATGATGAGAAAGATGGATCTGAATAGCAGATATGATTGTGGAAAATGTGATTATATGGCATTTAAAGCTCGCCAGTGAAGATATGATTAGCAGAATAAAGAGTTGCAGATGGACTCAATAGACTATTTGTATCTAAAAGGTTTAAAGCCATGTACTATCTCCACCAAAT
>LPNX011179430.1:0-99947 GCA_001517045.1 Pseudotsuga menziesii
TCATAGTGGAAATACCCAGAAATTACTGAAGAATATTCAACCAGAACATAGGTCCAAGACATTAAATACTCTTACAGTACATGAAATACCGCTGAAAACAAAATAGTTCCTCTTCAACTTCATTCATTGAATTGCATCGATACATTCCACATTAACTCTTTCCAGCAGCAAAATTGTAGTTTTCTTAGCAAAACGAGGTAGCTCCTCTTACAAGTAAACGATTACAAAATCTTCTAGTGGAAAAAGCCCCCTCCCAGTCCTACTTTTTTTTTATTTAAACTAGAACTGCTGCCCTTTGAGCTACCTTCCAGCCTGCGGCTTTTAGGCATCCTTCACGATTCACCTTCTTCCCTGACTGTTGCGTTTTCCCAATCATTTCCATAGGCGTTTCACTTCTGACTGTAGCTGCGGTAACTGCTTCCTTGGTGCCTTGGTCATTCATTTATTTTGTCCTTTTCTTCGATCTAAGTGGCTTCAACAATCTATGGGATTTTCCCTGCATAAAATTGAGTGTATTATCCACTATAGTGAAGTACTAAGCATTTTAAATTTCTATAAAGATAAATCCACAAGGCGCTAGCCTGGTTCATCTGGGCGGGGCTTGCATCAGCTTGAGGCAACAAAAGATGGATAAATCGATGGTCGAGCTATACCTGGATCGGACGGGACAAGGCTGCAGGAGCCGCAACGGCGGATGAGGCAAAGAAACGGGCGAGTGATCAAACGAGCGACAAAGGTAGTCGGATGCCGGGTGGAAGTGTATCGGAGGCGTGAACGCTCTACCACCCGCAACGGTGGACGGAATGCAAATCGGCGGCAGGCGACGCGGTAAAAGGAAGTTCGGGTGGGGTCAACAAGTTGGACTTCGGGTGACAAGTGAATCGGATGCCAACTCCCTTCTCCCGGCCGCAACGGCGGGCGAGCCGAAGCTCAAAAGGAAGTGATTTACACAGTGAATCGGGCGTCGGATGGAACTCCAGTCGGGTGGCAAGTTTATGCAGGGAGCCGCAACGGCAGGTGAGTGACGATTTAGAACTTCCGCAAGAGACCCGATCCAGGGAGAAACCAACAGCACTAAGGATCAATTTCAGCCAAAAAATAATTTCCTTTGTTAAGGTAAAAGACTCATGTTCTATGGGTATTAAAACAGACCGTCCAACTCAACTAAAACTGACCGAGGCAAGCAGTAGGGCGGGCAGTCAACTTCAAACGAATAAATATGCTCGAGAGCGCCAAGCTCTTTTAACGATCAATCCAAACAAACAAAGATGAGGAGGGGTCCCAGAGTTTAAGTGACATAAAGTCGGGGAGAAACGTTGCGGTAGCAACACAGAGCCAGCCCTTTTTCATGCTGGTTGTAGGCCTAGCCTCCATGTAGGTATTCTCCCAGCACTTACATCTGACCTACTCGTCAGAAAGGCATGCCCAACACTCACATCTGATCATATAAGAACCAATCCTATAATCGCATTAGAAAGGCCCAGCACTCACATTCACCAGCATGATAGGACATCACTATCATCTGTGAAAAGGGTTCAGCACTTATATCTGACCTACTCATTAGAAAGGCACATCCATCCAGTCGGGAACACATCCTACCACAATGATGAATGACTCTCACCCAAGCCAGAACACATCCTACCACAATGATGAAAGATTTCCACACATTAACCCAGGCCGGAACACATCCTACCATAATGATGAATGACTCTCACCCAGGCTGGAACACATGCTACCACAATGACGAAAGCTTTCCGCACTTACATTCACCCAGGCTGGAACACATCCTACCATAATGATGAAAGGGCCTGCACTTACATCCACCCAGGCGGGAACACATCCTGCTCACAATGATGGAAGGGCTCTGCACTTACATCCACCCAGGCGGGAACACATCCTGCTCACAATGATGGAAAGGCTTGCACTCACATCTGATCTTATAGGAACCAATCCTACAGTCATATCAGAATGGCCCCCATTCCTCCTCAACTGAGCTACCTGGTAACTGACCAGGTGCCTCCATTCTCCTAGAGAATGGAAGTTGCCCTTACATTCGACCTGCTTGTCGGAATGGCCAACACTCACATCTGACATGGAAGGAACTTAATCCTTTAGCCATGACAGAATGGTTTAGCCCTTACATCTGATCAAGTGGGAACACATCCCTCTATCACATCAGAATGGCTACTCAGTCCTGCACTGAGTGATCCTGGTAACTGACCAGGTGCCTCCATTCCTAGAATGGCAATTGCCCTTACATCTGTCCTAATTGACAGAATGGCCAACACTCATATCTGACATGGAAGGGAGCAACCCTATCACCATGACAGAATGGCTCAGCCCTTACATCTGACCATGGAAGGAACCAATCCTCTCACCATGTCAGAATGGCTATGGGTCTCATCACTTTCTCTTGGAGGAAACCTTGGTATAGAGAACACCAAGATTCTCCCTGAAGTACTCGAACTTCAGCCTAGCCAATGGCTTCATCAATACATCATCTATCTGTTCCTTCGTCGCAACATACTGGAGCTTCACTGCTCCTCTCTGCACCATATCCCTGATATAGTGATACTTGATCTCGATATGCTTCGACTTGTCATGGAACACTGGATTCTCTGACAACTTCATGCAACTCTGGTTGTCACAATGTATACAAGTAGCATCCAACTGGAGATCAAATATATCAGACAGTAGCTTCCGTAGCCATACTGCCTCACAACTAGCTAAACAAGCTGCGACATACTCTGCTTCAGCTGTACTCAGTGCCACACAGGATTGTTTCCTGCTAAACCAAGAGATCACACCTGATCCCATACTGAAGCAACATCCTGAAGTACTCTTCCTTTCGATGGCACTACCTGCCCAAACTGAATCAACATAACCCTCTAGGTTAATATTTTGATTTGCCTCGTACTTGAGCCCATAATCAATTGTACCCTTCAGGTACCTCAGAACATGCTTTGCAGCAATCAAGTGAACACTTCTTGGATCTGTGAAGTACTGTCTCAAGGTGTTCACAGCAAAGCAAATGTCTGGTCTCGTGTTTGTCAGGTACATCAATGACCCAATCATCTGACGATACATCATAGCATCAACCGACTCTGATGAAGCATCATTCAATAGCTTCATGTTCGATGCCATAGGTGTGGCCATAGCTTTGCAGTCCATCATCCCAAACCTTTTTAGGATCTCTACTGCATACTTCCCTTGTCCAAGGAAGATTCCATCTGTACTTTGCCACACCTCCATACCTAGAAAGTAATGCATCATCCCCAAGTCCTTCATTTCGAACTCAGCAGCAAGCTTTCTTTTCGTATTAGCAATCAACCGATCTGTACCTGTCACAAATAGATCATCTACATACAGTAGGAGTATCACTGGGTTTCCATCTTCAACCTTGTAGTAAAGGTTGGAATCTGATTTACTCTTGGTAAAGCCCAAACTGGATAGAAAGCTGTCAATTCTACCGTACCAGGTCCTGGGTGCCTGTTTCAAACCATACAGGGCTTTCTTCAATCTGCATACATGAGACTCTCTATCATGTGTCTCAAAACCGAGTGGCTGTTCTACATACACTTCCTCTTCTACTACACCATTCAAGAAGGCAGTCTTGACATCCATCTGGTGTATCTTCCATTTCATCACTACAGCCAGAGCAAGTACTGATCTGATGGAAGTGTATCTGGCTACAGGTGCAAAGGTTTCTTCATAGTCTATTCCTTCTTTCTGAGAGAAACCCCAAGCTACAAATATTTCCTTATACTTTTCAATGCTACCATCTGCAGCATGCTTGATCTTGTAGATCCATTTGGAAGTTACAACTGACTTCCCTTACGGTCTTGGGACAACATCCCAAACATCATTCTTCATGATCGATTGATATTCTTCGATCATAGCATCCTTCCATTCTTTTTGTTTTACTGCTTCTTCATAACTGGAAGGTTCTTTATCAATGAAATCACATAGTAAGGCTACATGCCCGGAAATTGATCTGGTTCTCTTCCTTTCTCTGTGATTCTCTTCTAAAGCCCCATATATTTCCACACCTTGGATAAGTTCATGTACCCAAGCAGGTTTCCTCTTATGAGGATTCTTCTCCAGAGGTGGATCTACAGGTCTTTGTGGTTCCTCGAACTCTTGATATTCTTCTTGAGCTTCTTCGTCCATGATTGTATCATGAATTCTGGGTATTTCTGCTTCTACTTCTTCAGGTTCTTCATCAGGTCTCTTGCTAGATTTGTTGTAAGCTGTGCCTTCATCAAATGTCACATCCCTGCTGATGTCAATCTTCTTGTATCCTAAGAAATAGATTCTCTAAGCCTTCGAGCTTTCAGAGTATCCCACAAATATGCCCTTCTTTCCTGAAGGATCTAATTTTGTTCTCTTCTCTTTTGGAATGTGTATGTACATGGGACAGCCGAATATTTTGAGATGGCTGACTTCTTGTTTCTTGCCGGAGAAGACTTCTTCAGGAGTCTTGTTCTCAAGTACTCTATGTGGAGTACGGTTCTGTACATATATCGGTTTTCTAGCAGCTTCAGCCCAAAGATGCATAGGTAGATCTTGATCATGAAGCATTGCTCTTGCAGCTTCCATGATGGTTCTATTCTTCCGTTCTGCAATCCCATTATGTTGTGGATTATAAGGAGTAGAAAACTCCCTCTTAATCCCCGATTCTTTACATAGCTCTTTGAATTCATTCGAAGTGAATTCTCCACCATTATCTGATCAAAGAGTCTTGATCTTCTTTTCAGTATGGTTCTCGATCAAGGCTTTGAATTACTTGAACTTACTGAATACTTCATCTTTGTTATTCATAAGGTAAATCCATGTCTTTCTAGAAAAATCATCAATAAAAGAAACATAGTATGCATACCTGCTTAGTGAGTTCGATGACATAGGACCGCATACATCGGAGTGGATGATTTATAGAATACCTTTGGCTTTGCTTTCGCTGCTGGGGAATGTCTTCTTTGTATTCTTCCCTTTCGCACATCCTTTGCAAACTCCATCACGTTTTTCTTGGAATTCTGGAAGACCTTCAACAGCTTTGTTTGCAATAGGTAGTGCTCTGTAATGCACATGTGCAAGCCTTCTATGCCAAAGCTCATTTGGCTCTACTGTGTCATGGATCAAGGCTTGTTCTGGATGACCCTTCAATTTGTACAAGTCTCCTTCTTGTTCTCCAATCACTATCGCATCATCGATAGTCTTTCCTTTTGGCCACATAATGACTTGACCATCTATGAATGCAACCTGCATTCCTTTTGCATCCAATGCTGAAATGGAGAGAAGGTTCTTCTTGAGTCCTGGTACAAACAATACTTCTTTCATTGTTAGAGACTTACCAGAGTCTAGCTTATACGAAGATTCCCCACTACCTTTTATTGGATATTGGTAGTCATCTCCTAGTTTCACCTTGTGAGGTGATTCATGTTCCGACAGTCTTACAAAGGATACCTTGAATCCCGTCATATGTTTGGAAGCCCCACTGTCTATAAGCCAATCATCACTTCCATGAGTAATGTTACCTATGAGAGCTGATATCAGAACATATTCATCCTCGCTTGAAGAATCTTCACTTTCATATCTGGATCTCTTCTTGGATGGTTCATCATCCTCTGTAGCATGAGCATGATGTCTTCTTTTGTTCCCCTTCTTCTTATGAGAGTGAATCTTGTTCTTAGGACAGTCTTTTGCAAAGTGTCCTACCTCATCACATTTATAACATCTTGATCTAGACATGTTCTTTCTAATATTATCTCTATGATGAGGATTCTTACCTTTTGAGTGATGACTGCCTTTTCTGCCTTTCTTGGAGTGAACTGTGAGGGATTGATCTTCACTTCCCATCTTCTCTTCTCAAGCTGCTATCTATGCTTCTTCTTGAGAACATTCTTCCCATAGTCTACTGAATTTGACTAACTTCTTTCTTGCACAGATTCCTTGGATGAAAGCATCCCATGACCTAGGGAGGCCATTCAAGGTAGTCATCACAATCTTTGCATTTTACACTTCTTCATCAACAGCTTCTAATTGTTCCTTGATCTGAGAAACCCTTGTGAAGTAAGGCTGGATAGTTTCTGCATTCTGAATCTTCACATTCTTCAGTTGGTTCCTCAAAGCCATCTTCCGATTGATGTTCTTTCCTTCAAACAATTTGGTTAGGGAATCAAACATAGATTTAGGTGTCTTGAGAGAGGACACCTGTGGGATAAGGTGATCCTTAATAGAATCAGCAATGATCCTCTTTTCCATAACCATCTTCTTCTTATGTAAGGCCTTTGCCTCATCTCCCTCTGGAACTGGAACCTCCTCATGAATGTAGGAGTCTAATTCATTCTCTTCCAGGACCAGGGAGATCCTATACTTCCAGGCTCGGAAGTTATCAGCTCCCTCAAGCTTTTCATCAAGCTTGGTATGATGAGACATCTTAAATGATAACCTCAAATGGAAATACAAAGATTTTAGATCTTACCAGGTTCAAGATGTCGGATCTGAAACTTGAGCTAAAATTAGGGTTTTTCTTTTCCGGAGTTCTATCCACCCAAATGCCTTGAAATTTGTCCCTAACTTTGATTTTGGGGAGGAGATCAATCCAGGCCTGGGATCACTGAAAAATTCCTCTTCTGTAAAAAGCCCTAATTTCTGACAGTAGTGACAGGTCCAAAACTGAAAAACCTCAGAATTGGATTCTGTTTCGACAGAAAGATGTGCCCTAAGGAGGAGAGTTGTTCCACCTTACTTTTGCTGAAAATCTGTGGAGGAAGGTCCACAAACTAGGAAGCCCTAGTTCCTGCAGCTGCACAATGTCTTTTTCTCAGGTTAGCTCTGATACCATGTTAGTTTTTCAACATTACGATAGCATTATATTAGGATCTTTACTGAGAGAATAACAAGTACAACAATCAAACACAAGAGACAATGAGCACAGTGTTTTTGATCGGGGAAACCATAAAGGATAAAACCCCACAACTTCCCTAGAGATAGAATCAGCACCAAAACAGTAAAGCCCCAGAACAATAAGATGCACTCCCGACAGTAGTAGTCTTCTTCTTGTCTAGTCCCAGTGTATTTCCTTCCTCACTAATGCGCCACACTTGAGTGAGTGAGTGATGTGTGTGTTAAATAGAGAGGCTCACTCTCTATTTATATTCTTTCATTCACTTTAAGTGCACTCAATCATGTCAGCCTCACTTAACAATTACTTACTAGAGCCAACATCTCTATGAGTGTCTAATAACCCTAGTGCCCTGAAACTGTGGGGACTTTAACAATGACTTGACATGACTTATTTACATTATTGATCCTCCCTATCGGAACATCGGGGTATGACAACATGACTCAAATACATAATAGATACATCCCGGAATAAACATCGGGTTACAATACATAAGATACATAGATGAATACATTCCGAAGTTACAAATACATCAACAGTTACACCGTCCAATCAACCAACACCATCTGCCAAAACCGCACCCTCTCCTGTTGCTTCCGTGGAAGTAAACACAATCCAATCAACTAAATCTTCAGGCGAAAAGAAGAAAGGAAAAACTAAATCTAAAAAACCTGATAATCAACAGGAAGGAAATAAAACACAGAACTTAGAGGCTGATTCAAAAGGTAAGAGAAAGGTCAAATACCCTTGTTTAATTTGTGGAGGTGACCATTTTATGAAAGAATGTCCTCGTTGTGAGGAAGTTAGTAAGTTTTTGAAAACTTCACCCACCCCAGCAGTTCTTAAAGATCCTTTTCTTTCCCAACAACAGTTAATTGATCATAAGTCCTTGAATAAAACTTCTTCGTCCACTGATGAAGTTCGCATGATGTCTATTGAAATGATTTACTTGAATACAAGATCCCAAAGTTATGACCCACCTCCAGAAAATAAATCTGATGATGTTCCACCTGAGAAACCCTCAGCTTCCACACCTCCTCCTAATAATGGTCTTCACATTGAAAAACCTATTCGAGAAGCAATTTTCCGCCCACCAAAGGGTACTCTATGTAAGTCCATAATCAATCCTAACGCTTGTGCCGCCCAATATTATAATATTGTCGAATATTTGGCTCAAGTACCCTGCACTATGTTGGCTTTAGAGGTACTTCAAACCTGCCCAACCCAACAGAAAAACTTGCTTACTGCTCTTGGAGCCATGGATCCTAAGAACAGTAACGTCATCACTTTCAAACTAGATGATTTCAAGACGAGACTCTCCCATCAATTAGCTTTCCAGATAGCTACCAAAATTTATGGAAATACCATCCATTGTACCATTTTGGACAAGGGAGCCTCAACATCGGCCATGTCTATATCTTGTTGGAGAGCCATTGGTTCTCCTAAAATCAATCATTCACCTACCACTCTCAAGGCTTTCAATGGTCGTGAATTTTAACCCTATGGATTACTACCTGCCATCCATGCTGAACTAGGGGGTAAGTTAGTCTCCATTCACATTGAAGTAGTCGATGCTCCTTTGGATTACAACTTACTCCTAGGTCATAACTGGTTTTATTCTATCCTATAACATCGACCATTTTTCGGATCGTCCAGTTCCCATTCCAAGGAAAGATTGTCACTATTGATTAGTTAGATTTCATCACACCTAGTGCCATTACAAATGATGCAAATAATGTTCCGCTCCTAAATACCCCACAGTATAAGGACATTGGAGTAGGCCTAATCAAAGACTCTTCATTAATGGAAGTCTTTCCCTTATCAAATACTCCTCCTAGTTCACAAACTACATCTATTAACATGATTTCTACTTCTCATATAGACAAAGGAAAAGCAATTGCTGATGAATCAATATCCTTTTCCCCTTTCGAAGAAATTTATGATACAATACAAGCCACCAGTGACCCAACCATTGATGACCATTTGTTGATGGCCTCAGACCATTATCACATTCCATATTTGCTCAACAACCTGACCCATCTCTATATTATCTTTCACATACACTCCCTACATATGAATCTATTATGGAAGTTATGTCGCTAGAGGATATGCCTTGGGAAGACCATCATTATCGATCTTCTTTCCTTCCCCCTTGCAATATGGTAGAAGACCACTTCACCTCCATGGTTTCATCTGATATAGTCACCAATCCTCAGTCCCTGATCCTTACTCATAGTGTCAATTCTGAAGGAAATTCGCGTAATATTACAAAAACTATGCCCGTGGACATATCAGTGAAACCAGGTATTTTCGAGAACATTTTCATAGGTCAGAACTCTTCACCCAAGGAAGTTCAATCATACACGACCCTATTTAAGAATTTTAGGGATGTATTCGCATGGACATATCAAGAAATTTCTGGGATTGATCCTACTATCATTGTTCATGAGATAAAAACTTACCCTAATGCCATGCCAGTCCACTAGAAACTATGACAGGTCCATCCCCAAAAACCAGCCACTATTAAGGAAGAAGTTGAGAAACTTCTGAAGGCTATTTTCATTTACCCCGTACTGTTAACTGAATGGGTGTCCAACATAGTCCCTGTGAATCAGAAACATGGCACTATTATGGTTTGCATCGACTTTATGGATTTAAATAGAGCTTGTCCAAAAGACAACTTTCCCACTCCCTATATCGATCAGATAATCGACAACTGTGCCGGAAGCGTTATTTTTTATTTTATGGATGGCTTCTTCGGCTACAATTAGATTGAGATTCTCCCGTCAGACAAACACAAGACAACACTTATTTTCCCATGGGGGACTTTTTCTTATCGTAAACTGCCTTTTGGTTTAAAGAATGTTGGCGCGACGTTCCAACGCGCTATGTCATATTCTTTTCATGACATTAAACATGTTGTGGAACCTTATCTTGATGACCTGCCTACTCATTCCAAGCAGCAGGACATCCATGTCGATCATCTAAGAGCCATTTTTCTTTGATGTCGTCATTTTAATATTCTTCTAAATCCCCATAAATGTGTATTTTTGTGTAGAAGCTAGCCAACTTCTTTGCTGTATTGTTTCGAAAGATGGCATCCGCATAGATCCCTTGAAAATTGAAGCTATCTTAGCCCTATCTTCTCCCACGAACATAACTGAACTCCAAAGTGTGCAAGGGAAGGCAACCTTTCTATGTCGTTTCATCTGCAATTATGCAGAAAGGACACACAGTTTCATGAGGTTGCTCAAAAAATATGCCCCTTTCATCTGGGATGATTTCACGCAACGCGCATTTGATAATCTTAAACATGCACTTACCCATGCACCGGTGTTGCAACCACCTAATTATGCTCAGGACTATTCCTTGTATGTGGCTGCATCCTTGTCTACCATAGGCATGGTCCTTGTTCAAACAGATGAACACGACCAGGAACATGTGATTTATTACGCTAGTAAGAGTCTTCTAAACTCTGAAACTCAATATTCACATGTGGAGAAACTTGCTCTGGCCACGGTCACCGTGGTCCAAAATTTTCATCATTATATTTTGCTTCGCACCACCACTGTTTACGCGGATTCCAACCCCACGTACTACGTTCTTACATGTCAAGTTCTTGGGGTAAAATACTCACGTTGGATTGTGATTCTCCACGAATTTGAGTTATAATTCACCAAAAGCACTTCTAAGAAGTCTCTTGTTTTTGCAGAGCTTATATGTGACCTTCCCCATACTACAAAGAATACAAATCCCTTTGATTCATTGCTTGATGAATCATTGTTTCTCATTAGTACGACTGATCCATGGTATGGAGACATCATTTTGTATCTCTAGATCTTACAATACCAGCCCACTGCTTCTCGAGATGAACGTCATCACGTTCGCCACCAGGTCAAAATATATCTTATTCTGAATGATACCCTGTACCATCGTGGTTTTGACTCCATATTACGACGTTTCCTTACACATGAGGAGGATGAGATTGTTTAAAATGATTTCCACGCTGGAGCTTGTGGCAGTCATCTATCTGGGTTGGCTATTGCCCAGAAAATCTTGCGTGCAGGATATTTCTAGCTCTCTATTTTCAAAGATTTCATTGAAACAATTAAGAAATTCCCATCATGTCAAATTTTCACTTCAAAGAAACACACCCACCCAGCTCCGCTCCATCCCGTTGTAGCAGTTGGCCCCTTTGAAAAATGGGGAATAGAATTTGTGCACTGTAGACCTACCTTAGTCAGGGGGCATGGCTACATTATTGTGGCTGTGGGATATTTTACAAGATGGACTGAGGCTATTCCCACATATGTCGAAGATGGTAGGACTACTGCACTATTATTATTCAACCATATCATTGCTAGATTAGGGATTCCTAGGGCCATCGTGACCGATCATGGATCACATTTTCAAAACAAAATGATGGCTGAGCTCAGTGCAACATTAGGGTTTCTTCATGACAACTCTACACCTTACTATACTCAGGTCAATGACCAAGTTGAATCTATAAACAAAGTATTAAAAACAATGCTCTAGCAGATGGTAGGGAAAGCCATCAAATTGGCATTTGTAGATTTTCTCGACGCTTTGGGCCTATAGGAATACTGTGAAAACTTCCAACGGTTTTACACCTTTCCAACTAGTATACAGACTTGAAGCAACTCTCCCGATAGAGTGTGAGATCCCTTCTTTAAAACTTGTTGTTGAACTATTTCCCAACATTACTATAGATAGAGAAAGATTCATGTATCTAAACAAACTTGATGAAACTCGACACGATGCTACCTTTGCTAATGAGGCACATAAACGAAGAATGAAAGTTCAATGTGACAAGACTGTTCAACCCTGTTCCTTCAATGAAGGAGACATGGTCTTGACTTATGACCAAAATAATGATAAGCTGGGGTCAGGAAAATTTGAGTCTATGTGGCATGGGCCTTATATTGTCAATCGTGTTTTAGAAAAAGGGGCATATGAGTTGGTTGATTATGATGGGATACCTTTAGGAGAGCCCCAAAATGGGCTCTACCTCAAAAGCTACTATGCCTAGGCCATCTAGCATAGGATCTTTGTAAATATTGTTTATAGTTTGACGTGTGTCTTAGATTTGACAGGTGTTTCTTTTGTGTGATTTAAAATGTGTTTTTCATAAAACCCTACTTATGTATGTCTTTTGTTTGATGGACATATGACTTCTTTCACTGGTTTTGCTGATGGTGCTAATCGATATACACTTAACCTTGCATCAACGAAATGGGTACTGTACTCTCTTACAAGTGAGCTGGTGAGTTTAGGGGGTGTTCTTTTAGGTCCCTCCACCAACAATCTAGTGGAATACCAAGTCATGATTGGATTGTTGATGGAATCCCTAGCTAATGATGTAAGGGAAATTAGGGTTTACCTATATTCCGAACTGGTTTTTCAACAGCTTAATCGAGTCTACACCATCCGAAATCCCCTGCTTCTTTGTACTTTTGGAAGAGTTAGGTTGTTAGAGAGGTCTTTTGAGAAAGTTAAATATCAACACATTCCGAGACATTTAAATGCTGTGGCAGATTTCCTAGCTAATTATGTATTAGATTGGCATATTGATCATACTTAAAAGTTGATTTTAAACATAAAAAGTATACATGTAAATTCATAAGTAGATAATCGTTTCACACATCACATTTGTCGCACATACAACTATAAATATAAAATTTTGTTATATATAAAAACTGTAGGATCGAGATACAAAATTGGGCTGAAGCATCTCTGGCTTTCAGTGTCCTCAAAGTTTAGGACTGTAAAAAGTTCGAAATACACATATACATAGGGAAAAATATGAAGCTTTGAAGATTTCATAATACATATATAAAAAAGTGAATATCAAAGCAGACTAATCCTTGTGATGCTCATGATAGCACACGATGGCTTGGGCCACTCTGCGGAGCAGCCTAGAAATCCATCCAGAGACACCTGCAGTATGGCGCTGATAATGCCTAGGTACCTCATCAATAGTCATATCAGTGATACCCACAATCAAACGCTGTAGGTCCTCCTCAAGATCTCTGAGCTCTTCATCAGCTTCGGAATGATATAGCATCATGTCTCTAGTACCAACTTGCTTAGCAATAGGTGACATCCCTGTTGGACGTACATATCCAATGTGTGCACAGAAACATTTTCACTTATCTTAGTACTACGAAATAAAAATGAAATAAAATATAAAATATAAAAACACAAGTGGATAATGTCTTTTCTTACCTCCGTCTTCCCATACTTCTCCCTCAAGTAAGGCAAGCTCCGGGTCATCATGGAAGTCTGCCCCCTCGTAGGCATAGTCCTCAACCATGAGTAACTGGTTTCTCAACTAGTGAAAGAAGTCAGATCCGTAAATGACTTTGGGTCCTCCACCACCAAGGCGAGGCATGGATGTAACCCATGCAATCATATTGGGATCCTCAGGCTCAATCCTGGTAATAGTCACCTGTGGTCTCATATGAGGCACCCGCTGTAAGATAAAAGACACTATCACAACTCCATAGCCAAACTGCTTCAGTGTTCCTCTCTTGCATTTGTTTAACTGATTTTTGAGACATACCAGCATGCCTTCACACCAGTTGAAGACAATGGGATCCATACACTGCAAAGCATATAGCACATGTGATCTAGTGGTAAGGTGGGTAGACCTAGTTCCTACTAACTTTTCGATAGTGTATATCACTGTCCTCAAGGGGAGATCTACTATGGACTTGATCCGTATCTTTCCATACTAAGGCTCAGTATCTAGTGCATAGTACTAGTCAATCAAATCATCCAAGGAGGTCTCCCCTCCTCATTGCCTAGATAGAGCTATTGGGTTTCCCCTCATGGACAATCCGGTCAGAAAATAGATGTCCTCGACCTCTATGGGTAGGTTATGGATCCCCACCAAAAAATGCTGCTGGTTGGGATCCCACATCCCTATGATATACTCTAAAAATCAGATATGTTCTTTCATATCGGGTAGTCAAGGTTCGATAGTGGTTGGATCATTAGTGGTTGGATCATTGGCAGCTTGCTGGTCTAGAACTTCATGTTCCCTTTCCTTTCAAATCACCATGATGCACTTGTAACACACCAAATTCATAATTAGAAATCACATCATGGATGAAAAGAGGAAAGCACTTAAATGACAAATTTTGAAGCAAGATAAAAAGCACAAACATTGGTTTTTGGATGGACTAGGGTTTGTGTTCTCTTCATAAGGGAGCAGCGACGCTGCTAGCCTTTTCCCATAGAGCATCGACAGTGCTACCGTCCTTGGCTCGCAGAGCGTTGATAGCCTGTCGGCTATGGACAGAGCGCCTATGGCACCTCTGTCCCATCCTGACAGAGCATCGCCGCCTGCTCTGCCCGACGGCTAAAATCCCTACGGCCAAACATTTTAGCTTCTACACTAGTAAAAAACCCCTTCTAAGATGGCTAAATTCCTCTTATCCTTTTCAAATTAACAATATACCCTAAATCTTGGCTTTAAAACAACTAAAACCATTTTTGGAACATGAATTAAACAATGGAAGAAAACTAAAATGACATTTTATTGAACATAAAAGAGAGAAGATCAAGACACTTACCTCTTCCACGAAGAATAAAGGAACAATGAGTGAGGGACCTTTGCAAAAACACCGGTGGAAACTCTTGCTATCACTCCAACTACCAAAACTCTCAATGGTAAAAAGTAAATGGTAAATAATTCTTACCTAATCTTTCTATTTATAGAATATTTGGAGTTTTCAAAAATTTATTATAATTGATTTATTTTGAAATCCAAGTTATTTCATTGAAAGTGGGTTTTTACTTTTTACTTTATATAATTTTAGTAAAATGGTTTTTAATGGTATTTTTTGATTTTTTTCAGGTCAATATTGGGTTATGGCTATGATGTAAGTTATTTTAGTCTTTTTCAAGCCTAGAGCAAGAATGAAAAAGAACCGAGCGTTGTTATACACTTTTTACATGCTTGTTAAAATACCAGTAGAAAGGTGTTGAGTCTACTTTTTTGCTTTTTTAGACTCCTTAAAAGTGGATTACGAAAAAGGAACCTAGTTAGGGAGTTATATTTAAGCTCTTTTTCAGTCTCCTCAAAACACAAAAATATTTCCAAGCAAAATTGTTATGTTCACGCTTGTAAAAGAATCAGAACGGTGGACTAGTTGGGGCCCAGGTTATCTCTTTTTCGGACTGACTAGCCTTATTTATGAAAAATGATCTTTTGGAGTCTTCTTAGTCATTTGAGACTCTCTAAACATGAAATGAAAAATCAATTTTTCTTCCATCGACTCATAAAACGAAATGATGAAAGACCCTCTTTGGGAACGAACCCCTCCTTTCTTAGGTTCGTGAAAAGTATGAGAATGGACTTGTCATTCATGAGATTTCATGAGTTTTTGTTACCCTTTTTGGACTCATAAAAATTAAAAGAGGCACTCACCTTTCGACGTGGGGAAATTAAAGGAAAGGAGAATGGTTTTCATTTGTTTCTATGGCAGTAATCTATAGTCCACCTTTGAACATGGCACCTGTCTGTATTTGCATATCTGAACAATTGGGTTTTCAGCTTGTCTTCGAGTCGATCCACTTTTGTGAGTTACCTGACTCCTTTGAGTCAATTCAAAGAATTCTTTGTCATATTCCTTTCATTGTACTTGGTTATATTCTCCTTCAAATTCAATGCTTCCAAGTCATGTGTCGTGCCACCAAATTGTTCAAAGGATGTCTCTCCCAGAAAAATAACTCATCAATAACTTTACTTGTCCTTAAAAGTCAGTCATGTCTGAGTCAGTTTCATTACTTCAAATCAAATTTTGTTCCTAGTTTCATGTCACTAATGTGGGAATCATCACGACCCTCCTGTGACAAGTCTATTCCTGTCGACTTCAAATCACTATCCAGGAATTAGATCTAGAAACCTAAATAGTACCTTGAAGCCTACATGCCTCAATGGCAGGTTTTCTCATTTTCAACAGTAGTTTTTTTTATCAATGACCTCTGATTGGAAGATTCAGTCAAGTCTTCGACCTCAAAACATTTATTCACACTTGAGGGAATGTACTAAGATACCTTGGGGATCATTGACATCAATGGTGATTTCCATCACACTTGTTAACAGTTGACATCAATGACTGTTAATCAAGTGGTTTCTTCCATGTTTGACATCAAGACATCTATTCACATGTTTAGAATCGTATCAATTGGGTATTGGAATGAAGACCCTGAGTGGTTAGGCTTTACCATCATGATTGCTTTTGCTCAGGTTGAGTTTGGAGATTATTTAGAGTCATGACATGGATCCACATTGTATGTTTGGTGGCTGTGTTCCGTATCTGAGGTTAAGATACATGGATATACTTTTTATGTTTCATAGCTATGTCCTACCTCTTATAGCAGTTATTCATGGATATACAACGTATCATTGGTAGCCATGACATGGTCATCATCATAGATATGCAATGTATTGGTCCGCAGCTATGATTGGTTTCGATAGAGTCAGTTACTGGTCCTATGTTAGTTATAAGTCTATCTCTCTTTGCTTTTGTATCATATGGAGAACTTGCAAAATATTTCACCTATCACTTCCTTCTAGCTTCATACTTTGGTGGGCATTTTGTTTCACCCGAAAATCCCACATTGCTTATCAACCTTCATGGGAATTTCACATTTTCTTTCAACCTCCCAGAAAGCCTGACTTGAGTCACCTTGGTCATCTTTTTTCCATACCTTGAAGGGTCAGAACCTTTATAATTTTTACATAGAGGGATGATGGTGCTCCTTACAGTGGACCCATAAGCACCGTTTCCCTCTTTCTTTGACAAAACCTTAGGTCGGTGCCTTTGTTATTTCTACCAGGAGCGTCAATGGTCAAAAAATGAGAAAAAAGAAGGTTCTAGAAGATTCCATGCAGAAGTTTCCATGGAGTCAGTTCCTACATGCTTGGGAGAGGTGGACTTCACTTCCCTCACATTTAGGGATTGCACCCTATCCATTTTCCAAGTCATCTCATGAGTTCTAGGCCTATAAATGAGGCCTTCACGATGAGAGAGAGGGGAGGCCATAAAAAGCACCCTTATGCTGTTAGTTTGAAGTCTGAATTAGAGGCAAAGTAGAGTTGGCTTATGGTTGGAGAGATATTCATAGCTATAGAGGATTGTAGATGATTCTTGTAGATATTGAAGCATTGACATCAAGGATTTTTGGTTGTACTTCTTTCTATTTCATAATTAATACAAAGACATTCCCCTTTCCTATATTTGATGTATTTCTTTTGATTAGATATTATTAGATTCCTTGATCATTGATATGAATAATCAATTTATCATGATGCTCTCATCTTGTTTGCTTGTTTGATTAGATATTATTAGATTCCTTGATCATTGATATGAATAATCAATTTATCATGATGCTCTCATCTTGTTTGCTTGTCTTTTGATCTGTTTTGCAGGTATTGAACTATTGCAAGAACCTTTGGAGAGAAGAAAAAGAAACCTAAGGTTGAGGTATATTGTATTTCATGTTAGTTAATTTGATTGTTTAAGGAAAGGATATGTTGTTGTGTCTTTTTTTTCTATATTTGTAATTTACATGGCAGAGGAACAAACAGTGTCCGCATTGATTGGGAATTCCTGATAACACTGCTGCGGGCTTGCCTTGTTTTTAAGCCCTCTCCATCAAGCCACATAACCCATATTAGGATTTTTTCACATATATTATGTGTTTATGTCAAATTTTTACTCTATTATTTAGTCTTACTTTATTATTTTCAATAAGTATACTTAACATGCTAGAAAGTTAACTATATTGAAATTGAAAATGTAAGTTGTGTATAGTTGACTTGAAACACATTTGTAATTTTTATTATAGTTTGGAAAAGTTAGAACACATTTGTAATTTTTATTATAGTTTGCAAAAGTTAGAACACATTTGAAACTTTTATTATAGTTTGGAAATGTCATAACACATTTGAAATTTTTATTTTAGTTTGGAAAAGTCAGCGTGCTGGTATCCTGTGCATGCATTCGAGTGCATCCTGTGCGTGCATCCCATTCCTCTTTTCTGAGCGTGCCATCATCCTGCAAAATGGAAACAACATCCTCATGTTCCATGCCATCAACTAAAACATGGGGTTTTGAAGTTGCTGAGAGG
Source organism: Pseudotsuga menziesii (assembly GCA_001517045.1). Lineage (NCBI taxonomy): Eukaryota > Viridiplantae > Streptophyta > Pinopsida > Pinales > Pinaceae > Pseudotsuga > Pseudotsuga menziesii. The sequence goes on from LPNX011179430.1 coordinate 18,068, forward strand.
TTCACTGTTAGAAAATTCAGAGAGAGCACTGAGGCATGGAGTGACGGAACCAACTGGCCAGAAGGTATGCTAAATGTCCTGGTCAGAGCAGGAGTGCATTGTTTTCTTTTCAATCAGCTCAATTTCAACAATGAAGAGATAGATAATGTCATTTCTAGTTATGATGATGGGTCCAAGGAATTGATTATTTTTGGGAGGAGGGTTTGTCTGGACCCTAATTTGTTGTCCAGTGCAATGAAAATTCCACACAGGGGGGGAGTAATGTTGACCACCAAGAAAAACCTCACTGTAGAAAAGGGAGAGATGGCAAACAAAATACATGGAAAAACGGTTTTGGTTACCTGGAATGGTTTAAAGATGCAATATTTTCCCCCAGGACTGTACAAAAACTTAATTCAAATTGTACTTAGGACAATTATGAATCACCACAAGCAAGCTATTTCAGGTGATTGTATGAAGTTGGTGATTCATTGGGTTGAAGAACTAGTCATAGATGTACCTCATATATTGGCAAAAAAAAAAATGCATTTTGCACTGCAGGAGAGCAAAAGGAAGAGAGTGAAGTTCAGTTACCCTGGTACACTACAAAAAATGATTGACTTATATCGACCCAACACTGTAGAAGGAAGCAGATTTAAAAGTACATACATTAAGAGGTCTAAACTGGACAAAATTAACCAGGAAGTTCCTCAATAATCTCCAAAGGACAATGTATAAGTCCCTGAAGAGCCTTTTGAGTACTGTATGCAAGGTATGGGAAGTGACCCTGAAGAATTTGATGTTGTCTCAATTCTGGCTGGATTATGTGAAGGCAGAGAAAAAAATGTAAATGAGATGCATGCTGTTGAGTTTAATGAATAGGAGGATCATAGTGATGATGATATTTATACTCCTACAGAAATGCCACTTGTTATATATACACCTCCACAATTGGCAGTTGAGAAAACTTCCTCTCCAAAATATTTTTTTGATGGTAAAATTGGTTTTAAGGTACTCAATGAAATGTTGCATTTCAAAGAAAAAGATGAATTTCAAGGAAAAAACTTTTCCTATTGGTATCTTACCACAGTACATAGCATAGAACTCTGTAGGATTAAGGATATGCAAATTCAGGACCTCTTAAAGGTAGGTGCTATTTTTTAGAAAGAAACAGTTGCCAAATTCCTTTTTTTTGAAGCCTCGTTAAAATTTTCACTATTTATAGGTAATTTAAAGGTTAGAAACAAAACACGTGGATACTATGGACTCTTCTATTAAAAATTTGCAAATGCTGGACCTCTTTAAGATAAGAGGCATTTTCAATGCTTTTTTCTAAAAAAAAAAGTTGTCAAATTCCATTTTTTGAAGCCTCAAAATTTTCCCTGTTTACAGGAAATTGCAAGATTACGAGAATCCCTTGTGAAGACTGTGGACAGTTCGAGAAGGACAATAGTAGGCAAGGACTATGTTCTTCAGTCTTTGAATAAGGAACTAGATAGAATTCAGGATGAATTTAGAAAGGAAAATGAGAAATGTAGAGAAGAATATATGGTTGTTGGAAAGAAAGATGAACAAACCATAGAGAGACTGAAAGATGAGCTCAAACATTGACCAGAGGTTTTGGACATTCCACCTCTACAAATTGTTATCACCCAAGAAGTAATACTTATGGATGAAGTCAATAAGAAAAACAAAATAATTGAAATAATGAAGGATGACTTTCAAAACAGCCTTGTTGAAGACTACAATAAACATCAACTTGAGATAAACGAATATAGAAAAAAAGAGGAAAACATGAAAAACATAATTGCTAAGAAATATGAAGAGTTGAAAGGAAAAATAGTTGAACTTGAAAAGATTATTGCAGAACTATAGATTAGAGGAGTTGAGAAGTTACAAGAATCTGAAATTGGTAAGGGACAGAGTAGGCATGTGATTTTTGGTGAAATTTATGATATGTCAGCACACCAACATGCTTTAATAAGGTATGATATTTCCCTATAAAATAGAGAGAATAAATTGGACATAGCTTTTAATGCAATACAAGCTCATGAAAAATTCAAAAAGGGGTTACAAAGTTATCATGCCTCCTTCATAATTCGAGAGAAGTCCTTGATGGATCGCATTGCAGCAATGAATGCTGGAGCTGATCTCTCTGTGTGGTCAACCATAAGTGAAACATTGAAAAACAAGGTAATAGAGAGAGAAGATGATATTAAAGAGCTCAGATTGAAAATACTAGAGGATAGAGAATCACAACATTTGGCATGTAAGTCTGAGATAAAAGATCTGGAATCCCAAATTTCCACTCTGCAGAAGAACAACATACTTCAGTGAGTACCAATTGTGTATACTCCAGATAATACAGAATTGAGGGCAAAAGAGTTGGAGACAGAGACAGAGTAGCTCAGGAAAAAATTGACCCAAGTTCAGTATGAGTTGAAATATGCAAATGATCATCTTCATCAAAAGGAAGAGGAACATGAAGAGAAAAATAAGAACAATGCGGAATTGTTGAAGAAGTACATCCAAGCTATAGATAGATTGAAATAAAGTTTGCACAAATATGCAACAAAAGTGAAACAATTAGAATGAAAATCAGAACATGCACCTGCTGTAGCTTCTGAAGAACCAGAAGATTCTAGAAGAGGTAAGAGACTAGAATGTACAAATTTATCTTCTCTAGAAATTGAGGACTTGTAGCCTAAACCTCCCAAGCAACCTAGAACTATGGAATAACATTATTTATATATGCTGTGTATGTAAATACATTTCAAGTTTTAATACATAAATTTACATGTGTGCGTGTGTGTGTATTTCTCAGCAATGTATATGTTTTTGATGCATTTAATGTGAATGGTAATTTTGAATTTAACTTTTCAATAAGTGTACATAACAGCCCAGAAAGTTAACAATATCAAAATTGAAAAGTTAACTTGTGTACTATAGGCATATATATTTGAATTTGTAAGAAATTAAAAGAGTGATAGTGATTAGTGGATATGAGACGTGAGTAGATTTGGTGATGTTACAGCTGATTTTACCAAACATGGTGGATCACACATTTATGGCCTTCCCTGTCCCTTTGCAGACTCTTTGGACCCCATGGACCATTTTTGTACCTTTGATGTTTCCAAGATCATCCTTAAAAACATGCATTATTTGCCATACGCGACTTTTAAACCTATTCTCGCATATATACGCGGATATGACCGTCAAACCCGTGTACATCGAGATGTGTGCAAAAGGCCAAATAGTTTTGGAGTTTTCCTTGATGTGGATCCGAGTCACTTGTCTCTTGGCCTTCTATATGCCTCGAGATCACTCGGATTTGACCTTCCATTACCCCATTGAAGCACTATATAAGGAACCCTTTGGATACATTGAAAGGGGAGGAATTGAAGAGCAAGAAAACTATATTCCATTGTTGCCAAAGCTTATACTTGAATCTGCATCCCTTTGTCCCTTGGATCACTTTGTGTTATTCCAAAGCTTGCCTTTTCTTATGAGATTGCTATTGAGAGATGAAGGATTGAAGTGGTGGAGGCCTAGGTGGAGGACTCAGTTTCTCCGATTTGCAGACGTGCCGACAGATGTTGTCACCATTGTAATCTCTGATTTATATTAATGGAAATATCTTTTCCTGTCGAATAATGTGTATTTAAATGAATATTGAATCCATGGATGCTTTTAAATGATTATATGTTATTGATTATGTTACAACTGATTTTACGACACATGGTGGATCACACCTTTATGGCCTTCCCTATCCCTCTGCAGACTCTTTAGACCCCATGGACCATTTTTGTACCTTTGATGTTTCCAAGATCATCCCTAAAAACATGTCTTATTTCATATTTGCCACTTTTAAACCCATTCTCGCGTATATACCCGGGTTTGACCCTTAAAACCATGTACATCGGGATGTGTGCAAAACGCCAAATGGTTTTGGAGTTTTCCTTGATGTGGATCCGAATCACTTGTCTCTTGGCCTTCCATATGCCTTGATATCACTTGGATTTGACCTTCCATTACCCCATTGAAGCACTATATAAGGAACCCTTTGGATACATTGAAGGAGAAGAATTGAAGAGCAAGAAAACTATAGTCCATTGTTGCCGAAGCTTATACTTGAGTCTGCATCCCTTTGTCCCTTGGAGCACTTTGTGTTCTTCCCAAGCTTGCCTTTTCTTGTGAGCTTGCTATCAAGAGATGGAGGAGTGAAGTGGTGGAGGCCCAGGTGGAGGACTCAGTTTCTCTGATTCGCAGACATGCCGATAGAGGTTGTCACTATTGTAATCTCTGTTTTATATTAATAGAAATATCTTTTCCTATCCAATAATGTGTATTTAAATGAGTATTGAATCCATGGATGCTTTTAATTGATTATATGTTATTGATTATATATTCTAGAGTAGGTCTAACACAATTATATATAGCATGCTTGTCTTGTTTGTTGAATGTTGAGATAACAAATTACTTATATAAGCGAGAGTGGAAAAGCTCAACGGGGATCTACATCAACCGTCCAGAATAAGGTATGTATCGAGATCCTTTAGTGTTAGATGTTTGGTTTCTCTTGCATATAGGGTAGGATTGATTTCTGTGGTTACTCTGTCTGTTGTGGCACCCCAAGCCATAGGAATTTTTCTTCGTAACAGAATTGGAGACCATACTGGGGAGTTCCTAGTCATTTCCTTTGGGGGGTTTTTATCGCCATTTAATGTTCTTGAATTGCTCTGATTTCTCTGTTTCTAAGTCGGGTCTGGGGGCATGTTTGTCTGGTAGTGTCTGATAGGAGTAAATTTTGTCTTAGCTTGTCTATTTTACCTTCTTTTTATATCTTTTTCTTCCTATATGTGAGTTTTTTCTTCATAGTAGCGTGTACACACGAGTTTTACTGGGATTTCCGCGTATATACGTGGGTTTTCTACATACAGTCGCATATGCCCTGAGTTTTGATTTTTAGGGGAATATTAAATGTTGTTGGGTGAGTTTTGATGATTGCTGAGTCTCCTTGGATGCTTCTAGAGTCTGTATACACCCCTGTTTCTGACTAAAGATGCCTTTTAGTTAGAATTTAAAAAAAAATGTTCTTGTCATTGCATTTTCTATTTTTTGTTTTGGGATTAGTGCATTAGGTCTCTTTTACCTTGGTGCTTTGCTTGGGTTCTATCTAATAGTGCTTGCAAAGTCTGGGGGTGGTAGAGTCATTCTTTTGCTTCATTATCTCATTTTAATTCAAAAAATACAAAAATATTTGCTTTTTGCAACATGATTCATTTTTGCATTTTGCATTTTGCATGGTACTTGCACTAGGTTTGCTTGGAATAGTATTAGTCAGATTTTCATATAGGAATGACTTCATTTTTCATTTGAAGGAGAATTTTGCATTTCATGTAGTAGCATAACCCCGTTTTTCATTTGACACAATGCATTTGCATTGATTGTTAGGTGTGCATTTTACTTCTTGTTGCGTCATAACACCATTAGTTGCACGGTCACTTACCCTTTTGAGTAATAAGCCAATTAAAATCATAATAAAATGAATTACACTCTTTTCTTTTATAGGGTGCACCAACAAGATTAGGTTTTAGGGTCTTGGAATAGTTCATTGTGAGTAAATTCTCCAAGACCACTAAATAGCAACATGTATGTGTCTGTCCAAGTGAGAGTGTGAAATTCCTTAGTATAATTAGTGTTTCTCAGGATCCTCCTCTTACAAGGGAGTTAAGCACGAGGCAGCGTGAGCGGTTATTTCTTGGGATGATCCCTAGTCATAAATGAGTAGCACCAGAGATATTTCCAGGATTGTATTCATATATGGGGGCTCTTTCGAGATTTTCGGACTTTGCTACCCTACCCATACGGTCAATCCCACCTGTGACTGTCCTCCTGAGCATTGATTATATTGGGGTGACCTTAGTTGCCTTACCTAGGTTATCGAGGGGGTACTTTGCAGAGGTTATTCTACAGGTGTCTCGGCCAGGTGGGGGTCGGACATCACAGTCACTATAAGCGTTGAAGCTGAGGGCCACAATAATTGGTTACGAACCTCCGCTTGTTGTGTATGGGAGTCTCAAGACTCTCCTAGGTGAGACATACCTGCTTCATTCGGGAGCTCACATATCCTACCCTTGCTTGCTTATGATTTGGATTTACATTATATAGGTGTATGCTCTGTGCATGCTAGTTTGACTAAGGTTTTGTGTAATTAGATAGAGTGTTTTTCATTTTTTGAATCATTGTGGATTTGGGTGCGACACTTCGTCGTTCTCACCGTTTAGTAGGACTTCTGCCTTCCACATCTCCTCTTCCTTCAGGAGAGAGAAATAGACTATCCAGGCGGACTACTTATCACACTGATTCACACACGATGGGAGATCACGAGGATGAGATTCCTGAGATGTCTTCTCCACCTCAAGAGGTTGGGGAGGAAGATCCTACTTCTGTATATGATCCTTCACCTGATATACCTTCACATTCTGGTTATGATCCCTCATTCACAAGTCATCGATATTGGTTTCCGGGAGACGAGACTCACCATGAACCCACAAACACTAGTCATGTTAGTTATGGCATGCCTGATATCCCTGCATGTGATCCGACACATCAGGCCAAGTCAAAATTGAACCTAGCACTACGCCTGGGGGCATTCCCATTCCTTTCCATGTGGAGAGATTTGGGAGCACTAGTCACATTGCACCTTCCATCCCGGCAGTGGAAGCTACTTCACATGTTCATCCTAGGCCTAATGGTAGTAGTCTTATGCAGATACTAGAACCGAGATGAGGGACCATAGGGAATACCACTTATATCCCTTCACATGTCCCTTCATCCTCTATTACTACTCCTTCGAACGCATTTTTGACAACCATTCCTCCCCCTCATTCACGTGGTCCTTCGGGTCGAAATGTTGTTACTAGTCATGTTCGTATTGTGACTACTCGTACAGTAGTTTCTCAGAATCAAGCATCTCCTGTTGTCTCAGGAGGTCATATTCCTGTTTCTAGATCGTCTTACGGTCCATCGCATGGTATTCCCCACTTATATAGCTTCTCATGGGATATCCCATGGGACATCTTATGGAACTTCTCATGCACCATATTATGGACCGTAGTATGGACAGAGTTATCAACCTTATGGGTACGGGTATCAACAACCCGCTTACTCCTCTAATTATGGCTTTGTAGCACCACCTAATCAAGGTTCACCACATCATAATGCTTCCACGCCACCTTATACGGGCAAACGGGAGGAGGATAATATGGCCAAGGCCATGGTATTTATAGTAGTCAGCCTTATATGAACCAAAAATATCTGTTGATGTAATTGTAACTTTGGAATGTATTCACTTGTATTTCTTATCTATTGTAACCCGATGTTCATTCCAGGATGTATTATAATGTATTTGAGTCATTTCATGTCCCGATGTTCCGATCGGGAAGTTTCTATAATGAGAAAGTCATGTCAAGTCATTTTGGGTAACCCTCTTATTGGTCAAGGGTTAAAGTCCCCATAGTTGTGGGGCCCTTGGGTTATTAGACTATCCTAGTGAAGTCGGCCCTAGGTGAGTCATTGTAAGTCGGGGAAATAGTCCCCACCATTGTGTTACCCTCCTATTGATTAGAGGAGGCAAAGTCCCCACAAGTGGTGGGGCACTAGGGTTATTAGACACTCCTAGAGATGTCGGCTTTAGTAAGTAATTGTTAAGTAAGGACGACATGTTGGAGTGCACTTCAAGTGAACGGAAGAATATAAATAGAGAGTGAGAGCCTCTCTATTTATCTCACTTGCAATACTCACACTCACTTATGGGGGGCGCATGAGTGAGAGGAGAAGCTCTCTCAGTGTGAGAGAGAGAGATTGCTGCTGTGTGGAGATCATCTTAATGTCTTGGGGCTTTTACTGTTTTGGTGCTGATTCTATCTCTGAGGAAGTTGCGGGGTTTTCTCCTTTATGGTTTCCCCAAGGAAAAAACTTTGTGTCTCTTGTCTCTTGTGATGTGCTTATGTTTTATTGCTGTGCTTGTTATTCTCTTAGTGAAAAGATCCTAAGATCATAATGCTAGCTTATATGATGAAAAACTAACATGGTATCAGAGCTAACCTGAAAAGAAGACATTGTGCAGCTGCAGAAGCTAGGGCTTCTTAATTTTTGGGTCTCTCTCCATAATCCATTAGCAAAAGCATGCTAGGCTAACTCTCCATTGAAGGGTGCATCTTTCTGTCGAAGCAGAATTCGATTCTAAGCATTTTCAGTTTTCGATGCGGAAATTAGGGCTTTCTACAGAAGAGGAATTTTTGAGTGAGACCAGCATAGGATTTTTCTCCTCATCAAAACCTAATTTTAGAGACCTGGATCAATAAATTTGGTTGGGTGAAATTTCGGGAAAGTCAAACCCTAGTTTGACCCCGAGCTAGGAAAAACCCTAAATACTAAAACTAATAAGTTTTGGTACAATCGCTATATTTTGAGGTTGGCGAAGTCTCAGAAGCTGAAAATTGTATGAACTAAATATAGCATCCTGATGAACACTGTGTCAAACTATCAGCCTCATATTCGCTATATTCTGGGAGATATGATCCCTCCAAGTTAGGGTTCTAGCCTCTTCTAGAATTCATCCCTAAAAATGATACCTGGGGAGAATTGCAATATCTTGGGCTATAGAGGTCCAAATGAAATTCCTGAAGATGTTATAGAAAGGGAATAGATTTTAATTTTGGTGGTCAGAATATTAGACTCAGAAGATCAACCAGTGACATGTGGCATGCCGTACAACTTCGATATTCTGAACAGTCCTGTAACAGGTCACCTTGGGAAAAGGATCATAAATACAAAATGGTGAAACCAATTCTGATGAAACATGTGGTGTTAGATCAGGGACATGTGAGGTTACCTCAGTATGAAATTTCAGACACAAGGGAGTATAAATTTCAGAGATATCACAGAAACAGTAACAAGAATTTCTGCAGAAGAAATTGGAAAATTAGGGCTTCCTGTTCCGGGAGCTTCCATCCACTATTTTCAGAAAAGGAGTACATTGGACAGATCCATTTGAAGATATCTATCTGTTTATCTAATTAGATCTGAAATATTCCAAGTTTTCAAAATTAGGGTTTCTGTGACAAACCCTAGATCAGCCAGCTCCGGAACCAAGACGGACACCTCAAATTGGTAAGATCTAATCTTTTGCTATTTTCATTTGAGGTTCTCATTTCAAAGTGATCTATCACATCATCTTGATGATAATCTTGGTGAAGTTCACAACTTTCAAGCATAAGAGTATTTGATCTCTCTAAAGAAAATGGATTGGACACCTACATGAGTATAGAGGTTCCAGTTCCAGAGGGAGATGAGGCTAGAAGCCTTACACAAGAAGAACTTGGTCAAGGCCAAGAAGATCATTGTTGATTCAGTCACGAATTAACTTGTACTACAAGTGTCTCCCTAAAGACACCAAAGATGTTTTGATTCCTTGACCAAGCTATTTGAAGGGAAGAACAGAAATTAGAATATGACCTTGAGAAACCAGTTGAAGAATGTGAAGATCCAGAATGCAGAGACCATGCAGTCATAAGAGTCTCTCAAATCAAGAACAACTTGAAGCGGTAAAAGAAGAAGTGAAGAATGTAGAAGTGGTGATGGCCACCTTGAATAGCTTCCCAGTATCATGGGATTCATTCATGCAAGGAATGTGTGGTAGAAGTAAGTGATTACTTTTAGTAGACTTTGAGAAGAAGAAGAAGCTCGAATCATAAGAAGAGAAGAGAAGATGGGAGCAAATGAAGATCAAGCTCTCACCATCCAAAGAAGATCCCTCAAGCAATGAGGAATATGAAGAACTCAACTCTTAAAGAACTTCTTATCCACCTTAGCTTTTGGATAAGAAACGATGCTATGAAGCTGAAGACTCAAGAAGGAGTCTACCCATGAAACAAATAAAGATGAGTATTCAATTGTCATTTCATGATACTGTTTTGCTATGCATTTGTTTATATTCAGTTGATGTATCATGCATGATAGGATGTTTTCATTGACGACAGTATACTACTAATATACATGTGATGGGTAAGTAGCTCATGGTGCTATAGAAATTCTCCATTGCTACTTATCTAGAATTAAACCTCTTTGCTGACATATTGGATTAGTGCACAATCTCAATGTTGTCTTGGTAGAGATGGAAGGCATCTAGAAAGTTTTAGTTAGATATGGATGAATGTTGTATTGGCTAAAGTAGTTGCATGATCATATATTTATGCATAAATATTTTCCAGTATGAATATTCCTTATGAAATGTTCTAACCATACAAATGCATTTGACTTGTAGGAAAGATCGCATACATAATTGCCTGCAAGCAAAGAAGGATGAAACTTGTTCCGAAGAACAAGTGACGACAGTTCAAGATGAAGAATAATATGATGAATGCAGCGACATCATTGATGCATAATATTCCAACTATGAAGAAGTAACCAAGAAGACCAGCTGAAGAAGAATGATGTCTAGGATGCAATATCGAGACCTGAAGAGAAGTTCATAGTTCCATCATGCAGTAGATGGAAACATCGTGGGATAGAAAGCAAGATTCGTAGCACGAGGCTTCTCACGAAAAGAAGGCATAGACTACGAAGAAACACTTATAGCTACTATAAGTGAAGTCACATGACATGATCATGTGTGCAAATGAAAGAAGGCCTTGTACATGCTCAAAAAACACCCATGGGATAACACATACATGATGAGCTTGATGAATATCTTAATCTTTGCTACAAGGTTGATAAAATATGACAAGCTCACAGATGGATGTGAGAAGAACTTTTGGAAAAGTTCAAAATAGAGGATCTTGGTATCCAATGATCCTAGATGGATACTACTTGTCACTCCAGTACAGAATGTTTTAGTGCATAGAGTATCGAAGACAGAGGGAGTACAATGCTTCCCTTCAGAGGGAGTGACTGCAAAAGATCCTGAGGTTTGACATGGTACGATAGAATTGACAGCTTTCTATCTAGTTTAGGCTTTACCAAGAGTAAAGCAGACTCCAACCTTTACTACAAGGTTAAAGATGGCAACCCAGTGATGCTCCTACTGTATGTAGATGATCTATTTGTGACAGGTACAGATGGGTTGATTGCTGATACGAAGAGAAATTTTGCTGTTGAGTTCAAAATGAAGGACTTGGGGATGATGCATTACTTTCTAGGTATGGAGGTGTGGCAGAGTACAGATGGAATATTCCTTGGACAAGGGAAGTATGTAGTAGAGATCCTGAAGAGGTTTGGGATGATGGATTGCAAAGCTATGGCCACACCTATGGCATCGAACAAGAAGCTATTGAGTGATGCTTCATCAGAGTCGGTTGATGCTACGATGTATCGTTAGATGGTTGGGTCATTGATGTACTTAACGAACACGAGACTAGACATTTGCTTTGTTGTGAACACCTTGAGACAGTACTTGAGAGATCCGAGTAGTGTTCACTTGACTGCTGCAAAGCATATTCTGAGGTACTTGAAGGGTACAGTTGATTATGGGCTCAAGTACAATGTAAATCAAAAGATTAACCTGGAGGGTTATGTTGATTCAAATTGGGTAGGAAGTGCCATCGACAGGAAGAGTGCTTCAGGATGTTGCTTCAGTATGGGATCAGGAGTGATCTCTTGGTTTAGCAGGAAGCAATCCTGTGTGGCACTGAGTATAGCTGAAGCAGAGTATGTCGTAGCTTGTTCAGCTAGTTGTGAGGCAGTATGGCTGCGGAAGCTACTGTCTGATATATTTGATCTCCAGTTGGATGCTACTTGTATACATTGTGACAACTAGAGTTGCGTGAAGTTGTCAGAGAATCCAGTATTCCATGACAAGTCGAAGCATATCGAGATCAAGTATCACTATATCAGGGATATGGTGCAGAGAGGAGTAGTGAAGCTCCAATATGTTACGACGGAGGAACAAATAGCTGATATATTGACAAAGCCATTGGCTAGGCTGAAGTTTGAGTACTTCAGGGAGAAGGTTGGTGTTCTCCAGATCGAGGTTTCCTCCGAGAGAAAGTGATGAGACCCATAGCCATTCTGACATGGTGAGAGGATTGGTTCCTTCCATGGTCAGATGTAAGGGCTGAGCCATTCTGTCATGGTGAGAGGATTGGTTCCTTCCATGTAAGATATGAGTGCTGAGATCCATAGCCATTATGATGAGTAGGTCAGATATAAGGGCTGAGCCATTCTGTCATGGTGATAGGGTTGCTCCCTTCCATGATAGCTATGAGTGCTAGCCATTCTGTCGAGTAGGACAGATGTAAGGGCAATTGCCATTCTAGGAATGGAGGCACCTGTCAGTTACCAGGAACACTCAGTGTAAGAACTGAGTAGCCATTCTGATGTGATAGAGGGATGTGTTCCCACTTGATCAGATGTAAGGGTTGAACCATTCTGTCATGGCTAAAGGATTAAGTTCCTTCCATGTCAGATGTAAGTGTTGGCCATTCCGATGAGTAGGTCAGATATAAGTGCAACTGCCATTCTCTAGGAGAATGGAGGCGCCTGGTCAGTTACCAGGTAGCTCAGTCGAGGAGGACTGGGGGCCATTCTGATATGACTGTAGGATTGGTTCCTACAAGATCAGATGTGAGTGCAAGCCTTTCCATCATTGTGAGAAGGATGTGTTCCCACCTGGGTGGATGTAAGTGCAGGCCCTTTCATCATTGTGGTAGGAAGTGTTCCGGCCTGGGTGAATGTAAGTGCGGAAATCTTTCATCATTGTGGTAGGATGTGTTCTGGCCTGGGTGAGAGTCGTTCATCATTGTGGTAGGATGTGTTCCGGCCTGGGTGAATGTGTAGAAATCTTTCATCATTGTGGTAGGATGTGTTCCGGCCTGGGTGAGAGTTGTTCATCATTGTGGTAGGGTGTGTTCTGGCCTGGGTGAATGTGTGGAAATCTTTCATCATTGTGGTAGGATGTGTTTCGGCCTGGGTGAGAGTCATTCATCATTGTGGTAGGATGTGTTCCCGCCTGGATGGATGTGCCTTTTTGACGAGTAGGTCAGATGTAAGTGCTGAGCCTTTTCACAGATATTAGTGATGTGATGTCCTATCATGCTGGTGAATGTGAGTGCTAGGCCATTCTGATATGATTATAGGATTTGTTCCTACATGATCAGATGTGAGTGTTGGGCATGCCTTTCTGATGAGTAGGTCAGATGTAAGTGCTGGGCGAAGACCTACATGATGGGTAGGCCTACAACTAGCATGAAAAAGGGCTGGCTCTGTAGAAATTCCTGTGACAAGAAGAATCATGAGATAGCACCAGTGATGATCCAGATCCAGTGATGACATCCAGTGATGATCCAGATCCAGTGATGATGATCTAGATCGAGTGATGATCCAGATCCAGTCCAGTGATATTGATCTAGATCGAGAGATGATCCAGATCCAGTCCAGTGATGTTGATCTAGATCAAAAGATGATCCAGATCCAGTGATGATGTCCCATGATGATCCAGATCGAGAGATGATCCAGATCCAGTCCAGTGATGTTGATCTAGATCAAAAGATGATCCAGATCCAGTGATGATGTCCCATGATGATCCAGATCCGATGATGAATATGACTTGAAGACGAGATGATCCAGATGATACAGAGAAGAAGACTTGTGCTGATAAATTGTGTCAAGTGAATACCTTCCTAGTTAAGAGGGAGTGTTGATGTAATTGTAACTTCGGAATGTATTCACTTGTATTTCTTATCTATTGTAACCTGATGTTCATTCCGGGATGTATTGTAATGTATTTGAGTCATGTCATGTCCCGATGTTCCGATCGGGAAGTTTCTATAATGAGAAAGTCATGTCAAGTCATTGTGGGTAACCCTCTTATTGGTCAAGGGTTAGAGTCCCCATAGTTGTGGGGCCCTTGGGTTATTAGAATATCCTAGTGAAGTTGGCCCTAGGTGAGTCATTGTAAGTCGGGGAAATAGTCCCCACCATTGTGTTACCCTCCTATTGGTTAGAGGAGGCAAAGTCCCCACAAGTGGTGGGGCACTAGGGTTATTAGACACTCCTAGAGATGTCAGCTCTAGTAAGTAATTGTTAAGTAAGGACGGCATGTTGGAGTGCACTTCAAGTGAACGAAAGAATATAAATAGAGAGTGAGAGACTCTCTATTTATCTCACTTGAAATACTCACACTCACTTATGGGGGGCGCATGAGTGAGAGGAGAAGCTCTCTCAGTGAGAGAGAGAGAGACTGCTACTGTGTGGAGATCATCTTAATGTCTTGGGGCTTTTACTATTTTGGTGCTGATTCTATCTCTGAGGAATTTGCGGGGTTTTCTCCTTTATGGTTTCCCCGAGGAAAACTCTTTGTGTCTCTTGTCTCTTGTGATGTACTTATGTTTTATTGCTGTGATTGTTATTCTCTTAGTGAAAAGATCCTAAGATCATAATGCTAGCTTATATGATGAAAAACTAACAATATCAGGGAGCATGGCATAAACCGACTCAACCTAGGCTCTTTTTCCTCGCAACGTTAAATATACTTGTCTTATCAAGACTAATGAATGATCCGGTATCTTATGACCCGGCTTGGCCAGCTGTCCCTACCAAGCTTCCCTCAGACATTTCCAAATTCGAGGGCAAACCAGGAGAAGATCCTAGTGAACATGTCACTACCTTTCACCTTTGTTGCTCTTCCAACTCTTTACATGATGATTCTATCTATTTGAGGCTATTTCAACGCACCCTCATAGGGCTTGCAGCGAAATGGTACATAGAGTTACCAAAGGGGGCATTCGTTTTGTTCGATGACCTTGCTATGACTTTCCTCAACCACTTCTAGCTGCCAGTGTGTTACGATGTTGGTATGGAGCTCTTGTCGACATTTCGGTAGGAAAAGGCCACTCTTAGACCATATCCAAGAGTGGCGTAGGCGAAAGAGGTTGATTAAAGCTTTCATACCACTGGAGTTTCTCCTTGAGTGGTTCCTTAAATCATTGCTACCTTATATCGCGAAGGATGTTTCTACATCCGGAGTCCAGAATGAGGAACAAGAAATTTTTAGGGCACAGGAACTGGATTTGATTTATGCTCAATTCGGGCTATTATATGAGATCATACCTAACACTCCGCGTTCTAGTTTCGATCCCAAGATCAAACCTAGACCACATCCTGATGGCATTGTGGGATGTACAAGTGCCAAACCTATGGACTTGGTTACAAAACAAGTGAGTCAATTGTCTATTAACCAATCTACCTCAAGACAAGATATAGCTTCATCTCAACCAACCCAAACGATGAATGTACTTTTCGTGCAATCGTCGGACTAGAAGGGTAACCATCAGCCCGAAAGGAATAAGAAAAAGGGTAAAAACAATCGTAAGGGTGGGAACAAGAACGAAAATGCCAATTTTAATGACAAGAACGAATGTAATGCTGGGGGGGACAAGCAGTATAAATGTAAGGTTAAGTTTCCTTGAAAGTTGTGTAAGGATGACCACCTCACTCACTTGTGCCCTCGTATGGAAGAGGCCTCAAGATTCATAGCACAGGGCCCAGCTATGCTGACCAATCCTTTACCCCATAATCAAAATATGAACTCGAGGACCCATGATCCTCATTCTGTGTTGGGTGGAGATTAATATTCATCGAAAGCCAGTACTGGTCATGGTTGCATCAATATGGTGCATGCTACTAAGGTTGTGATTCATGCAAAGGACTATGATTCGTCGCAACCAAACCTTGGGAAAGAACCTCCTCCTACTGAGAGTCCTTTGTGTATTGAAAATCCTATGGATAATCCTGAGAGTGTACCTCACATTCCTAAGGGGGTCTTAAAGCGTTCAGGGAAAAACCCCAATGCCTGAGCCACCCAGAACTATTCTATTATCGAGGATTTGGGCCACACTCCTTGTGCAATGTCTGCGCTTGAAGTTCTTCAGAGTTGTCCGTCGCAAAGGAAAGATTTGCTTTCTACTCTTGGAGTGAATGATGATAACTCTTCTTCCATCATCACATTTGAAACCATGGGACTACAGCCTCTCTTTCCTTACTATGTGTCTCTTTTGATTCATGTGGAATGTCTTAACATGAATGTCAAATGCACTGTGATTGACGAAGGCACTGCTGCTTCCATGATGTCTTTGTCATGTTGGAAGGGTTTGGGTTCTCCCGAGTTGTCTAAATCTGCTGCCATGTTGACTGGTTTTGATGGTAGATCGTTTCGGCCGCATAGAATTCTTCCTTCTCTTAAGGTCCATTTGGGAGGGAAGACCATTGTGATCAAGGTCGAGGTGGTTGATGCACCCCTTGATTACAATATTTTACTGGGTCAAAATTGGATCTATAGTATGCAAGCTGTAGCCTCTTCTCTATTTCGATTTGTATGCTTTCCATTTAATGGGAAGGTTGTTATGATTTATCAAACATCATTCAAAAATCTGAGTGTTAGTGCATCATCGGGAGCTTCAATCCCAATTATCGACCACTCTCAGCAGACAACTGGGAGTGTGGGTGTAGGTATGTATCCATCCCTTATGGGGACATTTAGTTGTCTTGCACCCATCCTTATGATTGGATCTAGTTTCAGTGGGGCTTCATATTCATTGAATTCAGTGTCTTTTCGCACTTCCCATATGGAAGATCCTTGGATTCTTCCTACACTGAGTCTTTCGAACGGACCTATTGAAACAAACGTGCCGTTGCCTGCAGCTATGATTGCATATCAAGAACATCTTGATTTTGTTGCAGAGCCTAGTCCTTCCTCTTCACGGACAGAGGAGGAGGACCCATATGTGCTTTCTGCATGGGCAGTTGAGTCCTCTCATTCTCATGACTGCCTTGATAGTGTTTTTTCGTTAGATGAAGCTATTATTGAGGCCATGTCTGGAGTTGAGCCACCTTGGGAAGAGTTACATCATAGATCTTATTTTTTTCCTATGGAGCATGAGGACTTTAGGGAGATTCTTAGCGAGAATATTGGTAGTCCCATGGTTCCATTAAGCTCTCCTGGTCAGATGGTTGATGGGAACATGGAAAAAATATCACCTATGATTCCTATCAATATCTCTCACGATCCTGGCAAGATTGAGAATGTCTATACTGGGGAAGAATGTTCCCATGCTAAGATTCAAGAGTATACCGAGATGTTCAAAGAATTTTGTGATGTCTTTGCTTGGTCATACGAGGAAATTCCAGGTATCGACCCTTGCATTTTTGAACATTAAATTAAGACTTATCCCAATGCCAAACCTGTTCGATAATGTTTGCGTGCGGTGAATCCTAGAAAAGCACCCTCGATTAAGGTTGAGATAGAAAAGCTGTTAAAATCCGACTGTATCTATCTCGTTCCCTTGATGGAGTGGGTTTCAAGCCCCATTCCGGTTGATAAGAAACAAGGAGTGATCCGTATATGTACTGATTTCCATGATTTAAATCGTGCATGTCCTAAGGATAATTTTCCCATACCATTTATTGACCAGATTTTGGATGAGTGTGCAGGAAGTGAGGTATTTTCCTTCATGGACAACTTTTCCGGATATAATCAGATTCAAATTAAAGCCGAGGATCAACACAAAACTGCATTTATTTATCCTTGGGGTACGTTTGCATATAGGAAGATTCCTTTCGGTCTTAAAAATTCCGGAGCCACATTTCAGTGGGTTATGAACTTGATTTTTCACGATCTCAAATCGATTATTGAAGTATTTTTGGATGACTTAGCTGCTCACACTCGGCTGAGAGTGCGTCATTCCTACCATTTGAGATTAGTATTCGAAAGATTCCGTCACTAACAGTTTAGGTTAAATTCTCATAAGTGCATCTTTTGCGTGAAGTCAGGTCGCTTGCTAGGATTCATTGTTTCTAAGGACAGTATAAGAGTCGATCCCTTAAAGGTTGAGGCAATACTTCATTTGTCTCCCCTAAGAAATATTAGACATCTTCAATGTTTGAAAGGCATGGCAAACTTCTTACGGAGATTCGTGGTTAACTTTGCCAATTTGACTAAAGGCTTTATGCATATTTTGAAGAAGGACACTACCTTTTGCTGGGATGAGTGAGCCCATGAGTCCTTTGATGCTCTTAAGCGAGCCTTAGTATCGGCCCCCGTGCTTAGTCCATCCGACTATAGCCGTGACTTGTTGATTTATGTGGCCGTGTCCATGGAGACGATTGGTATGGTTTTGGTTCAGGAGGATGAGGAGCTCCATGAGCATGTCATATACTATTTGAGCCGAAACCTTATAGATGCGAAAATCCGTTATTCCCATGTGGAGAAACTTACCTTAGCTACCATTCATGCGGTTCAGAGATTGAGGCACTACATTCTCCTTCGCCAGACCTTGGTGGTAGCTCATGTCAATCCATTTCAGTTCATCCTCACTAGAAGGATGATCGGGGGAAAGTATAATAAATGGATTGTTATTTTGCAAGAATTCGATCTCAAATTTGTTTCAATGAAATCAAAGAAATCGTTAATTTTTGTGGAGCTCATTTTTTATTTCCCAAGGGAGGAGGAGGAGGAAGTTTATGAGGATACGTTTGTTGATGAGCACATCTTCCTTATCTCAACTTTGGATCCATGGTATGAGGATATTATCATATATTTACAAACATTGAAGGTCACTACTCACCTCTCACAGGATGAGCGACGACGATTACATCACGTATCTAAGAACTACCTTATAGTGGATAACACGTTGTACCATCGTGGGGTAGATTCCATTTTATGTCATTGTTTAATTCATGAGGAGGTGAGGTTGTTTTGAATGATTGCCACGGAGGGGCATGTGGTGGTCATTTATCTGGGCTTTCTACAGCCCAAAAAATATTTAGAGCGGGATATTTTTGGCCGTCGATCTTTGAAGATTGTGTTAATGCATTCAAGAAGTGTCACCCTTGCCAGGTGTTTGCACGCAATATGTGCTCACATTCTGCCCCATTACATCCGATTATCATCGCCAGTCCCTTCACCAAGTGGGGGCTTGACTTCATGGATTGCAAACCATATTCAGCTGGGGGGGCATCATCATATTATAGTGGCTGTTGATTATTTCATGAAATGGGTTGAGGCTATGCCCATAATTAAATCCGACGGTGAGATGACCATGCATTTCGTATTCAACCAGATTATTACTCAGTTCGGTATTCCAAAGGAGCTTGTCATTGACCATGGTAGGCACTTTCAGAATCAAATGATGGAAGAGTTGTCCTCGAAGTTAGGGTATAAGTAGGAGCACTCCTCTTCTTATTACCCTCACGCGAATGGATAGGTTGAAGTATTTAACAAATCACTTAAGTCCATTCTCCAACGAACCATCGCACAAAGCAAAACGAATTGGCATATCATGTTATATCCTGCTTTGTGGGCATATAGGACCACGGTTAAGATTGCCACCAGTTTTTCTCCATATCAGCTCGTATATGGAGTGGAGTCTGTGTTGCTAGTTGAATGTGAAATCCCTTCATTGAAACTAGCTATAGAGATTTTATGAGACACCTCCGCATTGGAGGAACGTTTGGTCCACTTAGAGTAGCTTGATGAGCAGTGCCGAGATGCTTTAGTGGCTCTAGAGGTGAATAAATGTTGTGTTGAGGTCTAGTATGATAAGTTTGTCCGTTCGAGGAGGTTTAGTGAAGGAGATTTGGTCCTTTTATAGGATCAAGCTAAATAACCCTTAGGGGTAGGGAAGTTTAATCCCATGTGGCATGGCCCTTACGTGGTCAAACATGTGTTAGAGAAGGGCGCCTATGAGCTGGGAGATTATTGTTATAGCTGATTTTACCACACCTGGTGAATCACACTTGTATGGCCTTCCCCTATCCCTCTGCAGACTCTTTGGACCCCATGGAACTTTTTTATACTTTTGATGTTTCCAAGATCATCCCTAAAAAATGCTTAAATTGCTATACACGAATTTTAAGCCCTTTCTCGCGTATATACGCGGGTTTGACCCCTAAAACCGCGTACATCGAGATGTGTGCAAAAGGCCAAATTATTTTGGAGTTTTCCTTGAAATGGATCCGACTCACTTGTCTCCTAGCCTTCCATATGCCTTGAGATCGCTCGAATTCGACCCTTAATTTCCCCATTGAAGAGCTATATAAGGAACCCTTTGGATACATTGAAGAATATATGAGAATTGAGACCAAAGAAACTATAGTCCATTGTTGCCGGAACTTGTGCTTGAGTCTGCATCCCTTTGTCCCTTGGAGCACTTTGGTGTTCTTCCCAAGCTTTCCTTTTGCTTGTGAGCTTTCTATCGAGAGATGGAGGATTGAGGTGGTGGAGGCCCAAGTGGGGGATTCAGTTTCTCCGATTTGCAGACGTGCCGACAGAGGTTGTATTCATTGTAATCTTTGATTTTATATTAATAGAAATATCTTTTCCTATCCAATAATGTATGTTTGAATGAATATTTTATCCATGGAAGATTTCAAATGCTTTTACGTTATTGATTATATATGCTAGAGTATATCTAACACCAATATATATAGCATGCTTGTCTTTTTTACTGATTGTTGAGGAAGTAATTTACCAATTCAAGCTGGAGTTGGAAAGATCAATGGGGATCTACATCAACCATCTGGAATAAGGTACGAATCAAGATCCTTTAGTGTTAGATATTTGATTTCTCTTGCATATTGGAAATGATTGATTTCTGGAGTCATGCTATCTGTTGTGGTACCCCAAGCCATAGGAATTTCTCTCTGTAACAGAATTGGTGACTCTGCTAGGGATGTTCCTTGTTTTTCTTTGGGGTTGGGGGCACAATGGGCTTGATATTATTGACTTGATCTTTGTTTATCCTTGTTTTTATGTCACATTTTATAGTATGTTTATCCATTGACACTCCCCTTTATTAGTTTAACCCTTGGCATACTTTTTACCAGTGCCTTCTCTGTATACGTGAATTTTTGGCCAAAAGTTGAGTACATACGCAGTTGTTCTTTAAACAATCGTGTACATCCTCCCTTTTGGTGAGTTTGATGTTGTGGGAAGTTGTTGGGTGGGTTGTGAGTGTGGTTGGGTCTTCTTTGGGTCTGATGTTGTCTGTTGGATGCTTCTTTTGTGGCGAGAGACCACTTTTTCATTGATTTTTCTTTGAAATTAGTTTTAGTCATTTATTCTTTTTGTTTTGCCATTATTGCATTACTCTATTTTTGTCTCGGTGTCTTGCTGGTCTTGTGTTTTATACTTGCTGTAGAGACTGAGAGTTTTAGATGACTTTTATTTGCATTTTTCATTCTTTCATATTGAAAAATACAAAGTAGTTGCACTCTTAGTTGCATCTTAGATATGGATTTGAGGAGGTACTTGCATTGGATTGCTTGGATGAGAGTTGTTTTTAGGCTTTCATATAGCAAGGATTGAATTGGCATTCAGAAAGGAATATATATTTATGCATCTCATGTAGTGGCATACCCTATTTTTCATTTGACAAAGATTGCACTTAGCATTGTTTGTTACGGTGTGCATATTTACTTCACTACTGAGTCATAACATCATTAGTTGCACGACCATTTCCCTTTGAGTAATCACAGCCATTAAAATCAACGCATAATTTAAAATGAACTACACATTTTTCTTTTATAGGGTTCACAAACAAGATTAGGTTTTAGGGTCTTGGAATAGTTCATTGTGAGTAAATTCTCCAAGAACACTAAACAACAACATGTATGTGTCTGTCCAGGTGAGAGTATGAAATTCCTTGGTATAATTAGTGTTTCTCAGGATCCTCCTCTTACATGGGAGTTAAGCACGAGGCAATGCGAGCGATTGTGATTGGGATGACCACTGATTACTTTCTGTGAGTGTCGGAGATATTTCCAGGATTGTATTCATATCTGGGGGCTCTTTCCAGAGTTTCAGGCTTTGCTACCCTGCCCATACAGTCAATCCCGCCTGCAGCTGTCTGCCTGAGCATTGATTATATTGAGGTGACATTAGTTGCCTTACCTAGGTTATCGAGGGGGTACTTTGCAGGGGTTATTCTGCGGGTGTCCCGACCAGGTAGAGGTCAGACAGCACAGTCACTTTATGCGTTGAAGCTGAGGGCCACTATAATTGGTTACGTACCTGCGCTTGTAGTGTATGGGAGTTTCGAGCCTCTCCTAGGCGAGACATACCTGCTGCATTCGGGAACTCACATATCCTCCCCTTGGTTTGCTTGTATTTTGGCGGTATATTTTCTTAGGAGTGTGTTCTTTGTGTGCTAGTTGGCCTTTGGGATCGTGGTTACTTGAGTATATTTATGCTCTCTTGAGTTCGGGTATTTTTATTTTTGGCATGCCTGGTATCCTATCACCCATCCTTGGTCCTAGTACGGACCCTGGTGTCAGACTTGGGGGCATCACAGCCCCTTACCATGCTCATAGATTTGGGAATGATGATATTCCATCCTCTACTCCATTTGTGGAGGATGTTGACTCCCTTCTCTCGGTCTTTGCACCGGTGGTCACCCTCACGGGGGTGGTAGTGGATGCATGGACGTTGGGTCTACACCTTACTTTCCTTTTTATGTCCTATCATTCACCACATTGTTTCCTTTGGGTGCAGTTGTCATGATCATTCCTCCCTATTTCCTATAGTTTGGATTCTTTATTGACTATTTTGGGTTGTTTTGGACTAATATGGTTGTCATGTAGGGTCCTATTTTTGTACACTCTCTTCGAGTTTTTGACCCGTTCATGCCTATCACAGGTATTATGTCTAAACTGGCATATAGGTTAGGATTTCACATCCGCTTGCACTTATGCATTGCCTTATGACCGTTCCATATTAACCTTAGGTATGAACCCATTCCATGGTATCATGGAACCTTCATGCTGCTATTAGAAGTGATATTATGTGAATGGTAGAGCTTTCCTATACATGGGTGTCCTAGTTAGCTCCCCTTTGAATTTGGTACCCATACTGTGAGTCCTCTCTTAGGTTCGGGAGTCCTTTGTATAGTATCGCCATGACATTTCACAAGAGCCTCATACTCCTCTTGATCTTTTTGTTGGCTTGTTCCCTCAGGACTCCCTTATGTCAAGTTGTAATTGCATTATCATGAGCTTCCCCGACTTTGAGTTTCAGCCATATAGCCCAAGCTTGTCTCATGTCTAGCCACGCAGAGCCATTTTATATATCCTTTGTAGCTTGATTCCTTATTTTTACCAGGAGGGGACTTTCCCCCGAGTGTCGCTATCCTACACATGTATCCTTGCATCGAGCATAGGTATGTTCTGCTGCTTGGAACTAGTTTGTTTTCCCATTTGACACTCGTCTCCTCCTAGTTTATAACTTTAAAGTAGTTTTATTCTTTTTCAAGATTTTTAAATATTTGAAAAAGTCCAAAAAAAATTAAAAAACCAAAAAGATGAACAAGAAAAGATGTTATCTATGGCAGCTGTTGAGTTGTGTCACCTTCGAACAGAGCACTGTATATCACATCCATTGGTTGGGTTAAGAGTTTGACTTTAGGAGATGTACTTGTTTATCTGAGTTTATCTCCATCGATTGGTTAAGGTTCCAGTCCCTATGGATCCTCTGTCTATGCCTCCTGTGTCGCAGAGATGTACCAGTTTTGTATATCGAGTCTATGCTGCCTACATTCAGTCACCATTCACCGTTATTCTCTTGTTCGAAGGAAGTTGAAACCTGAGTTGGCCATTCCTCAGTTATCTTGACTTTGCATGTCAGCCATTCCCAGTATAGTTACTGGTTCATGCACCTTATGATCGAGTCCTTCCACATTATACAGCTTTTCTAAGTACCTCATGTTGGATGATGGTGGATGCCTTAATGCCCTCCTTCCAACAGATTTCATCCCATCAACTTTAGATCATTTATTCTGGGATAGGAATCTAGAGCCATTTTTGAGTGCCTTGAGATTTGCAGTCATCAGTGGCAGGTTCTCTCTCCATCAACAGTTCTTTGGGAATACATCAATGTCCCCTGATCAATGGATTCTCTCAAGTGTTCGAACTCAACACATTTATTCACACTTGTTAGTTTGCACTCTAGTACCTTGATTCCCATTTTCATTATCGGTGGGTGATCTCACGTCTCTTAACGGTATACATCAATGACCGGTAATCAGACGATGGACTACTATGTTCGACCTCGACACCTCTAGTCATATAGTAGGACTTGTACTTGTAGAGGTTTGTGTAGAAGACCTTCCAGATTGGTGGCATCTCTTATATGCTACCTCCTTGATCGTGCTAGTGTTCATGAGATTTCAGTTCTCGTGACTTGATTCCAGGATATGTCAGACATGTTCAGCCGTTATGGATATCTTGATCCATTGTATATCTTTAGCCATTATGAAGATCATGATCCTTTGTATATCTTCATCATGGAGATTCTGATCTATGTATATTGTATGTGGCGATGACCACTTATGTCATATTTTGTATCATACCTATTCATGGCCATTGTACTCTTATGTATTCGGGACTGCTATATGTATTTGTAGTTATATGCAGAGTTGTATCATTGTACCATGCTGATTGGGTGGCTGGTATTCCATTGGGTTCTTCATTACTCCACTTTTGGGATGGAATTATAATGTATTTCGGCCATCGTATGACCTCTATGACCTCACACATTAGGGGGCATCTGTTATAGCTGATTTTACCACACCTAGTGAATCACACTTGTATGGCCTTCCCCTGTCCCTCTGCAGACTCTTTGGACCCCATGGAACTTTTTTATAGTTTTGATGTTTCCAAGATCATCCCTAAAAACATGCTTAAATTGCTATACACGACTTTTAAACCCTTTCTCGCGTATATACGCGGGTTTGACCCCTAAAACCGCGTACATCAGGATGTGTGCAAAAGGCCAAATTCTTTTGGAGTTTTCCTTGACATGGATCCAACTCACTTGTCTCCTGGCCTTCCATATGCCTTGAGATCACTCAGATTTGACCCTTCATTGCTCCATTGAATAGCTATATAAGAAACCCTTTGGATACATTGAAGAATATATGAGAATTGAGAGCAAAGAAACTATAGTCCATTGTTGCCAGAACTTGTGCTTGAGTCTGCATCCCTTTGTCCCTTGGAGCACTTTGGTGTTCTTCCCAAGCTTGCCTTTTGTTTGTGAGATTTCTATCGAGAGATGGAGGATTGAGGTGGTGGAGGCCCGAGTGGGGGATTCAGTTTCTCCGATTCCCAGACGTGCCAACAGAGGTTGTATTCATTGTAATATCTAATTTTATATTAATAGAAATATCTTTTCCTGTCCAATAATGTATGGTTGAATGAATATTTTATCCATGGAATATTTCAAATGCTTTTACGTTATTGATTATATATGATAGAGTAGATCTAACACCAATATATATAGCATGCTTGTCTTGTTTACTGATTGTTGAGGAAGTAATTTACCAATTCAAGTTGGAGTTGGAAAACTCAACGGGGATCTACATAAACTGTCTGGAATAAGGTACGAATCAAGATCCTTTAGTGTTAGATATTTGATTTCTCTTGCATATTGGAAAGGATTGATTTTTGGAGTCAAGCTGTCTATTGTGGTACCCCAAGCGATAGGAATTTCTCTCCGTAACAATTATGAAGCGACAACCTTGGCAGAGCCTAGAAATGGGCTCTATCTTAAAAAATACTCTGCATGATCTTCAGCCAGGGCTGATTATTGTATATTATTGTATAGTTTTTGTATAGTTAGGTTTTCTTATGGTGATTGGGTTTGTTGATTAGCTTTTGTTTCTTATGGCAGTTGTTGATGGAGTCTTTCGTTTACATAGGATTCGCTGATGGTTCTAGCCGCCACACTCAACACTCAGCCTTTGCTGCTTAGGTGATTTATACTCCTACGGGTCAGGTATTGTCTTCATGAGGCGTATGTTTACGGCCTTCTTTGAACAATGTTGCTGAGTATAGTGCCATTATCGAGCTATTACGGGATGCCATTTCACATGGTGTTCTCTCTCTTGAGGTATGTCTTGATTCACAGTTAGTAGTGTCACAGCTTAATGGCTTGTATCATGTTAGGGATCCGACATTATTACGAAGATTCTTACGTGTGATATTGTTAGAACGACAATTTGACAACATAACATACATACATGTTTCAAGAATTTATAATCAAGTTGCTGACTCATATGCTAACTATGTGTTAGATTGGCATTGTTTTCATAGACTATAAGCACATCACAAACATACATTTTTACACACATGTAAATAAATAAAATCGATCATCATAAAAGTTTTTCATTAAACATCCAAAATGTGACGTCATAATACATAAGTGTCATAATACAAAAAAGGGGCTTTCGAGCCACCAAAATATAATACATAATAGTACAAAAATGAATCACTCTCACGTATCTAAGCCTGTGGAGGAGGAGGAGGGTTCTGATCGTGGTAGCACACCATGGCTCTAGCTAGTCGTCAAAATAATGGAACCCATGCTCATGGTACCCCAACCACCTGACTCTGCATGGCCTCAGGCAAGTCCTTGACTTGCGCCATGGGTACTCTGTGTGTCAGTCGTACAAATTTTGTTTGGATGCTTTGGAGCGTTCGCTCTACATCCACACCCATGATATCATCTCCTCTTCCCCTCTATCTATGATGAGGGAAGCCTTCAGGCCATTGTGGTCCAAAATCTACATACATATGAAAGATTATTACTATGTGTCGTCACACAAAAACATGTCTTTCGAGTCTATATATCAAAAAACAAAAAAAAAATTAATAATTCAAAAAACTTAAAAAGAGGGTTGGGATTTGTTACCAATGTCATCATATGCTGATTCGGGTGGTCATTAGAAGAAATTTGGGGTCTAAAATGGACCTTATAAGAAAACCTGCCAACAACAAATTTTGTGAGTTGGAATTCAAGAACCAATAGAATTTCAATAAAATGAGTCAACCATAATGGTTGAATTGACATATTTATCATAAAAGAAAACTACTTTTTTTGTTCGTATTTTGGACATATCTCCATGTCTTTTTACTCAAATTTCAAGCGGGAGAGCTCGTTGGATGCGGAATTTAATTCCACATCCAACGAGCTCTCCCGCTCAGAATTTGATTAAATACATAGGGAGATATGTCGAAAATACGAACACAAAAAGTAGTTTTTTTCATTCTTCCTCCAAAATTAATAAGTATTATTTTATTATTTTAACTATTATTTTATTATTTTCCTTAGGAGGCCCATTTTAGACCCCAAATTTCCTCTAATGAGGGGCATGTTGGGATCTCCCCGAAAATCTATCCCTGTATAAGGGTAATCATCGATGGCAATAATTTGCTACCACCACCATGGAAAAAAATCAGCTGGGTAGGGGTTGGGCACCCTACCTCTACCCAGTCTACGCATAGCATCTGCCCAAAGTCATTGGGACGGATCTCAAAATCCATGAGGAGAAACGTCAACTCTAGGGCTGAACCCCAGAACACGCTTGAAGAAGAACATGCTCAGTATAGTGTCGAAATTGAAGTTTTGTACCCTGCCCATCTTGCAGTCACTGAGCTGCTGCTTCATGTTACTCAACAATGCAGTAATCAAATCGTAAAATGTGGGTCTCATGCACTCCACTGCATAGAACATCAATGGCCGCTAGGCCTGGTGGAGTGAGGCTAGCCCTGCTATCCTGCTGAGTGCCAGTAGTATGGCCTTTAGGCCTAGTACCTGGATGGAGTTTATTAGGATCTGACTCTGAACCTTCTCCATGTTCGAAAAATAGTATACTACAATATACTCATCAATGGTGAGGCCACCTCCGGGCCCGTGAGAGCATAGGTTCACCACCTCTCTCCATTGGGACAATCCTGTAATGAAATATATGTCCTTCACCTCTATAGTGAGGGACATACCGTCGATATGGAAAGACTCTGAGTCAGGATCCCAGTAGTCTACTAGCATCTGCAGTAGCCTTAGTTTGGCCCTCAGGCTGCCAAGACACCAAAACTTGTATAGCCCACATGCACGAAGAGCTTGTTGAGCCATCAAATCACCCTATACAGCCTCTTCTACGTCTCCATGTTCCCTCTCCCTCCATTCTAGGATCATCCTAGACATTAAAAATAATGTGCACGGCCGCATACATGACTGTTTGCAAAACAGCCGCGTATGTACGCGGATTTGGGCGGTTTTTCTGAGTATAGCCAGCCCTATACACAAAAAAAACCCTAATTTCTGCATGGGTTGAGAATACTAATCTAGACTAGCCTAAAAATAAAAAATTCACCATGGAAATTGATAAAATTTACATGAAAATGGAAGAGGAGGACATGAGGAGTTACCTAGAACAAGCGGTGTTGAATTTCGTCGGACGAAGCTCCTGGAATTCGTGTTTGAAGTTCTGAGCTCAAATGGGTAAAAAGTTTCAAATGATATGTAATTTTTGAATATTTTACCATTTATAGAAAAATTTTGAAAATTTTGAAATTTTTTACCCCCTTTCTATAGTTTTGGACTGTTTCTGACCATTTTGGACCGTTTTGGACTAATCTAATGATGTAGGAGACCGTTTTGAGCGCCGTTTCAACCATTATTTTGACCCATTCGTGTCGATTTTAGGTATTATATCTAAATTGGCATATAGGTTAGATGCCATATCCGTTTGTATTTTGCATGACCTTATGACCATTTCATGATAACCTTAGGTACAAACCCATTCTATCTTGTCACGGAACCTTCTTGCTGTTTTGGAAGTGACATGATGTGAATGGTAGAGCTTGACCATACATGGGTTCCCTAGTTAGCTCCTTTATTGCATTTGGTGCCCATGCCGACATTTTTTTCCCTTTAGGATGTGGGAGTCCTTTGTATAGTATCGCCATGTTTTTGCGCAAGAGCCTCATACTCCTCTTGATCTTTTTGTTGGCCTTCTTCCCCCAGGACTCCCTTATGTCAAGTTGTAATTGCATTATCATGAGTTTTTCCTGCATTATTGAGCCTTATGCCGGCCTCCTTGACTTTGATTATCAGCCATATAGCTTGAGCTTGTCTCATGTCTAGCCATGTAGAGCCGTTTTATATATCTTTTGCAGCTTGATTCCCCATTTTTACTGGGAGAGGACTTTCCCCTGAGTGTCGTTATCCTACACATGTGTCCTTGCATTGAGCATAGGTATGTTCCACTGCTTGGAACTAGTTTTTTTTCCCATTGACACTCGTCTCCTCCTAGTCTGTAACTATAAAGCACTTTTATTCTTTTTCAAGCTTTTTAAAATATTTGAAAAAGTAAAAAATAAATAAAAAAACCAAAAATCCGGACAAGAAAAGATGTTATCTTTGGCAGCAGTCGAGTCTTGTCGCCTTCGAATAGAGCACTGTATATCACATCCATTGGTTGGGTTAATAGTTTGACTTTAGGAGCTGTACTCATTTCTCTGAGTTTCTCTCCACAGATTGGTTAAGCTTCCAGTCCCTATGGAGCCTCTGTTAATGCCTTTTGTGTCACAGAGATGTCCCAATTTTGTATATCAAGTCTATGCTGCCTACATTTAGTCACCATTCACCTTTATGCTCTTGTTTGAATGAAGTTGAAACCTGAGTCGGCCATTCCTCTGTTATCTTGACTTTTGCATGTTGGCCATTCTCGGTACTGATACTGGTTTCATGCACATTATGATCGAGTCCTTCCACATTATACAGCTTTGCTGAGTACCTTTTGTTGGATGATGGGGGATGCCTTAATGCCCTCCTTCCAGTGGATTTCATCCCATCGACTTCAGATCATTTATTCTAAGATAGGAATCTAGAGTCATTTTTGAGTGCCTTGAGACTTGCAGTCATCAGTGGCAGGTTCTCTTGCCATGGACAATTTTTGGGAATACATAAAAGTCCCTGATCGATGGATTCTTTCAAGTGTTCGACCTCAATGCATTCATTCACACTTGTTAGTTTGCACTCTAGTACCTTGATTCCCATTTTCATTATCGATGGGTGATCTCGCGTTTGTTAATGGTATACATCAATGACCAGTAATCAGATGATGGACTACTATGTTCGACCTCGACACCTCTATTCGCATAGTAAGACATGTACTCGTAGTGGATTTTGTAGAAGACCTTCCATATTGGTGGCATTTCATATATGCTATCTCCTTGATCATGCTAGTGTTCATGAGATTTCAGCTCTCGTGACTTGATTCCAGTATATGTCAGATGTTTCCAGCCATTATGGAGATCTTGATCCATTATATATCTTTAGCCTTCATGGAGATCATGATCCTTTGTTTATATTCATCATGGAGATTCTGATCTATCTATATTGTACGTGGTGATGACCACACATGTCATATTTTGTATCATGCCTATTCATGACCATTGTACTCTTATGTATCCGGGACTACTATATCTACTTGCAGTAATGTGCAAAGTTTGATTATTGTATTATACTATTGGATGGTTGGTTCTTCCACCTGGTTTTTCATCACTCCACTTCTGGGATGGACTTATAATGTATTTTAGCCATCGTATGAATCCTCTGACCTCACACATTAGGGGGCATCTGTTACAACTGATTTTACCACACATGGTGGATCACACCTTTATGGACTTCCTTGTCCCTCTGCAGAGTCTTTAGACCCCATGGACCATTTTTGTACCTTTGATGTTTCCAAGATCATACCTAAAAACATGTCTTATTTGATATACGTGACTTTTAAACCCATTGTCGTGTATATATGCGGATTTGACTCTTAAACCTGCGTACATCGGGATGTGTGCAAAAGGCCAAATAGTTTTGGAGTTTTCCTCGATGTGGATCCGAATCACTTGTCTCTTGGCCTTCCATATGCCTTGAGATCACTCGGATTTGACCTTCCATTACCCCATTGAAGCACTATATAAGGAACCCTTTGGATACATTGAAGGAGAAGAATTGAAGAGCAAGAAAACTATAGTCCATTGTTGCCAAAGCTTATACTTGAGTCTGCATCCCTTTGTCCCTTGGAGCACTTTGTGTTCTTCCCAAGCTTGCCTTTGCTTGTGAGCTTTCTATCGAGAGATGAAGGAGTGAAGTGGTGGAGGCCTAGGTCGAGGGCTCGGTTTCTCCGATTCCCAGACGTACCGACAGAGGTTGTCACTATTGTAGTCTATGTTTTATATTAATAGAAATATCTTTTCCCGTCCAATAATGTGTATTTAAATGAGTATTGAATCCATGGATGCTTTTAAATGCTTATATGTTATTGATTATATATGCTAGAGTAGGTCTAACACAGTTATATATCATGCTTGTCTTGTGTGCTGAATGTTGAGATAGGAAATTACTTATATAAGTGAGAGTGGAAAAGCTCAACGGGGATCTACATCAACTGTCCGGAATAAGGTATGTATCGAGATCCTTTAGTGTTAGATGTTTGGTTTCTCTTGCATATAGGGAATGATTTATTTTTGCGGTTACTCTGTCTGTTGTGGTACCCCAAGCCATAGGAATTTTTCTCCGTAACAGATTATATATGCTAGAGTAGGTCTAACACCATTATATAGCATACTTGTCTTGTTTGTTGAATGTTGAGAGAGCAAATTGCTAATACAAGCGAGAGTGGACAAGATCAACGGGGATCTACATCGACCATCCGGAATAAGGTATGTTTCGAGATCCTTTAGTGTTAGATGTTTTGTTTCTCTTGCATATGGGAAAGGATTGATTTTTGCGGTTACTCTGTCTATTGTGGTACCCCAAGCCATAGGAAGTTTTCTCCGTAACAGAATTGGCGACCATACTGGGGAGTTCCTAGTCACTTCCTTTGGGGTTTTATCGGCATTCAATGTTCTTGAATTGCTTTGATTTCTCTATTTCTGAGTCGGGTCTGGGGACATGTTTGCCTAGTAGTACCTTATAGGAGTAAATTTTGTTTCAACTTGTCTATTTACCTTCTTTTTTATCTCTTTTTCTTCCTGTACATGAGTTTTGTCTTCACAGTCGCGTGTACATGCAGTTTTAACTGGGATATCTGTGTATATACGCGGGTTTTCTGCACACAGTCATGTATGCCCTGAGTTTTTCCTTTTTGGGGAAGATTAAGTGTGCTGGGTGAGTTTGGATAATTGCTGAGTCTTCTTGGATGCTTTTGGAGTCTGTATACACCTCTGTTTTCGACCAGAGATGCTTTTTAGTTTGAATTTTTTGAAAACGTTCTTGTCATTTCATTTTCCTTTTTTTTGTTTTGGGATTAGTGCATTAGGTCTCTTTTACCTTAGTGCTTTGCTTGGGTGCTGTTTGCTAGTGCTTGCAGAGTTTGGGGGATGTAGAATCATAATTTTTCTTTATTATCTCATTTTAATTCAAAAAATACGAAAACATTTGCTTTTTGCATCATTATGCATTATTGCATTTTGCATTTTGCATGGTACTTGCATTAGGTTTGCTTGGAGAAGTATTAGTCAGATTTTCATATAGGAATGATTGCATATTCATTTGAAGGAAAATTTTGCACTTCACGTAGTAGCATACCCCATTTTTCATTCAACACAGTGCATTTGCATTGATTGTTAGGTGTACATTTTACTTCTTGTTGCTTCATAACATCATTATTTGCACGACCATTTTCCCTTTTGAGAAATAAGCCAATTAAAATCAACACATAATAAAATGAATTACACTCTTTTCTTTTATAGGGTGCACCAACAAGATTAGGTTTTAGGGTCTTGGAATAGTTCATTGTGTGTAAATTATTCAAGACCACTAAATGAAACATTTATTTGTCTGTCGAGGTGAGAGTGTGAAATTCCTTTATATAATTAGTGTTTCTCAGGATCCTCCTCTTACAAGGGAGTTAAGCACGAGGCAGTGTGAGTGGTTATTGATTGGGATGACCCCTCATTATAACTGAGTAGCACCAGAGATATTTCCAGGATTGTATTCGTATCTGGGGGCTCTTTCGAGAGTTTCGGGCTTTGCTACCCTACCCATACGGTCAATCTCACCTGCGACTATCCACCTGAGCATTGATTATATTGAGGTGACCTTTGTTGCCTTACTTAGGTTATTGACGAGGTACTTCACAGAGGTTGTTCTGCAGGTGTCCTGGCCAGGTAGGGGTCGAACAACATAGTTCACTATATGCATTGAAGCTGAGAGCCACTATAATTGGTTACGAACCTCTGCTTGTTGTGTATGGGAGTCTCAAGACTCTCTTAGGTGAGACATACCTGCTTCATTCAAGAGATCACATATCCTACCCTTGTTTGCTTGTGATTTGGATTTACATTTTATAGGTGTATGCTCTATGCATGCTAGTTTGCCTAGGGTTTGCATAATTTGATCGAGTCATTTTCATTTTTGAGTCATTGTGGATTCAGGCGCGGCACTTCGCCATTCTTGTCGTTTAGCAGGACTTCCACCTTCCATGTCTCCTCCTCCTTTGGGAGAGAGAAACAGATAGTCCAGGTGGACTACTTCTCAGATTGATTCACACACTATGGGAGATCACGAGGATGAGATTCCTGAGATGTCTTCTCCACCTCACGAGGTTGGGGATGCTGATTCAATTCCCGTATATGATCCTTCATCGAAAATACCTTCACATTCTGGTTATGATCCCTGATTCACGGGTCGCTGGTATTGGTTATGAGGTGACGAGACTCATTATGAACCCACAAACACTAGTCATATACATTATGGCATACTTGATATCCCTGAACACGATCCGACACATCGTGTTGAGTCAGAAGTTGAACTTAGCACTATGCCTAGGGGCACTCCTATTCCTTTCCATGTAGAGATATTTGGGAGCACTAGTCACATTGCACCTTCCATCCTGGTGGTGGAAGCTACCTCACATGTCCGTCCTAGACCTAGTGTTAGCAGTCATATGCTATACCAAAACCAAGAAGAGTGACCATAGGGAACACCACTTACATCCCTTCACATGTCCCTTCGTCCTTAAACCCTACTCCAAATTCATTTTTGACAACCCTTCCTCCCCCTCATTCATGTGGTCCTTCTGGCAGGATTATTGCTACTAGCCATGTTCGTACTGCGACTGCTCACACGGTAGTATCTCAAAGTCAAGTACCTCTTGTTGTATCGGGAGGTCATATTCCTATTTCTGGATCATCTCACGGTCCATCGCAAGGAGTTCCCCATATCCCTAACTATTTAGCTTCTCATGGGACATCCCATGGGACACCTTATGGAGCTTCTCATGAACAATCTTATGGACCACAGTATGGATAGAACTATCAACCCTATGGGTACAGGTATCAACAACCTGCTTACTCTTCCAATTATGGCTTTGTAGCACCGCATAGTCAAGGAACACCACATCATAATGCGTCCATGCAGCCCTACATGGGTCAAATGGTAGGAGGATATTATGGCCGAGGCTATGGTATTTATAGTAATAAGCCTTATATGAACTAGAACTATCACGGAGCCTAGCATAGACTGGCTCAACCTAGACACCCTTTCCTCGCAATGTTGAACTTACTTGACTTATCGAGGCTTATGAATGATCCATTATCTCATGACCCGGCCTGGCTGACCGTCCCTAACAAGCTTCGCTCGGACATTCCCAAGTTCGAGGGCAAAGCTAGAGAAGATCTTAGTGAACATGTCACTACTTTTCACCTTTGGTGCTCTTCCAATTACTTACATGATGACTCAATTTGTTTAAGGCTATTTCAATGCACCCTCATCGGGTCTGCAACAAAATGGTACATAGAGTTACCAAGGGGGGAATTCATTTTGTTCGATGACCTTGCCATGAATTTTCTTAATCACTTTTAGCTACCCGTGCGCTACAACGTTGGTACATAACTCTTGTCAACATTTTTACAAGACGAAGCCACACATATCTCGAATCATATTCAAGAGTGGCGTAGACGGAAGAGGTTGATTAAAGCCTTTATACCACCGGAGTTTCTCCTTGAATGGTTTCTCAATTCATTGTTACCTTACATCGCGAAGGATGTTTCTACATCAGGAGTCCAAAACGAGGAACAAGCAATATTTAGGACACAAGATTTGGATTTGATCTACGCTCAATCCGGACTTTTGTATGAGATTATACCTAATGCTTTGCATTCTAGTTTCGATCCCAAGATAAAGCCTGGACCACATGTTGATGGAATTGTGGGTTGTACAAGTGCCAAACCTATGGATTCAGTTGTGAAACAAGTGAGCCAGTTGTCTATTATGGCAATCCGCTTTGGGACAAGCCATGGCTTCATCTCAAACCACCCAAAGGGTGAGTGTACTTTCCGTGCAATCGTCAGAACAGAAGGGAAACTAGTAGCCCAGAAGGAATAAGAAAAAGGGTAAAAATAATCATAAGGGTGGGAACAAGAACGAAAAATGCTAATTTTAATGAAAAGAACGCCCGCAATGCTGGGGCGGATAAGTAGTCTAAACGTAAGGTAAAGTTTCCTTGCAAATTGTGTAAGGAGGACCACCTCACTCACTTGTGCCCTCATATGGAAGATGCCTCGAGATTCATAGCACAGGGCCCAGCTGTGGTAGCTAATCCTTTACCCCATAATCAAAATATGAACTCAAGGACCAATGATCCTCATTGTGCATCGGGTGGAGATCAAAATCCTCTGGAAGCCAATACTGGTCATGGTTGCATCAACATGGTATGTGCTGCTAAGGTTGTGACTCATGTGAAAGATTATGGTTCGTCACAACCGGACCTTGGAAAATAACCCTCTCCACCTGAGAGCCCTTTATGTATCGAAAACCATATGGATAAACATGAAATTGCACCTCGCATTCCTAAGGGAGTCCTAAAGCATTCGGGGCACAATACTAATGCTCGAGCTACCTAGAACTATTCTGTTGTGGAGGATTTGGGAAAACTCCTTGTGCGATGTCCGTGCTTGGAGTAATTCAGAGTTGTCCTCCGCAAAGGAAAGCCTTGCTTTCTGCTCTTGGGGTTAATGATGATAACTCTTCTGCTGTCATCAAATTTGAAACCATGGGACTACAACCTCACTTGCCTTACTACGTGTCTCTTTTGATTCATGTAGAGTGTCTTAATATGACTGTTAAACGCACTATGATTGACAAAGGCGTTGCTGCTTCCGTAATTTTTTTGTCGTGTTGGAAGGGTTTGGGTTCTCCCGACTTGTCTCAATCCGCTACTATGTTGACTGCCTTTGATGGTAGATCATTTCAGCCGCATGACATTCTTCCTTTTCTTAAGGTCCAATTGGGAGGGAAGACCGTTGCGATCGAGGTCTAGGTGGTTGATGCACCCCTTGACTACAATATTTTGTTGGGATGGAATTGGATGTATAGTATGAAATCCATAGCCTCTTCTCTATTTCAATTAGTATTCTTTCCATTTAATGGGAAGATTGTTATGATTAATCAGACATTGTTCCGTAATCCGAGTGTTAGTGCATCATCGGGAGCTTCTATCCCAATTATTGATCATTCTCATCTGACAACTGGGAGTGTGGATGTGGGTATGTATCCATCTCTAATGGGGACCTTTAGCTATCCTGTGCCCATTCTTATGATTGGATCTAGTCGGTGGGGCTTCATATTTGTTGAATTCGGTGTCTTTTCACACTACCCATATGGAAGATCCTTGGATTCTTCCTTCACCAAGTCCTTCGAATGGACCTGTCAAAACGGATGTGTCGTTGCCTACAACAATGATAGCATATCAAGCGAATCTTGATTGTGTTGCAGAGCCTAGTCCTTCCTCTTCATGGACGGAGGAGGAGGACCCGTATGTGCCACTTGCATGGGTAGTTGAGTCCTCTCATGCACATGATTTCCTTGATGATGTTTTTCCATCAAATGAAGACATTATTGAGGCCATGTCTGGGGTTGAGCCACCTTGGGAAGAGTTACATCATAGGTCATATTTTCTTCCCGAGCTTAACCATATGGAGCATGAGGACTTTAGGGAGATTCTTAGCGAGAAGATTGGTAGTCCCGTGATTCCATTGAGCTCTCCTGGTCAGATGGCTGATGGGAACATAGCGAATTTATCACCTACTATTCCTATCAATATTTCTCGTGATCATGGCAAAGTTGAGAATGTCTACATTGTGGCGGATTGTTCCCTTGATGAAATCAAGGAGTATACTGAGCTATTTAAAGAGTTTCATGACATATTTTCTTGGTCATATGAATAAATTCCAGGTATCGACCCTCATATTATTGAACATGAAATTAAAACCTATCCGAATGCGAAGCCTGTTTGACAATGTTTGCGTGCGGTGAATCCTAGAAAAGCACCCACTATTAAAGCTAAATAAAGAAGCTGTTAAAAGATGGTTTTATCTATTTCGTTCCCTTGATAGAATGGGTTTCAAATCCTGTTCTGGTTGATAAGAAGTAGGGAGAAATCCATATATGCACTGATTTTCGTGATTTAAATCGTGCTTGTCCTAAGGATAATTTTCCCACACCATTTATTGATCAGATTTTGGATGAGTGTGTGGGAAGCGAGGTATTCTCCTTCATGGATAGTTTTTATGGATATAATCAGATCCAGATCAAACCTGAGGATCAACATAAAACTGCATTTATTTTTCCTTGGGGTACGTTTGCATATCGGAAGATTCCTTTCAGTATTAAAAACACCGGAGCCACATTTCAATGGGCCATGACCCTAATTTTTCATGATCTCAAAATGATTATCGAAGTGTATTTGGATGATCTTGCTACTAATTCTCATCTGAGAGTACATCATCCGTACCATTTGAGATTAGTATTCGAAAGATGCTGCCATTACCAGGTTAGGTTAAATCCTCATATGTGCATATTTTGCATGACTGTTGGTCACTTGCTAGGATTCATTGTATCCAAGGAGGGTTTAATAGTCGATCTCTTAAAGGTTGAGGCAATACTTCAATTGTCTCTCCCGCGTAATATTAGACATCTTTAGTGTTTGCAAGGCATGGAAAATTTCTTGCCGATATTCATGGTTAATTTTGCCAATTTGACTAAAGGCTTTATGCGTCTTTTAAAGAAGGACACTACTTTTTTCTGGGATGAGCGAGCCCAGGAGTCCTTTGATGCTCTTAAGTGAGCATTAGCATAGACCCCCGTGCTTAGTCCACCTGACTATAGCCGTGATTTTTTGATTTATGTGGCCGCGTCCATGGAGATGGTTGGTATGGTTTTGGTTCAGGAGGATGCGGAGCTCCATGAGCATTTCATATATTATTTGAGCCAGAACCTGATTGATGCGAAAATATGTTATTCTCATGTGGAGAAACTTGCCTTGGCCACCGTTCATGCTGTTCAGAGATTGAGACATTACATTCTCCTTCGCCAGACCTTGGTGTTAGCTCATGTCAATCCATTTCAGTTCGTCCTCACTAGAAGGATGATCGGGGGAAAATATAATAAGTGGATTGTTATTTTGCAAGAATTCGATCTTGAATTCCTTTCGGCGAAATTGAAGAAATTGTTGATCTTTGCAGAGCTCATTTCTGATTTTCCAAGTGTGGAGGAGGAGGAGGTTTATGAGGATACGTTTGTCGATGAGCATATTTTCCTTATCTCAACTTTAGACCCATGGTATGGGGATATCATTGTATATTTTCAAACGTTGAAGGTCCCTACTCACCTTTCATGGGATGAGCGACAACAATTACGTCATGTATCTAAGAATTGCCTTATAGTGGATAACACTTTGTACCGCTGTGGGGTAGATTCCATTTTGTGTCGTTGCTTAACCCACGATGAGGCTAAGGTTGTGTTGAATGATTGCCATGGAGGGGCGCGTGGTGGTCATTTATCTAGGCTTTCTACAGGCCAAACATTATTGAGAGTGGGATATTTTTGGCCGTCGATCTTCAAATATTGTGTCAATGCGATCCAGAAGTGTCACCCTTTCTAGGTGTTTGCACGCAATATGTGCTCGCATCCTACCTCATTACATTCGATTATCATCACCGGTCCCTTCACCAAGTGGGGGCTTGAATCCATGTATTGCAACCCAGCTTTAGTTGGGGGGCATCATCATATTATAGTGGCTATCGATTATTTCATGAAATGGGTAGAGGCTATGCCCACGATTAAATCCGACGGTGTGACAGCCGCACATTTTGTTTTCAACCAAATTATTACTCGGTTCAGAATTCTGAAAGAGCTTGTCACTGACCATGGTAGGCACTTTCAGAATAGAATGATGAAATAGTTGTCTTCAAAGTTAGGGTATAAGTAGGAGCACTCCTCTTCTTATTACCCCTAAGTGAATGGACAGGTTGAAGCAGTGAATAAATCACTTAAGTCCATTCT
The DNA here is from genome assembly GCA_001517045.1 of Pseudotsuga menziesii. NCBI lineage: Eukaryota > Viridiplantae > Streptophyta > Pinopsida > Pinales > Pinaceae > Pseudotsuga > Pseudotsuga menziesii. The sequence continues at coordinate 57,225 of LPNX011179430.1, forward strand.
CCAACGAACCATCACGAAAAGCAATATGAATTGGCATATCATGTTATATCCAGCTTTGTGGGCCTATAGAACCGAAGTTAAGACTACCACCGGTTTCTCTCCATATCATCTTGTACATGGGGTGGAGTCTGTCTTGCTGGTTGAATGTGAAATCCCTTCGTTGAAGCTAGCTATAGAGTTTTTACCAGTCACTTCCGCATTGGAGGAAAGTTTGGTCCACTTAGAGTATCTTGATGAGCAGTGCTGGGATGCCTTAGTGGCTCTAGAAGTAAATAAGCGTCGCGTGAAGGTCCAATATGATAAATCTATCCATCCGAGAAGGTTTAGTGAAGGTGATTTGGTCCTTTTATGGGATCAAGCTAAATAACCCTTGGGGGCAGGGAAGTTTAATACCATGTGGCATGGTCCTTACGTAGTCAAACATGTGTTAGAGAAGGGCACCTATGAGCTGGTGGATTATGAAGGGAAAGCCTTGGCAGAGCCTAGAAATGGGATCTATCTTAAAAAATACTATGCATGATCTTTAGCCAGGGTTGATTATTGTATATTATTGTACAGTTTTTTGCATAGTTAGGTTTTCTTATGGTGATAAGGTTTGTTGATTAGCTTTCATTTCTTATGGCAGATATCGATGGAGTCTTCCTCTTAAATAGGATTCGCTGATGGTGTTAGCCACCACACTCAAAACTTAGCTTCTGCTGCTTGGGTGATTTATACTCCTATGGGTTAGGTATTGTCTTCAGGAGGTGCATGTTTACGGCCTTCTTCAAACAATGTTGTTGAATATAGTGTCGTTATCAAGTTATTGCGGGATGCCATTTAACATGGTGTTCTCTCTCTTGAGGTACATCTTGATTTGTAGTTAGTGGTTTCACAGTTTAATGGCTTGTATCGTATTAGGGATCCGACATTATTACGAAGATTCTTATGTGTGAGATTTCTAGAATGACAATTTGAGATTATAACATACATACATGTTTCAAGAATTTTTAATCAAGTTGCTGACTCATATGCTAACCATGTGTTATATTGGAATTTGTTTCATAGACCATAAGCATATCACAAACATACATTTTTACACACATTTAAATAAATAAAATCGATCATCATAAAATTTTTCATTAAACATCCAAAATGTGACGTCATAATACATAAGTGTCATAATTCAAAATTGGGGCTTTCGAGCCACCAAAATATAATACACGGTAGTACAAAAATGAAACACTCTCAGGTCTCTAAGCTTGAGGAGGAGGAGGGTGGTTTTGATCGTGGTAGCACACCACGGCTCTAGCTATCCGTCGAAATAATCGAACCCATGCCCATTGTACACCAACCACCTGGCGCTGCATGGCCTCAGGAAAGTCCTCGACTTGTGCCATGGGTACCCTATGTGTCAAGAGTACAAAGTTTGTGTGGATGATTTGGAGAGTCCTCTCCACATCCACACTCATGATGCCATCTCCTCTTCCCCTCCATCTATGACGAGGGAAACCGTTAGGTCGCTGTGGTCCAACATATGCATACACATGACAGATTGTCACTATGTGTCGTCACACCAAAACATGTCTTTTGAGTCAATATATCAAAAAACACAAAAAAAATTAATAATTCAAAAAAATTAAAAATAGGGTTTGGGATTTGTTACCTATTTTGCCATATGCCGCTCTTGGTGGTAGAGGCATGCCCAGATCTCGCCGAAAATCAATCCCTGCATAGGGATAGTCATCGATGGCAATGATCTGCCGCTGCCACCATGGAAATAAGTTTGCTGGGTAGGGGTTAGCCACCCTACCTCCGCCCAGTCTGCGCATAACATTTTTCCAATGTTGTTGGGTCGGATCTTGAACTCCATGTGGAGGAATGTCCACTCTAGGGCTTAGCCCTGATACACGCTCAAGGAAGAACGTGCTCAGTATGCTGCCAAAACCGAAGTTTCTCACCCTGCCCATCTTGTAGTTACTGAGCTGTTGCTTCATGTTACTCAACAGTGTAGTGCTCCAGTCATACACTGTGGGTCTCATACACTCCACAACATAGAACATCAATGGCTGTGAGGCCTGGTGGAGTGAAGCTAGACCAACTATCCTGCCGAGTGCCAATATTATGGCCTTCAGTCCCAGTACCTGGATCGAGTTTGTTGGGATTTTACTCCCAACCTTTTCTGTGTCCAGAAAGTAGTATACCGCAATATACTCATCAATAGTAAGGCCACCTTTGGGCCCGCGAGAGCATAGGTTTACCTCCTCCCCCCATTGGGATAATCCAGTAATAAAATATATGTCCTCAATCTCTATAGTGAGAGACATCCCGTCAATGTGAAAAGACTTTGAGTTTGGATCCCAGTAATCCACTAGCATCTGCAGGAGTCTTGGTTTGGCCTTTAGGATGCCAAGACACCAAAACTTATACAAACTGCATGCATGTAGAGCTTGTTGGGCCATTAAGTCACCTTGAACAACTTCTTCTACATCTCCATGTTCCCTCTCCCTCCATTCTAGAACCATCCTACACATAAAACATGATTTTTGGTCATTATTTACCTTAAAAATCCTTATGCATGGCCGCATAGATGACTATTTGCAAAAAAACCGCGTATGTACGCGATTTTGGGAGGTTTTTATGCATATGGCCAGCCCTATAAGTGGAAAAAACCCCGATATCTGCATGGGCTGAAATGCCTACCTTAGATTGGCCTAGAAAATGAAATTTACCATGGAAATTGAAAAAAATTGCATGAAATGGGAAGAGGAGGACATGAGGAGTTACCTGGAACAAACGGTGTCGAATTTCGCTGGACGATGCTCCTGCAATTCGCACTGGAAGTTTTGAGCTCAAATGGGTAAAAATTTCAAATGATATGGAGTTTTTGAATTTTTTACTATTTATGATTTTTTTTTGAAAATTTATAAATTTTTTACCCACTTTCTATAGTTTTTGACCGTTTTTTACCATTTTGGACCGTTTTGGACTAATTTGATGATGTAGGAGTCCATTTTGAGCGTCGTTTTGACCCGTTCATGCTGATTTCAGGTATTATGTCTAAACTGGCATATAGGTTAGGCTTCACATCCATTTGCACTTTGTATGAGCTTATGACCGTTTAATTATAACCTTAGGTACGAACCCATTCTATCTTGTCACGAAACCTCCTTCCTGCTTTTAGAAGTGACATGATGTGAATGGTAGAGCTTGACCATACATGGGTACCCTAGTTAGCTCCTGTTTTACATTTGGTACCCTTGTCGACATTTTTCCTTTAGGGTGTGGGAGTCCTTTGTATAGTATCACCATGACTTTGCGCAAGAGCCTCATACTCCTCTTGATCTTTTTGCTGGCCTTTTTCCCCAGGAATCCCTTATCTCAAGTTGTAATTGCATTGTCATGAGTCTTGCTACCTTATTGAGCCTTATGCCGGCTTCCCTGACTTTGATTATCAACTATATAGCCCGAGCTTGTTTCATGTCTTTCCAAGCATAGCCATTTTACATATCCTTTGCAGCTTGATTCCCCATTTTTCAATGGGAGGGGACTTTCCTTCGAGTGTTGTTATCCTACACATGTGTCCTTGCATTGAGCATAGGTATGTTCTACTGCTTGGAACTAGTTTTATTTCCCCTTGACACTCATATCCTCTTAGTCTGTAACTATAAAGAACTGTTATTCTTTTTCAAGCTTTTCAAAATATTTGAAAAAGTCCAAAAAAAATCAAAAAACCAAAAAGCTAGACAAGAAAAGATGTTATCTTTGGTAGCAGTCGAGTCGTGTCGCCTTCGAACAGAGCACTGTATATCACATTTTTTGGTTGGTTTAATAGTTTGAATTTTAGGAGCTGTACCCGTTTCTCTGAGTTTATCTTCACCGACTGGTTAAGCTTCCAGTCCCTATGGAGCCTCTATCGATGGCTCTTGTGTCGCAGAGATGTCCCAGTTTTTTATATTGAGTCTATGCTGCCTACATTCAGTCACCATTCACCTTTATGCTCTTGTTCGAAGGAAGTTGAAACCTGAGTCGGTCATTCCTCAGTTCTTTTGGCTTTGCATGTCGACTATTCCCGGTACTATTATTGGTTCATGCACATTATGATCAAGTCCTTCCACATTATAAAGCTTTGCTGAGTACCTCATGTTGGATGATGAGGGATGCCTTAATGCCCTCCTTTTAGTGGATTTCATCCCATCGACTTCAGATCATTTATTTTGGGATAGGAATCTAGAGTCATTTTGAGTGCCTTGAGACTTATAGTCATCAGTGACAGGTTCTCTCGCCATCGACAGTTTTGAGAATACATCAATGTCCCTTGATTGACGGATCCTTTTAAGTGTTCAACCTCAACAAATTTATTCACACTTGTTAGTTTGCACTCTAGTACCTTGATTCCCATTTTCATTATCGATGGGTGATCTCACATCTGTTAACGGTATACATCAATGACCGGTAATCAGACGATGGACTACTATGTTTGACCTCGACACCTCTATTCACATAGTAGGACATGTACTCGTAGCGTATTGTGTAGAAAACCTTCCAGATTGGAGGCGTGCTACCTCCTTGATCATGCCAGTGTTCATGAGATTTCAGCTCTCGTGACTTGATTCCAGTGTATGTCAGATATCTTCAGCCATTATGGAGATATTGATCCATTGTATATATTTAGATTTCATGGAGATCATGATCCTTTGTATATTCTCATCATGGAGATTCTGATCTATCTATATTGTATGTGGTGATGACCACACATGTCATATGTTGTATCATGCCTCTTCATGGCCATTGTACTCTTATGTATCTGGGAATGTTGTATGTACTTGTAGTCATGTGCAGAGTTTGATTATTGTATTATACTGTTGGATGGCTAGTTCTTCATCACTCCACTTTTGGGATGGAATTATAATGTATTTCGGCCATCGTATCACCCCTATGACCTCACACATTAGGGGGCATCTATTACAGCTGATTTTACCACACATTTATGGCCTTCCCTATCCCTCTGCAGACTCTTTGGAACCCATGGACCATTTTTGTACCTTTGATGTTTCCAATATCATCCCTAAAAACATGCATTGTTTTCCATACATGACTTTTAAACCTATTCTCGCATATATATGAGGATATGACCCTCAAACCTGCGTACATCGGGATGTGTGCAAAAGAACAAATAGTTTTGGAGTTTTCTTTGATGTGGATCCGAGTCACTTGTCTCTTGGCCTTCTATATTCCTTGAGATTGCTCATATTTGACCTTCCATTACCCCATTGAAGCACTATATAAGGAACCCTTTGGATACATTGAAAGGGAAGGAATTGAAGAGCAAGAAAACTATAGTCCATTGTTGCCGGAGCTTATACTTGAGTCTGCATCCCTTTATCCCTTGGAGCACTTTGTGTTCTTCCCAAGCTTTCCTTTGCTTGTGAGCTTGCTATCGAGAGATGGAGGATTGAACTGGTGGAGGCCTAGGTGGAGGACTCAGTTTATCCAGTTCGCAGACGTGCCGACAGAGGTTGCCACCATTGTAATCTCTAATTTATATTAATAGAAATATCTTTTCCTGTCCAATAATGTGTATTTAAATGAATATTGAAGCCATGGATGCTTTTTAAATGCTTATATGTTATTGATTATATATGCTAGAGTAGGTCTAACACCATTATATAACATGCTTGTCTTGTTTTCTGAATGTTGAGAGAGCAAATTTCTAATACAAGTGAGAGTGGAAAATCTCAACGAGGATCTACACCGACCATCCGGAATAAGGTATGTTTCGATATACTTTAGTGTTAGATGTTTTGTTTCTCTTGGATATGGGAAAGGATTGATTTCTATGGTTACTCTGTCTGTTGTGGTACCCCAAGCCATAGGAAGTTTTCTCCATAACAGGTGATATAGGTAGATCCTAGTTGTTTGCTTGGAACTATGGATATTATAGGGATATTATGGGGATGATGGATTGAGAACTTTCAAGTTATTTATGAGAATTTGTATGATATGTATTGTTGTATTTATGGAAGTGTCTTTATCTAATGAAACTAAAATTCCAATTCTAGAACAACGTCATACAATTCTACTCATGCAACCAAATTTCAACGAATAAACCAAAGCTATAATGCCTATAGAAATGGCATAAAAAAGACATAAATTTACAAAATATAAGCAAACACAGAAAACAACTATAATTTTATCAATGAAAAAAATTAAATATTTAATATGCCTTCCAGCATTTGTTACATTTCCAAAATTTGGTAACATAAATGTTAGAAAAATAGAATAAATTTTTAGTAGGACAAGATCACTAGAAATGCTTATTGAAACATAAGTTTCTTTCACCATTTTGCATACAATGTTGCATTTTGATCATCTAGGACTTTTTTCTTTTTGGCCTGTTTCACACTTCTTATAATGACATCAGTTTTTATAGGATTCTGAGCATCCATCTTTTGGATATCAACTACTGCCCCTTGAATTTCTTGTTTTTCACCACTCTTCCCTACACCATTTACCAAGGATGGAACACCTTTTTATTATTATGAGTCATAGCCTCCATCATTGGCATATCAATAGCAGTTACTCCATGCACTTGTTTTAATTCATTGATTTTTCTTGCTTCATTTCTTGAGGATGAAACAATGATTTTATAGTAATTTTTAGTCGCCATCATAGGTATTTCAACACCAGATGCCCCATTCAATTCTTGTGTTTGATCAGTTTGCGCTGCCACTTTCCTCTTGGATGAAACACTTAGAGTTTTACTGTTATTTCTTCTTTGAACATTATTTTTTTTCTTGCGCCTTCAGAAGTGATGTGATTCACGAAAATCCTCTTCACCATATTTGATTATTGGCCTTGATCTTGGAAGATGATTACTGAACTACGAGAACATATTAGTATTTAGTAGTTAAAAACAGATTATGAGTCCTCACACCATAAAATGAAAGCAGAATTAGAAACTATTTAAAATTAGGGCATACTTACTATTGGTGGCGCAATCAATGATTTCTTAGATTGTCTTACCCATGACTGAAATAGTTGTTTTACTTGTTTAGAAGTGACATCAGGGAAGCGGGATGCCAACTATGTTGTAGTTTCATCATTTAGTGGACTTCTTGTCTTTTCATATTCAACACGAAGTTGACATCTAATATTGGAAGCCAAAAATCTTCTTTCTTTAAAATTTTGGAAAGTACCCTATGATCTCATAACCAGTTTGAAAAATTGTGCTTGCATCTCATTTACAAGACAAATTTTTTCATGTTGAAATGTGTTTCTATACTCCTTAGAAAATCCTCTTCCTCCTCCTTCGTTGTTGTTCAAATTTTTCATTTCCCTATGCGTACGTTCCATTGCTTCATTCCTTAACTGTCCTAAAGTATAAGGATGAGCGGCCCTAGTCATTTGAAGAGCATGGGCCCTTGGATATGCATATAAGGAACCATCTCATCTCCTAAACAAGAAGAACACAACCAAAGCCACTCACTAGCAAGGAACCCAATCTTGCAATGATAGTGGATCAAATTTTCTATCGTGAATGAGATAATACCACAATGATGAAATACATAATATTATGAACTTATTATAAATTGGCGTACTTTTCCTCATATTCATATTTATCATCCCCTACACACCCTTGTAATTGCACCATGTGGAATTCTTTATAACACTTCCACATCCTCACCAACGTTTTATACTTGTGTTCATTTGGTAGGCCTTCAATAACCTACAAGCACAACATTTGATTGTACATGATACACTACTTAATTTTCTATTAAAATTGCATACAAATAAGAGTGAATTTCACTCTTGTGCCATCATAAAATCATCACTTATTGTTAGTCAAGACCCACATTAAAAATATTGGACATGCTAACATAATTATTAAACCTTTAAAATACCCTCATGTCGAATGAGGACCTTGTTTAATGCAGATCCATCTGATTGAACTTAGTTAAGATCATTGTACTCTTGGCCGTTATGATGGTATGGTTCCCCGGTATTACATGGAACACCAATTTTCTCCATCACCTCCCAGATTTGAAATTTTTTTGTTTCCTCAATCGCTCTAGTTGGATGAACCTTGTCGTAATCTTGTGCAATTTTTAGAATTTCACGAAACATCTTCAAAAAAGTTCTAATTCCAGCATGGCGAGCACAATATACAAGGTTAGACATTGAGCCAGGAGTCAGCTGTAATAATTTGGCAGCACATGTTTCACTAGGTGCGAGTTAGTTAAATAATAATAATTTCCATTTATAGTAAAGAAATAATTCTGAAAACATGTACCTTTTGATCATTTGTTCTATTCATGAGATACTTTTTTATAATATTCAATTCTCTATTGCATAAGGTTGGTTGAATGTCTATAATACACTCATCCAACTTTTCTTCCCATCCTTCAATGCTTTGTTCCAAAGCATGATTCAATTCCTAAAGTTTTAACATAAAGTAACATTAAGAAAGTCATGGAAAGATATCAACAAAAATCAGTAAACTTTTAAAAAATATGTAAAACGTACTATGAGCAAGTTCGGTGACATTGCATAAAACTTGGAAATGCTACGAATAGTATCCCCATATTGAATTTTGATTTTACCTGTAACCATGTGTATATCTTTTTTATGACATATGCACCAAGGACAAAAATTATTCCCCTTTGGATAAACATTACTATTGTGTACTAAACTGCATATGGCCACCAGATCATGGCACTTGAACAAATTCACTTCCACTACCCTTCCATCTGGCATTAGGATCCCATCTTGTGAAAGTTTGTTTATCTGATTCATTAAGTTATCCTCATTTGTAGGATCAACAACAGGTGCTAAGACCTGTTTATATTCTTCCTTTCCATCCCATTTTCCAAGGCTTACAAAATACATCAAGCCACTATCCTCTAGTAACTCAAATAATATCTCACATACCTTCCCACCTCAATCATAATGTACACAAGAATAAATACCAAGTTTGAAATAAACTTCAATGACTGTACTTCCAGTCATCTTTTCATGCGACTCAACCATAAAGGAAGCATATGACTTTACTTGCTTCACTCTAACTCCATATGTGAGACCATTAGTTCTCTCCCAACCCATATCAATATCCTCAACTTCTTTGCTCCACTTTTTCGTCTCCTTGGAAACTGAAGTTGGACTAACCCCTTGCATTACACCATGATGGTCAATCCGCTTCAGACATTGCAAAGCCTTATGGATCATGCTTGATTCAATAAATATAGGACCCATATACCTAGGCATAAAATCATTACGGATCTCTTTCATAACAATTGATCGAAGTTTATGAGGCACTCCATGTAGGTGTTCAAGCACATCCTCAAATTTAGAATCTTCAATATAGTTTTTGCTCATGAAGTACCCATTTCCAGAAATAATGTCATTTTCATCTACATCTTCAAGTGACTTCCCAAAGAACCATCTACCAATTTCCTTAAATTTTTTCTTCCCCTCATTTAGTCTGTAGTTAAACCATCCAGACCGCTTCTTAAGACTCAATAAGGATGTCCTTAAGCGATTTCCTGCTGACCTTCTAGTTACACCATATGTGGTTTGATCTGTTGAACACCCTTCAAGTATTTGTATTGAAGCTTGTACATCTATAGAAGTTTGATTTTTTGTAGTTGGATTTCTATCCATTTGTCCTTCTGTCATTTCTACTGAAGCTTCTACATCTGCAGAATTTTAATTTTATGTAGTTGCATTTCTATCCATTTGTCCTTCAGGCATTTGTACTGAAGCTTGTACATTTGTAAAATTTTGATTTTCTGTATTTGCATTTCTATCCATTTGTCCTTTGCGAATTTGTACTGAAGCCTATACATCTGCAGAATTTTGATTTTCTGTAGGTGCATTTCTATCCATTTGTCCTTCAGTCATTTCTACTGAAGCTTGTGCATATGCATAATTTTGATTTTTTGTAGGTGCATTTCTATCCATTTGTTCATGAAAGGTAGTTCTTTCAACTGTTTCATGAATTCTAGTTGTATCCAACTTCTCAAGCAGTGCATGTTCAAATTGTTGTCCACTAGGTAGGATTACACTTTCATTCCCTTCAATCGTAACCAGAGACAAAGGAAACCTAGGTTGTTGAGCAAAACAACCTTCTATACTTTGATACAAATCATTTGTAATGGAATCATCATCAACAGTTAATATTTGAATGACATTTCGGACCACATTATGTGAATCAGAGTTAATAGGATGGTCAAGAGTTATATCTTGTACATTACCATTGCCCTCAATTGTAATTGGAGTCAAAGGCTGCCTAGGTCGTTGACAAACATCGCTGTTTGTCACACATTACTTACATACATGACATCTAATTTCAACAGTTGCTGCATGATTGCCTATTGTTTGATGGAAATTCATAGTATTATTTTCTGGTATGGAGTTATGATCAGTAAGTGCTCAACATTGTTGACGGACGACACAAATAACATCTCTTTTACTCCCAACAGGAGTGAATTGAAGGATAATATGATGTGGGGGAAAAATTGGAATATTATTCAATTCTACTTCCTTGCGTCAACCTATTTTTTGAGGAATATTTTGTTGAGATGTTTGGTTCGAATGATCCATTGATGAGTTATTCTGCAAAATCAACAAAATAATCAACATTAATACAAAATATAGTTTTTTTCTATAAAAAATACTTTTTATGGCTCAAAAAGAAAATATGGAATAGTACAAGAACATGGGAGGAGGAAACATATATTCTTCAACTTAAGCCACTTAAAAATACCTAAGGATGGAACTTATGCTTGCATTTTAGTGGACTAAGCAGGCATTTCACATTTACAAGGAAGCCTTGCAATGTTTTTGCACAACATAAATGTTTTTAGCCAATATTAGAAAAATAGAAGTACAGGAATGTGTAAAACAATAAAGCACACCATATCCATTTGAGATCACCCAAAAATATTAAACAATGAGGGCTAGGCATGCATTTTACAGACCTAGTCAAATAAAGTTCAAAACAGGAAAATTGCAATTTTCAAAACTTTGTTGTACACAAAATAAATTATTTTTAAAAATTATGAAGGAGGTTTTTGTCCATAGTATATATAGCTCCAGGTATATGGATTTAGGTTTTGAAAATCACCTCTATAAACATTATGGTGAGCATTTTTCTAAGCCCGTTTTTATAGATTTACACTCTGCTTTTACAAAACAAAATTGTGAATTTAGACATTCTTTTCAATTATGACCATGCTACTTATAAATTATGATAAGTCATACATGTATAATACATATAGTATGATATAAATAGAATACTATCTTGAGGCTTTGGGCTCACTACAAGATCCTCATGCAAATGTTATGAGACATATCTAGACTTCATGCAAATATTATGAGACATATTTGGACATGTGTAAGAACATGGGAGGAAGAGACATATATTATCCAACTTAAGCCACTTAAAAATACCTAAAGATGGAACTTATGCTTGCATTTTAGTGGACAAAGCGGGTATTTCACATTTGCAAGGCAGCCTTGCAATGTTTCTACACAACATGCATGTTTTTAGCCAAGATTAGAAAAATAGAAATACAAGAAGTTGTAAAACAATAAACAACACCATATCCAACTGATATCACTAAAAAAGACTAAACAATGAGGGCTAGGTGTGCATTTTACAGACCTAGTCAAATAAAGTTCAAAACAGAAAAATTGCAATTTTCAAAACTTTAATGTACACAAAATAAACATATTTTAACAATTATGAAGGAGGTTTTTGTCCATAGTATATATAGCTCCAGGGATATGGAATTAGGTTTTTAAAATCACCTCCGTAAACATTATGGCGGGCATTTTTCTAAGCCCAGTTTTACAGATTTACACTCTGCTTTTACAACACAAAATTGTGAATTTAGACATTCTTTTCAATTATGACCATGCTACTTATAAATTATGATAATTCATATATGTATAATACATATAGTATGATATAAATAGAATACTATCTTGAGGCTGTGGGCCCGCTACAAGATCCTCATGCAACTATTATGAGACATATCTAGATTTCATGCAAATATTATGAGACATATTTAGACATGTGTGAGAACATGGGAGGAAGAAACATATATTCTCCAACTTAAGCCACTTAAAAATACGTAAGGATAGAACTTATGCTTGCATTTTAGTGGACTAAGTGGGAATTTCACATTTACAAGGCAACCTTGCAATGTTTTTGCACAACACGCATGCTTTTAGCCAAGATTAAAAAAATAGAAATATAGGAAGGTGTAAAAAGATAAAAAACACCATATCCAACTAAGATCACTCAAAAATACCAAACAATGAGGGCTAGGCATGCATTTTATAGGCCTAGTGAAATAAAGTTCAAAACAAAAAAATTGCAATTTTCAAAACTTTACTGTACACAAAATAAACATATTTTAAAAATTGTGAAGGAGTTTTTTGTCCATAGTATATATAGATCTAGGTATATGGCTTTAGGTTTTGAAAATCACCTCTATAAACATTATGGCAGACATTTTTATAAACCCATTTTAACAGATTTACACTCTACTTTTACAAAACAAAATTGTCAATTTAGACATTCTTTTCAATTATGACTATGCTACTTATAAATTATGATAAGTCATACATGTATAATACATATAGTATGATATATGTAGAATACTATCTTGAGGCTGTGGGCCCGCTACAATATCCTCATGCAAATGTTATGAGACATATCTGGACTTCATGCAAACATTACGAGACATATTTGGACATGTGTAAGAACATACTAGGAAGAAACATATATTATCCAACTTAAGCCACTTAAAAATACCTAAGGATGGAACTTATGCTTGCATTTTAGTGGACAAAGCGGGCATTTCACATTGACAAGGAAGCCTTGCAATGTTTTTGCACAACAGAAATGTTTTTAGCCAAGATTAGAAAAATAGAAATACAGGAAGGTGTAAAACAATAAAAAACAACATATCCAACTGAGATCATTGAAAAATACTAAACAATTAGGGCTAGGCGTGCATTTTACAGACCTAGCCAAATAAATTCAAAACAGAAAAATTGCAATTTTCAAAACTTTACTGTACACAAAATAAACATATTTTAAAAATTATGAAGGAGGTTTTTGTCCATAGTATATATAGCTCCAGGTATATGGAATTAGTTTTTTAAAATCACCTCTATAAACATTATGGCGAGCATTTTTCTAAGCCCATTTTTACAGATTTACACTCTGCATTTACAAAACAAAATTGTGATTTTAGAAATTCTTTTCAATTATGACCATGCTACTTATAAATTATGATAATTCATACATGTATAATACATATAGTATGATATAAATAGAACACTATCTTGAGGTTGCGGGCCCGCTACAAGATCCTCATGCAAATGTTATGAGACATATTTGGTCTTCATGCAAATATTATGAGACATATTTGGACATGTGTAAGAACATGGGAAAAAGAAACATATATTCTCCAACTTAAGCCACTTAAAAATACCTAAGGATGGAACTTATGCTTGCATTTTAGTGGACTAAGCAGGCATTTCACATTTACAAGGTAGCCTTGCAATGTTTTTGCAGACCAGTCATTTTTTTTAGCCAATATTAGAAAAATAGAAGTACAGGAAGGTGTAAAACAATAAAAAACACCATATCCAACTGAGATCACTAAAAAATACTAAACAATGAGTTCTAGGCATGCATTTTACAGACCTAGTCAAATAAAGTTCAAAACAGAAAAATTGCAATTTTCAAAACTTTATTGTACACAAAATAAACATATTTTAAAATTTTTGAAGGAGGTTTTTGTCCATAGTATATATAGCTCTAGGTATATGGCATTAGGTTTTAAAAACTACCTCTAAAAATATTGTGGAAGGCATTTTTCTAAGCCCATTTTTACAGATTTACACTCTGTTTTTACAAAACAAAATTATGAATTTAGACATTCTTTTCCAATTATGACAATGCTAATTATAAAATATAATAATTCATACATGTATAATACTTATAGTATGATATAAGTAGGATACTATCCTGGTGCTATGGGCCTAGGCTGTGGCATGCATTTTTGTAATCCTAGTTTTACAGATTTACACTTTGTTTCTTACAAACAACTAAGGATTTTACTGATTAATTTTGAATTTGACCAAGATACTTAAAAATTATGAATATGTACATCTTTAGTTCATAAATTAGGATACTCTTTACTATAATAAATTCATAATATATGAATGGTCAAATTTGTTGACTCATTTTAAGTCTAAAAATCTTCTTCTATGCAAAAATGACACTTCAAACACTTTTGGAACCCAAATTGAAAACCTATATGTATAGTAAGGTGGAAAATAGTAAACCACACCATTTCCAACTTAAATCACTAAAAAAAATCAATAGTGACGGTTAGGCGGGCATTTTATGAACATGGTAAGACTTGGTTCCAAACATAAAATTTGTTATTTTGTCAAATTAACTGCCGGCAAATGAAACATAATTTTAGGAACTGAAAGAGGTTTTTTTCAAACATATATCTGTCTTCAATCCAATGGTATTAATTTAAATTAATAATATATGTATGGACTATGGCGTGCATTTTGTTAATCCCATTTTTGTAGATTAACACTCTATTTTTTACATAACAAATCAGGATTTTAGTGATTAATTTCAATTTCACCGAAATACTTACAAATTATGAATAAGTATATGTTTAATGCCTATACTATGATACTCTTTATTATGATAAATTCATGGTATCTTCATGGTCAAATTTGTTGATATAATAATTTTAAGACTAAAAATCCCATGTGTCCCAAATAGCGTCCCAATTAACATCCCAATTAACGTCCCAATTAGTGTCCCAATTAGAATCCTAATTAATGTCCCAATTAACGTCCAAAAAAGATATCTTACTTATATACTAAATTTTCCTTATTTAGGGATCTTATGGAGGAATTTGGCACCACGTATGATCCATAAGTCCCATAGACAAATTTTGTGTTTTAAGATCCCAATTTTTGGCCCTATAACAAGGAATGGATCTCAAGAATCATGTACATCCCATGAGTCCATTAGGTCATTGGTATCACCTCAGAATCTAAGTTTTGGCCATAAACCTTGGCAAATACTATGCAAACATTCCATAGTGTACTTAACAATATTAAAATGGGAATAATATCCTACATGCTAGACAAACATCCCATAGATCCTAGCTTGATAAAATAAATATAGACCATAATAACTATAGGAAAATGTTATGGACTAAAACTTTGATATTTTTACCTTGGACTAATCTATAAGAACATTATTATGTACCGAAATTGAAATGCCCAACATATCCCATTTACGTGACAAAGATATCATTTTTAGGGCCAATGCAAATGTTAGGGCATAAGACCATCCATTTTTAACCTAAAAAATTTCCCTATTTATGGTTAAGTCATTGAGACCCATCAATACATCATTTACACATGTGGATGGGATGGATCATTTATGTGTGTGGTTTAAGTATGCCATTTATGTATGTGGGTTAGGTATGTCACATTGGTTCAAAAATTCATCACAACAAAACATTGGAGTTAAGTGTGCACAAGCCACTGTGGCATTAGTAAGGGTGTGTATTCATCATTCAACACCTTATCCCATTAGAGCTCTATAGTTGAGGCACTCATGCTAGGGAAATAATTACCTCTATATCGCAAGCTCATAGGAGGTAAGGATCACCTTTTCTTGGAAACTCCATAGGTGAAAATGATACATTACCTTGTGGAAGTCACTATGTAGCCTATGGTAGGTTCTTGGGGAATTGTACTACATCATTTAAAAGGAGGATGGTTTCTCATTGTAGTCTAAACCCAATTCTATCCACCCACTTTCCATAGTGAATAAGTATTGGTTCCCATAATATTGCAAGTATGGATGGAAAAAGGTTTTAGGTAGAAGGAGCTCACCTTTAATTTACTTCACAAGGCAGTAGATGGCAAGGAACTATTTTATTTTTAAGGTCATGGGTTAACCTATGGTAGGTTCTTGGGGCATTGCACAACGTCATTTAAAAGGTGGAGGGTTGCTCATTCCTTTCTATCCTTGTTATTTCATTGTGTGTCCTCTCTCTCATTGTGCACTTTGCTTGGATTTGTTTGGTTCCTAATAGAAATGTCCCATACAACAAGACTCCCATGAGTTTTTGAACACAATCTCATTATTGTCATCATCATTCTCTTCCTCATCTTAATAATCAATATTAGAACACATTAATAAAAACAAAAAAAATATTACATATGCCCCTATTTATCACCTACTTTCTTTATTCATCCTCCACTACTTTCTTCACTCATCTTTAAGATGATTGTTTCCACTTTACTTTATAGGTTCAAAGGTTTGAAGTTTCAACAAAATCTCCTCCATCCTTATTTTCCATTTCTCAAGTGGTCCATATATTTTAATCCTTGCTTCGATATCCAAATGGTCACCTCCACCTCTTTTTCATTATTTAAATATTTTGATTTTTTTAATTAATTAATTTACTTATTGATTTAATTATTAAATAAATATTGCATTTGATTTTTATAATTTGGGGTTAATACGAAACATAAATATTTGGTAAGAATAAATTTTATATTTGTAGTAAGAAGTATTATACGGCTTACATACCATTCATCAAGCCTCATCCCATGTTATTCCACTTGGTTTATGATACCATAGACAAGTCTCCTAGTTTACCACCCATACACATTTTTTCCTCGACCAATTTAATCAAGAAGACATGCTAAAATATACTCATGTGCTAAAGATGAGTACAAAGTTAGTCCAAGTTTCGAAATAATATAAAGGAGATGATTACTAATTCTTTATGTTAAAATTATATAACCAAAGGAAGAATCTCATGATAGAGAGGATTCTAGGTGATATTGGATAGGGGAAACAAGTAAAAATTATTAAGCATCCATCACTAAGACGATTTACCATATTTAGATGTTTGGCATTTTTTCTTATCATATAGTGACCATTCAAACTACAAAATTCCTAGGTCTTTCAAGCAATTACCTCAGGGGAGTCTTTGAGCTCAGTGATCTAGCTCAAGTGGTTGATTGCTTTCATATTCATAGCATGATGTATTGAGGTTGAATCCCTATGTTGGATAGATGTGTTGCATGTCTTGCTCAATGTCCCTACTAGGATAGGAACCATTATAAGAATCAATGAGTTTTCAATAGGTACCATCTACAAATGCAAGAAAGTACTTGAGACTTTATTCACAATCTTTAACTTGAAGAAAAAAAAAGAAAAATACAAAGTATATTTTGTAGCCAAAGGCTATGAACCAACATAAAGAATTGATTATGAGGAGATGTTTGAAGCAATAAAAAATATGAGAAACACCAAGGGCGTGCTACCATTGACAACCAATTAATCATTAAATAAATGTGAAAATGGATTTTTTGAAATGGTGGATTGACAAAAAAGTATTCTTATCTAAAATAATAGAAAATGTTTATAACCTTCACTTTCTTATAGAATCTATATTTTATCTAGCAAATTGGACTTGAGGAATAACCTTATTGTCAAATATTACAAGATTCATGACAAGCAAAATACCCAAAATAATTATCAAAGGAAATTCCCTAAAAGGTTTTTTTGTTTAGATTTGTCACACTAAATTTTGAACCCATCTTCAATAGTATTTCCAAACCAGGTATCCCTTATATATATATATATATATATACAGAGAGAGAGAGAGAGAGAGAGATCTCACCAAATATAATATTCACCTCCTAATTTCCGCCAGTGAATACTAAAAATTTCACTTACCTCACCCATGTACTAAAATGTTTTGCACGTACAACCTCCTGCTTACTAAAACCCTCTTATTCTAGATGTAACCTAACAAGATATTGAACAGGTGTTTCCTCTATGGTTAATAAGTTAATCAAAAGTTCAGATTACCTTCCAATTCTGATTTTTTGACTCATCCTTACCTCTCCACTAGAGGTTGCAAATCACCATCAATAAGATTAAGTAAAGTAGATTTCCCTACTCTATTTGGCCCGATAATTGCAACTGATTTTCCTATGTGAATACCCACATCGACATTACTAAGTCTGAAAACCTCTCTTCCCCATTAGCTGAAATTAACTTCAATAAGATAAAGAAGAGGTGGCGTGAGTTTAGTAGGTTCTAGAAAGTGAAACTCCACACTATAATCTCTCCATTTTTTTTATGCTTCTACATGCTCTTCATCATTATCTATCATTTTCCCCTTCCCCTTACTATTTATTGTCTCTTTGTTTGCACCAAAATTTGCTGGTCCTTGACTTTTTTTTTTATGTCGAGCCCTACTTTAGTACACTTAGCAGCTTTTAGTTTTTTCTCATATACATGAAACGTCTTATTGGTCTCCTTGCATTTTTGCTCGTATATGCTCTAAAAAGCATCAAAATTACCTATGTAGAAATGAAGTTTCTCGTCGTGGAAATGAATGATATCCATTGAAACAAAGTTCAAGAATTCACGATCATGTGACATGAAAACAACTGTTTTCTTCCACCTACCCAAATATTATTCTAGCCATAAAATGGCTCTAAGATCTAGATGGTTAGTGGGTTCATCCAATAACAAAAGGCTTGAATGAACAAACAAAGCTCTTGCCAAGGAGATCCTCATACACCAACCTCCACTGAAAATTTTTGTGGGAGCCCCTCGTGAACCCCAAACCAATCAAGATATTCTAAGCTTGTTCCCCTGCCGCATCAGATCCAATCTCTGGCAAATTCTCATAAAAATCAGCAATCGTTTCACCATTGTCCATCTCATCGTCCACGCCATATTCCATAAACAAATCTTGCAACTGCTGAGCATCTTGCTCCTAAGCCATACTGGAAAATATACTGTAAGAATGTGCCTTGTACAATAACTTTATGGAGTCAATATATGCTGCCATTGGCTCATAAATTTTTTGAGTTTTAGCCATAAAAAGCGCATCTCTTTCTCTCAACTGTCATACTTAACCAGCCAGTGATCATACTTTTTACAAATGATAGTAGCTTATCGAATAGGTGGGTGCATTTCATTAGTATCTGGACTTATACGAATAATATTAGCTTATCGAATAGGTGACTGAATTGGTGGAGGTTTTCGTGATGTTTCAATTCCGAAGCTGGGGCCATCTTGGGTTTTATTATTGTATATTGCAATGTTTATGTAAGTTTGTTGAAGCTTAATAGTGGAAAAAATCAATACCCACCCCAAAAAAAATCGACAAAGTTGTAGAAAACATCTTCTCAACAGCCTCACTATCAACTATAAAATTTGAAAACGACTACAATCAATAAAAAAAATACAAAATATGTACTTTAATATGATCAAAGTTTACTTACCTATCTTCCCCTATTTGACAGTTTTTCTCCATTTTTTTCAATATCTCTACAATCAATACAGAAAATGCAAAATATGCCCTTTAATATGGTGAAAGTTTAGTTACCTATTTTTTCCCTATTTGCCAGTTTTTCTCCATTTTTTCCAATATCTCAACCTTTATTGTTATGTATAATAATGAATTTTTTATATAAGTTTGTTGAAGCTATCTCTCAATGTTTCAGTTCCAAAGCTTAGGCCATAATGGGTACTTTTCATGTTGTATAAATGAAATTTCAATGTTTCAGTTCGAAAGATTAGGCCATAATGGGTTTTAATGTTGTATAAATGAAATTTATATATAAATTTGTTTTGAAAGAATATTTAATTAAGTAAAGCACAAAAAGTAGTTGGAATTCAATTTAATCAACAATTTATAATATATTACTAGGGGAACTCGTTCCAGTGATGAAGGACATATTCAGTAGGTTGTCGAAGTAGCAGAGTCTCAATTAGTTGGTTAGCCAAATCCTTCAACATGAGATGGACATTAAAGATAAAGTGGGTAGGAAGAGAACTCATGGTGAAATCGAACAGAATCTTGATGTTTTTGGGAAACGTGATTTGTTAGATGTGTTTAAGAATAGTCAAGGCAAACCACAGATGTCTACCACCGAAAGTAGTCGTTCCAAGATTTGGATGCAAGAGAGAATGATGTAAAATCAGACATGCATGGCTCACCATAGATACAAAGTTTGAAACCTATGGCCAACATATTCCATCGTGAAGCCATTCCTCCATTTTCCAAGGAGCCACGAAAATATTGCCACTGTAAAATATTAATCGCTAATTTAACATGTACCCAATTTTTATGAGGCATTGATACTATTGTGGCGTCAGGCCAGGGGAAAATTAATGGTGTTATGGAAATTGTGGAAGAGGAGGACTGGTAGGGTATAATTCTTTTTTATGGTATGCCAAACATGAATAATAATAAGGGTTACGTTTGCCATTGCCATCAGGGTTTTATGACATGACACTGGCTAAAAGACGAGGATGCAAAACCATTGCCTGCAAACAATGGAGGCTCGGAGATATTGTGCTCGCCAAGGTCAAGGGATACCTAACATGGCCCATTAAGGTATGCCAGTCTATTTTTCATCCCCATTTGTTTTCCCTTATTTGATGTATGCGATGTATTATGTTGCTGTTATTTGCATTTTCCACATCAAATTATATACTTCTTGTGCCCTATTTTAATACCCGATTGTCATCCAAGGGTTTGTGTGAATGTTTATAGATTTTCATAAGGTTTCATTTCCATTTCACCGATTGAAATCGACATCTTTTTCAATTTCCCAATATGTGTCGATAATTCTTCTTAATCCTAGAATTGAAAAACCTGGTTGCTGCACGGGGATTCTCTGAAACCCTGCACGAGAAATCAAACCCTATATCCAATATTAGTGTTTAATCCCAAACAATGGATGCAAGCTTGTTTTTTTATGTTTAAACCCAAGCGATGGATGCTAGTTTGTGTTTAAACCCAAGAGATGGATGCAAGTTTGTGTTTTTTTAGGTGGAAATTGCTTCTATTTAGGTCCAAGAGGATTACAATTTTCCCGAATTCGTCAGGCCCACAAGTGGCCTGTTTTTATCAATACGATGGCGCTAAAAATATGAATCAGTAATTACAACTATTTTTCATTTGGATAAGTGCATACTCTTATGTCAAAATCACCTAGAACTTGCACTTGGAATTTGGAATTTAACCTGACGAGTAGATTGATATTATGTTGCTGAACCACAACCTCATCTACGAGGATATGCTATTGTTGCATTCATTTGTGACCAGAATAAAGGTCATATGCAAAATAGTTTACCCTATCATAAATATCATTTGAGCTATTGCAATCCTACTATAATTTCCTTTTAAATAAGCCTTTCCTCAAATTTGACAAAGAATTTTTCAATTATCTTCAACTCCAAGTTTGATTTGCATAATTGCTGAATATATTCGCAAATAGGACAATCCCTTCATAGGAAAGAAACAAACCATGATGCCTCCAACCTTAGGCTCATAGTTACCTTTGACCGCGAAAAGGTTCGAGTGGATGATTTATATCTTTCTTCAATTGTCAATAATTGGTATGAGTGAAGTTGCTTGATAGCCATGGCCCCAATAAGTAATTCTAGGTAATAAAGACCAACTGAAAACTAAAAACTAAAAACTAAAAAGAGAACATATTTATTTTCTTCCAATAAATGATTAAGAGAGATATACATAACTCTGCATAAAATTGTGGACTTTTAGCAATAGCATTTTCAACCTTTCGTTAAAATCAAGGTAACAGGGAAATTGCAATCTAGTCATTCAATTTATTAGTAATCAAGTTTTCAAGAACAAAATATCCCCCTTACAAATGAAGGAACATCCTCCTCGTTGATTAAAAATTGCTGCCACTATTGGAGATCTCTACGTCGGCCTTCTAGGTTTCTTGGTGCAGGGAACGACCCAACGCTACCATGAATGTGCCTGGGGGTGGGGAGCCACCTCCCACCCCTCCTATCTCAGCTGTTGACGCCTTCAAGAAGCTTTTCGGGAAGGCTAGGAAGAAACCGGCCATTCCTTCTATCCCAAAATTTGTAAAGAAGATGGATGAAATTCCTGAAATTGCTTTGCCTGAAGAGCAGCCCATTAAAATTTCCTTAGCTTTGGCTGAAAGAGGATTGATAGGATATTTTATGGGGCTTTGGCCCTTCGCAAAAACCACTGATGACTGGATCCAGTGTAACTGGAGATCCTAGCTGAAGAATAGTGTGACCTGCTACGTCGTTGGAAGAGGATTCTTCATATTCGAGTTCATAACCAAGGAATATCGAGATTTGGTATTTAGGAGCGGCCCGTACTTCATGGGGTCTCAGGGCTTGTTTCTCAACAGGTGGACGCCCGATTTTGATCCCATGGTCGACGTGCCTAAAGAAGTGCCAGTATGGGTCAGGCTCCGTAACCTACCAATCCACTGCTGGAACTTCCATTCACTGCAAAATATTGGAAATGGACTTGGCAGATTTATTGACATAGCAGACAACAAAGGCCAATACACCTGCGATAGGATTTGCGTAGATGTTGATCTAGAATTCGGCCTACCAGAAGCAGTAAAACTCACTATTGGGTCATGGCAGCATTATCAAAAGCTGGATTATGAGCAGCTCCCATTCAAATGCATAAACTGTCATGAGCACAGCCATTTCCAAAGGAACTTCCCTAAGGCACAACCAGAAGAAAAACAGGATGGAGAAGGCTGGAAAAAGGTCAAAAAGAGTAAGGCATCTCTGAAACCAAGCGGGAAAAAAAGATTAGTATCATTAGAGAAACCCCCACCAAACTCTAAACCCATAGGAAAGTCAAAGGATGGATCAAATTCGGGGAAAACCGATGAAACCTTGGAGGGATTAGAGAAATATGGGAAGGATACGAATGAAACTGGTGAAACTAGGAACCTAGCACACCCAACTCCCCCAGTGGATGACCAAAGGGAAAAAGAAGCAGAGGAATATCATATTAGTCTGGGCTCGGATTCAGATGGGGAATCCGAGGACGGAGGAACCAAATCTGGCAGCTCCTAAGTCACCCCTGTCAAGGTCACCTTGGGTCAGAAGACTAAGAATAAACTGAGAGAGGAAAAAACCTATCTTGATATACTCCAAGTTTCCCAGAAGACCCTCAAAGGAATGATAAATACCAGATCCACCAACAAGCAAGGCCAGGCTCCAAAGGGAGCCACAACCTCCCAAGCTAGTAAGTAATGCAATACATCTCCTAGAATTGCAAAGGTCTAGGAAACAATCTAAAAGAAGAAGCTCTAAAAGACATTGTAAGATTGTATTTGCCCGAAATCCTTCTCATCAAGGAGATAAAAATGGAGGACTTCATTCTCCTCCAAGCAAGCAAAGCATTTTGGAAAAAAGGTCAAGGAAAAGTAGTTAGCACAAGAGGAGCCTCAAGAGGGATAGCTACCTTCTGGGACAACTCCAAATACAACCTGGAAGCTGAAGAAAGAAGCACACATTGGTTGTTCACCAAACTTATCCATAAAGACTCTGGTCATCATGTAAGTCTGTTCAATGTTTATGTACCTGTATCACCAGATGAAAAAATATTATGTTGGGACTCCTAAAGCCCTATCTTAGCATGCACAACCCCATTAATATCATTATTACATGGGATATTAATGTTACCCTAGCAGTAGGAGAAAAAAAGGGAGGCTCACCGGTCAGAGATCAAGCTAGAGAATGGGTTGAAGACATCATTTTAGATTGGGAGCTGGAGGATATCAAGCCCTCCCGTGGAAAATTCACCTGGATGAACAAAAGAAGGGGAATAGGCCACATTACTGGTCGCCTTGATAGATTCCTCATCCAGTCCTCTTTCCTGACTTTTGATCTTATGGCCTCCTCTAAAATCTTTCCCATTTATACCTCTGATCATAAACCCATTCTTCTCGAGTTTTCCTTGGGTAAAAATCTTGGTCCCATACCCTTCAGATTCAGCCCCCTTTGGATTCAGCAAGAAGGGTTCATGGATGTGGTCTCCACGGCTTGGAACCGATAGATCCAGGGCTCCCCTTTCTTTGTCTAGGAAGAAAAGATGAGGGTGCTCAAAAAAGAGCTGAAAAAATGGGCTAAATTGCTGATATCACCCACCTCCAAAAGAAAAGAAGCACAAGCTGCACTAGAGAGCCACCAATTGATCATGGAGGATGTTGAAGTTTCTCAAGAACTATTACAAAAAGAAGAAAATCTTCAAAAATATTTCCATAGAGCATGCATGGTGGAAGAAGAGTACTGGAGGCATAAATCTAGAAGTATGTGGCTTCAAGCAGAAGATAAGAATACCAGCTATTTCCACAAGCAGGCTGAGGCTTGCAAGCATTTCAAAACTGTAAATGAAATTCATTTTCAAGGAAATTTGTTCAAATAATTCAAAGGCGTTAAGAAAGCATGCCATTCCTACTTCAAAGACCTCTTCTCAGCCCTAGAAGAGGACCCAATTTATGCAAACTGCTACCTGCTTGATCTCGTCCCAAAGCTAGTCCAAGAAACTGATAATCTCCTTCTGGCTGCCCCGATCAGAATGGAAGAGCTTAAAAAATATTTGGATGGTATGGACGCTGACAAAGCCCCTGGTCCCGATGGGTTCACAACAAGGTTCTTCTAAACTTGTGGGTCCATCATCAAAGTTGACCTCTTGAGAATGGTCAGGAAATCTCAGAGTAGCAGCAAGTTAGGGGGCAGTACCAACTCGACATTCATGGCCCTGATCCCAAAAGAAAAAGGAGTCAATAACTTTAGCAGATTCAGGCCCATCTCTTTATGCAACACAGGCTATAAACTAATTACTAAAATCATTGCCAATCGAATTAAGAATATTTTTCCAGCAATCATCCCTGGAAACCAAGGTGGTTTTATAAAAGGGCGAAAGATTCTGGACAATATAGTGCTTGTTCAAGAAGCAATCCACTCGAGCTGTCAACGGAAAGAAAAATGCATGGTAATCAAGCTCGACTTGGCGAATGCATTCGACAGGGTGAGACATGATTTTATATTTGCAATAATGGGAAAATTCAGGTTTTCTAAGGATTTCATAAACTGGGTTAAAGCCTGTATTGCCTCCCCTTGGATTGCCCCTTTGGTCAATGGACGCTCTACGAATTTCTTCCAAGCCTCGAGAGGGCTAAGGCAAGGTTTCCCTTTGTCCCTGCTCCTCTATGCCATTCAAGCCTCAGTTCTTAGCCTCTAATTGGATCACTGCCAGCAGATCCGCTCTCTTGCTGGCCTCCGGATGGCCCAAAATGTAAAAGACATAAACCATGCCCAATTCTCTGATGACACACTGCTCCTTGGGGGAGAAAGCATTATCTCAGCTAGTTTATTCAAAAGAGAGCTTGACATTTAAAATGAGGTCTCAGGAAGCAAGATAAACTTTCAGAAAAGCAAGATATACGATTGGAACTACTCCATAAGGGATATGACAGGAATTGAAAGGCTCTTAGGGATGGAGGGGACTCTCTCCTAGGATTCCTTCAAATATCTTGGGATTCCCATCCTCAAATCTATCCCCAAAGTGGCTCACTGGATGCTGCTGCTAGACAAGCTAAAAATAAGAATTCAATCCTGGGGGGAAGCCTAGCTTAATTTAGCAGGTAAGGTGACTCTCTTAAAATCTGTCCTTTCAAGTATTCCTGTTTACTAGAACACCATTCTTCTTGCCCCTAAATACTTCATTAGAAAAGTGGATGCCCTGTTGAGAATATTTTTGTGGGAAGGTGGAAAAAATAACGAAAGAATGCTTCATTTAGTTAGCTGGGACAAAATAAAGAATCCAATTTTGGAAGGAGGTCTCCAAGTCCAAAACATCGCAGATCAAAACTTAGCTTTAGGATCCAAACTCCTCTGGAACTTAGTTTCTGGGCACACCAGCTGGAGCAAGAAAGTTCTTTAGAAAAAATATTTCCAAGGTAGCCACTCAAGATGCTTGTATAAGCCTCAAGGAACTTTAACCGGATCCCCAATCTTCAAGCTTTTCCTCACAGCCCTGGAGCACTTCAAATCTAACCTCTACTGGATACCTGGCAATGGGAAAAATATAAGATACTGGGATGATTTGATCCTTGGGGACCAACCCCTCGAACAGAAGACTGAGCTGGCAAAAATAAAAAAATGGATGCAGCACAAAAATCTTCTTACCCTATGGGACATTTGCACCTGGTCCGATGATGCAAAGAAAAGTTGGGATAACTAGGACCTGGGAGAGATACCAGAAAATCTGGAAGGAGAAGCCAACACCTTAAGAAAGCTCCTTCAAGGAAAAACCATGTTAAAAGCGGTTTCAAAGGACAAAAGAGGGTGGGGTTTGACCTCCGGATCGTACTCGACAACTGAAGGATACAAATCCATCCAGGAAATCCCCAACGTCCCTCAAGATCCATCTCAGTGGAAGTTTGTTTGGTCCTATGCTTCTATCCCCAAGATAGACTATTTCTGTTGGACTCTTGCTCACAAAAGCATCTTCACCAGTGACAACTTAAGGAGAAGAGGAATGCAAGGGCCCTTAAGGTGTCCTCTGTGTGTTTCTGATGAGGAGAATGCATATCATCTGCTCCTTCTTTGTCCTTTTTCCAGTGAATTCTGGAAGGATTCACTGAAAATAAGCCTGGAAGGATTCACCATGCCGGAAAATAGTTAGGAGTTACTGAAAACATGGGCCAACATATCGCCGTTTAGCACTACCAAAAATGATCTCCTCAAAGCCAGTTGGATGTGGCTCCCCAAGATCATCTGCTAAAAACTGTGGATTGAGAGAAATAATAGGATCTTCAGGGAGAAGAGCAGTACTTTGGCTAGAATAGCATCCAAAATCAAACCTCTACTAGGAGAGGCTCTAGAAGCCAACGCTACCCTCACAAATGCTTCAGCTCTAACCAGCGAGGAAGATAAGTGGCTAAAAGAGTTAGTCCCGAATCATTAGGCAAGAATCAATATTCCATCTCCCTCCAATGCTGAATGGGACATTCGGTTGACAGAGCAAGAATTCATTAAATAGAGATCATCCCTAGAGGAGCACTGCCTCTTCTTTAATGGGGCATTAAAGGGTAATCCTATGGCATCTGGTGGCGGCGGGGTAATCCTGGATCCTAGAGGCAATACAATTCTGAGCTTTTCCTGGGGGTTGGGTTACAATTCCAACAATAGAGTGGAGGCTCTTGCACTTTGGTAAGGGCTCAAGCTTTCCCACAGCTTGAAAGTTACCTCTCTATCAGTCTTTGGTGGCTCTCGGATTATAATCCAAGCTGCAAACTCGAAAAGAAGTCTTGCTCAGGTGCAACTATGTACCATTCTCCAGAAATTCAAGCTTATGCATTCAAAGTTTCAGAAAATAAGATTCTTTCATATCCTGTGAATCTTAAAATCTAAGGCTGATCTAGAAGCCAATAAAGGCATGCTATCAATAGATGGGTCAGAAAATCTGTGTAATATCCCCTAATTCTAGAGGTAAGTCTCCTAGCCGGGTCTTCAAGATTTCACCTGCCATAAAAGAATCAATTCGCTGGGCCTCTCAAGGCTCTATCCTTTATGATCTGGCATTGTCCACGATCCGTGAGTCCCAATGGTCAGAACCTCGTGACAAGTCAAGAGCCCAAGGTAATTTTTCAAGCCTCACGCCGAAGTATCTAAGCTATCTCAAATCCGGAAGATCTCGGAAATCGCTGGATCCTCCAAGAGATCAACACTGTTAACCATCTCATTTGATGGCATCCCTTGTTTCATTTTCATCCCCAGGATCTTTAGTGGAGGAATGCATGGAAGCCCTGGAAGCATGAATCCTTCATTCCATTATTCATTTGCCACGGTGAGAATAGCTGGGCCGGACTAAATCCTGAGCAATGCATTCTCTGGAAGAGCTCTCTAAAGACAAGGAATCCGACAAAGACATAGTGGAAAACATCAAAGGAACATTGGGACTTGTCCAAACAATCTAGAATTGAAATTTTTGGAGTAGCTGGCAAAGGAGGACAGGGAAAAAGAGGCATTAACCATGGCAGATGTCAAATAGGGCAGATGTTTCAGATGTAACTCGTCTCGGTGAACAGGACACTTTAGCTTCCAATTGTCAAAACGATTGTTTTATCCATGTAAAAGTACTCAGCAGCTGCTTTGTCGACTGATAAATCTACCTCTTACTCATTATTGTCTAAAAAAAAATCAAGTTTTCAAGAGTTTCTTGGAATGTTTTGCACAAACCCATAGTTAATAAGCAAGCTCACTGAAGATTCTTGTTTAACTACATTAGAGAGCAATCAAAGATTCAAATACAATCATATAAACCATAAACCTAAACAAACAATGCCAGTTGAAATGAACAAGTATAAAGCCATGAATATTTGACACATTTCCTTTTAAATGCATTCAGTTCTATCATGAATACAAGGGATCATTGTTAAAACAACAAATCATTTGGGAACAGGAAACATTGAAACAATGATCAAAATTGAAAACAATTGCTTAGAAACAGTAAATGACATTTTGAATGATCAAAATTGAAATCTTTCATGAACAGGAGGGACAATTTGTTACAAATAAAAACATAATATTGATTACATAATAAAAACATAATATTGATTACAAATAAGGTCAGTGATTGCTGAAAGTAAAGCGTACACCATTTTCAACATCCCTACATAGAGACTTGTAGAATTCCAAGATAAAATGTTGAAGACAAGAAAATAATCCAAAGTTCATTGACCAAAAACTAAATTCTATATTGTTTTAATAAATTTTGATAAATAACCTAGTTATTATTTTTCTTTCATTATTGATATGGTTCTCATTTTTTCCATTTTCTTTCTTACGTTGCTAGTCTTAGCATTCCTAATTCCAGACTTTGTAATTCTTTGGTATACTATTGCAATATATCAGTACTTCCTATAATTTTTTGTGATTGCCATATTTTTTTCTACCTTGTTTTCAGTGTACATGTTAAGTGCATGCTATCACTGGTGATGAAGTCTGAGAAATCAAGGCACAATGAAATAACTGCTAATGGAACTAAGAGCATCGTCTACAGCAAGAAACTGAAATTATCCTTGGAAAATGATAAGTATTGCAGACAATCACATTAAAAATAAGTACTGCAATTTCCAATGCAACTTTCAAATCAACAATTTCTATGACCTCCCCTAATACTTGCTTTATTTCTGGTGAATTACACAGACTCCCTGAAAAGTGTAGTTTATATAGACAAAAAGCTAACTATGTTGTCTTCAACACAATAAGCCATTTGCTACCTTCGAATCTTCTAGATTTTCCTTTGAATACTATTGCCACAAAAATACTAAAATTGCCATCTTTCATATCAAGTTTGAGTTCCTTTTTCTGGGATATGCAATAAACTAGCATAGATGCTAACTAAAATTATCTTCGAACCTGATTCTATATGATAAAATCCAAGTATACTCATTCCACATTTTGAGTGGAAGGTATACTAATATTATAGTGCTAGAAAGGTCACATCTGTAACATTTGGGGCCCGGGGTATTAACACCACCTTTTCTTAAGAAAGGGGATTGGCATATTTTATTTTCCAGATTAAAATGTTTGCATTCAATAGGAGTAAATTTCTAGTTTCAAACAAGATTGAGCACATGTTAAGCATGCAATATTTGAATTTGAGAATAATAATCTTCAGTTTCTGTCGAGAAGCATGATTACTTTTATTAATATTATTACATACAATAAATATTTCCTGAGGCATGGCCTAGACAAGGAGCCATTAAATGGATTTTGCTAAAGGGCATGGCTAAGCATTGTGCTCCAAATTCCAGACACATAATGCATGATGAAAAATGAAAGCCAAGCGACAAACATCCTCAAAAGTAAAAACCATCTGAAAATGAAAAAGAATGGCATGAACCACATCTTTTGAAAAAGAATGATGGCATTTTTGCTTCCGTTTAATCTAAAGAACGTCACTCTTGAGAACAATATTGTGAAAAGAGTGATAACCTTCAGTATGTGGAAGAGAGAAGTCTAGTTGAATAGGGGATGTGTTAACGTATTTATCTAGAACAACACAGGTGATGTTTCCAAAATCTTAAGCAAAGTAGCCTGATAGGAGCAACCTGTAAGCTCTTCTCCCTCAACTCAACCACTAGTACATACATTTGGAGCCCCTCACTGAGAAGGTTGTCAATTCCCTCTGGATTCTTATCATTGGAAAAAGCAGCACCTTCTTTAGGATAGACTATTTCTAAAATATTTATCAAACTTTCAAGTTTCAACTCAATATTACCCATTTTTTCCATATCTATTAAGTATGAACTGCCAGCGTCATCTGGATCTTTGATTTGTAGAGTGGACTTTCTACTTTCTACCTTAAGTCTTCTGGTATTTACAGAAATAACAAGGGTAGCTGATTCTTTTAAACGGTTCATTTTTTTCTTCTTCAAAGACATATAGCGAGCATTTTTGAACCACATATGCATATGGAAAAGATAATCAAGATTATATATGCAAATATAATTAAAGAAGCAACAGAAAAAACATATTTATAGATTCTAGCTGCTATTAGTACAAATAAATAGAATTTCTAAGTAGAAAATTTTGAGTGTCCTATAGAAATGCCAAATCGTCATCTGACCTGCCGATAAGGTAGATCCAATTGCTTTGATAATACTAGTTTGCAGGGCATTGAAGGTAACTCATTCTCAGCAAAGAATTAACGAAACCTCTATTACATAGACCCAAAAATCGATCAATGACCCAATATTAACCACACAAATACCCAATCATATAATTGAAGATATTCCATCAGCTGAATATAAAATATTTTGGTTGAAGTGCAGAATTTCTACATCAATGGAAGAAAAGCAAGAGAAAAACAAGAGAAAAGCAAGTGCATCTAAAGAAATCAAACCATTTCACTTCAATCATATACCATAGTGGAAGTAGGTATTCATCGTATTCGTCGTCGAAATGTGTGGACACCACTACATATTTTAATGGAGATTCAACAAAGATCTGCCAAACTTCCCATGATCACACATTGAATCCGTTATTCTTTGCTTAATATATATTCTATTCTTAATCATGCAGATAGAGGGGCTCGAGTGCTTTGATTCCCTGCTGACATTATGCAAGCAAAAAGCTGTGCAGCGACATAGTGGGGTAAAGTATATTTCTAGTTGTTGTTGTGTGTTGTATCCCACTAAGAAAATATGTGTAGTTTAAGCCTTAAAATACAAATAAGGATATGCACACGCAGAATTGTTGTTCCTTCCCTTCAGAAATATATGAGATCTTGTGCTGACTGTATGCAGGAACCCTGTAAAGTTGTTGTGTAAACATTATAGAGGACTTCAATAATGTTGCTTGTTTTTTACTCATATAATGCAACTATGGCCCATGTCAGCCACAATACACTGACTGGACCATTACTCTCCCGAATCTTCGTTCTTAATCTATTTATCATCGCCAAGTATATTATGCCATGGTGTTTCTGCTTTTACTGTATGCTTGCACACTGCTAGACCATTCATATGGGCTAACTCAGCTCCTGCCACTTGAATTCGTGTCTTGACAACTGATATAGGGTGCAAGATAGCTGACACAACAAAAAAGAGAATTGCTCCCTTAAGATGGAATTTTGTCTTATCTAGTCTGTAGTCCATGTCAATTGATGTTAAATATAATAACAATAATAAATATTTAACTGATCAATATAATATATGGAAGGGCATCTCCAAGGATAGATCTATAAAATTCCATTTCAGCTCTTGAATTAAATGATGCACTAAAACTATGTAATGAACTAAGTAGAAACTCAAACTACCAATAATTTCAAACAAGCACAAACATAAAAAGTGGATAAAAGCTCTGAGTGTTGCTACGTGAATGCTTTGCAAAATGCAACCATGTGCATAGATACCGACATTTCTTCTGATGATAGTGGAATACTTGAAAGAGTCAAGAACCTCATAAGGGCTTCAATGCCCTTTTTCTCAACAAATATTCTACAAGTTTCAGTATTTTCCATTTCCCGATGCACAAACACCATGGCATGTGAAATGCATAATTGTAGAAAGCGTTCATTAGTCATATTTTCAACAGACAATCCACTAGTTCCAACACCTTCATTATGATTCTCTTCAGAATCAGTATCCATAGGAACAGGACTATCCAACTTGCCTTTGGCTTCTAACCCCATGTCGCCCACTGAAGCAACTTTCTCAAGAATTGCAATGATAACATCTACACCAGGTCCCCTTAGAGAAGGGACATAGCACATCATCTCTTCCATCAAATTACCCAAATGAGAAACCCCTTCATTCAATGCTAGCAAATAGTTTCGTGATGTGAAGACATGTACAAGAACCTGCAAAGCATTTCTTTCAGTCACTACCTGCAATCCTGTATTTTTGAGACATAGTGCATCAAGACCACTAGGGATGCAGCAAAGTGCTTTTGAGGAAGGGAGAAGTAAATATTCTGATATAGCATCCAAGAAGGCAGTTGTAAGACCTGCTGCATGCAGCATTGAGAAAACAGTGTCACAGATAAAGAGAAGATGTCACCACCAACCTTATGGGAATGATAGAATATTAATGATAGGCTTGATGGAAAGGTACTCTCCTCTAATTCTATAGGCCTTGCTATGGCATACATTGTTTATCCTAGTGCCTTGAGTAAGGCCTTGATAAGATACCTTTGAGAATATGGAATTTGGCCTTTATCATCATCATATGTTGAAGATGCAATACTGCTTTCTGCTGACAACTCCAAAACACTTGTAACCTCAAATTGTAGTCTCTTAATAGTACTATATATTCCTCCAGGGATGTCAAGAAAAGACCTCTGTGTGGTATAGTTCCTACTACTGATGTTCAAAAACCTCAAAAAATACCAAAGACCCCATCTGCTTTTACTGTATGCTTACACGCTGCTAGACCATTCATATGGGATAACTCAGCTCCTGCCATTTGAATTCATGTCTTGAAAACTGATATAGGGTGCAAGATCGCTGACACAACATAAAAGAGAACTGCTCCCTTAAGATGGAATTTTGTCTTATCCAGTCTGCAGTCCATGTCAATTGATGTCAAATATAATAACAATGATAAATATTTAACTGATCAATATAATATATGGAAGGGCATCTCCAAGGATAGATCTATAAAATTCCATTTCAACACTTGAATTAAATGATGCACTAAAACTATGTAATGAGCTAAGTAGAAACTCAAGCTTAACTCAAGGTTTCAAGCACCTTTCAAGGCTAGAAAACAAAAACTACCAATACTTTCAAACAAGCACAAACAGAAAAAGTGGATAAAAGTTCTGAGTGTTGTTGCGTGAATGCTTTGCAAATTGCAACCATGTGCATAGCTACAAATATCCCTTCTGACAATAGTGGAATACTTGAAAGATTCAAGAACCTCATAAGGGATTCAATGCCCTTTTTCTCAACAAATATTCTACAAGTTTCAATATTTTCCATTTCCCGATGCACAAGCATCATGGTATGTGAAATGCATAATTGTAGAAGGCATTCATTAGTCATATTTTCAACAGACAATCCACTAGTTCCAACACCTTCATTATGCTTCTCTTCAGAATCAGTATCCATAGGAACTTGACTATCCAACTTGTCTTTGGCTTCTAACCCCATGTTTCCCATTGAAGCAACTTTCTCAAGAATTACAATGATAACATCTACACCAGGTCCCCTAAAAGAAGGGAGATGGTGCATTAGCTCTTCCATCGAATTACCCAAATGAGAAACCCCTTCATTCAATGCTAGCAAATACTTTCATGATGTGAAGACATGTACAAGAAATTGAAAAGCATTTCTTTCAGTCACCGCCTGCAATCCTTTATTATTGAGAAATAGTGCATCAAGACCACTAGGGATGCAACAAAGTGATTTTGAGGAAGGGAGAAGTAAATCTTCTGATATAGCATCCAAGAAGGAATTTATAAGACCTACTACATGCACCATTGAGAAACAAGTTGGATCTTTATGAATGAGTCCACTCATAAGTGTCACAGCTGAAGAGAATATGTCACTGCCAAAATTATGGGAATGACAAAATATTAATGATAGGCTTGATGGCAAGGTACTCTCCTTTGAGCCTGCAGGCCTTGCTATGGCATACATTGTTGATCCCAGTGCCTTGAGTAAGGCCTTGATAAGACACCTCCAAGAATATGGAATTTGGCCTTTTATCATCATCATATGTTGAAGATGCAATACTACTTTCTGCTGACAACTCCACAACACTTGTAACCTCAAATTGTAGTCTCTTAATAGTACTATATAGACCTCTAGGGACGTCAAGAAAAGACCTATGCTTGGTATAGTTCCTACTATTAATGTTCCAAAACCTCAAAAAATACCAGAGACCCCATCTACTTTTACTGTATGCTTGCACACTGCTAGACCATTTATATGGGCTAACTCAACTCCTGCCACTTGAATTTGTGTCTTGAAAACTGATATAGGGTGCAAGATAGCTGACACAGTAGAAAAGAGAACTTCTCCCTTAAGATGGAATTTTGTCTTATCCAGTCTGCAGTCCATGTCAATTGATGTTAAATACAATAACAATGATAAATATTTAACTGATCAATATAATATATGGAAGGGCATCTCCAAGGATAGATCTATAAAATTCCATTTCAGCACTTGAATTAAATGATGCACTAAAAGTTAAAACTATGTAATGAACTAAGTAGAAAATCAAACTTAACTCAAGGTTTCAAGCACATTTCAAGGCTAGAAAACACAAACTACCAATACTTTCAAACAAACACAAATAGAAAAAGTGGATAAAAGTTCCGACTGTTGCTGCCTGAATGCTTTGCAAAATGCAACCATGTGCACAGCTACCGACAACCCTTCTGACGATAGTGGAATACTTGAAAGAGTCAAGAACCTCATAAGGGCTTCAATGCCCATTTTCTCAACAAATATTCTACAAGTTTAAGGATTTTCCATTGCCTAATGCACAAACACCATGGCATGTGAAATGCATAATTGTAGAAAGCGTTCATTATTCATATTTTCAATAGACAATCCACTAGTTCCAACACCTTCATTATGTTTCTCTTCAGAATCAGTATCCTTAGGAACATGACCATCCAACTTGTCTTTGGCTTCTAACCCCACGTCGCCTACTGAAGCAATTTTCTCAAGAATTGAAATGATAACATCTACACCAGGTCCACTCAAGAATTGCAATGATAACATCTACACCAGGTCCCCTCAATTATAACCAGTATGCCCATGTTTGACCATAAAGATGCTTAAAATGTGCCCAAAATAGTTGATGATGTTTTTGGTTTCCCAGAGATGATGTATCATTGCTATTTGAAGGCTTAAAAAGGTCCTGAATACGTAGTCTTTGGATTTCGTTGTTCATCCCACTCCTAAAAATGAACATAAACGCTGCATATATGAGAGACTAATAAATTGAAAAGAATCTCTTTGTATCACCAAGAAATCAGCTTGATCTAAGAGTATCACTGAATTGCTGCAAGTTTTTTATTACTCCATGTTGTGGCTTTCTAGAACAGCAAATTACCTTGATTACAAAAAGACAAATTGACCATGATTGTATGGATAACCAGGAAATGCTGCAATTTTGTACTAAGTGTACCTATTTTTCCTCACATAGAGCCTTTTTTGAATCATGATTCTCTCATTTCGATGACTCTAGGTTTTTGCTGAACAAAACATGGTCAGCTTTCTCAAAGTATGGATTGGATTGTTGAGGAGTTGTAGGACTGGTCAAGCCTTAGATACATCATGTGTCTGCTTCTAAAAAGCCACGTGGATTATCCTACTGTATTGCCACATGTGGAAGGTTGTTTGCCATTATAGCTTAGGCGTTTAGGGCTAGTCAAGCACTAAACCATATCATTTTCCCACTTCTAGAACAAACTATGGACTATTTTTCTGTAGTTCTGCGCTGGTGCACATTGCAAGGGACTTGAGCTACATAGGAGAAGATTTTTAATGTAAAACAAAATTCCAATCAAGGGATATGCATTTGTAGTCATAAGACTTGTGAATTGCAAATATTATGGCATCACATAGATGATAACCATAAGCTGAAGAGGCCCCACAAGACATGACACTGAAACCATTAGTGATGTTAGTAAAGGAATAAGGGAGAATTCTCACATCACCAGGGGATTTAAACCCAAAATCCAGCTTTCAGATTGGAAAAGCTTTTGGTGCAGGTGAGTGAGGAGTTATACATACATCTGTTCAAGCTGGAATTTGCAAGGAACATCCTTCAAAATGAGTACAACTTTCCATCTGTAGATAGATGGCCAAACTGAGGTGGTGAATTGATTCCTTAAATTGTATTTATGCACATATGATGGGTATAAGAAATCCAAGTGATTAAAGTGGATACATCTCTGTAATGTCCCAATCAAAATGTTAATTGTTCCCTTGGTTAACTTTGGGCATGGTTTTTCTCACAACCTTCTTCTCCTATAATTCCTTACAATCCTACTAATTGACGGCTATAGGTTTTCATTCTCCAATATTGGGCTTCTAGACTTTGCGTGGGAGAGATTTGCTAGCCAACTACAATCTACCTTGAATCTTTGTCAAACAATTTAAAGGGAAATTGTTTTAGGTTTAGTGTGATTATTTGAACCATATGTGATTATCATTATGGATTATGACTACATATTTGGTGTCGTAGAGCATGATAATTGGTGGTATCTCTTACAACTAGACAAGTGGTATTTAACATAGTGTAGTTACACAAGAAGAATAATAGACTTGAACATGTAGTACTAAATAAAATCAGCTTGGTTTTTATTACCACCCTCCCACAAATTTGGAATGCAAATGGATGGAACTTGCAACATGCATCTAGTTCCTTTGACCACTTTGTAGTTAGGCAAAGTACTCATGTCCCAAATGGAATGTTGAACAAGTAATTAACTCTACAAATTACTCATGTAGCAAATGCTAATCAAAGTAATTAAATATACAAAGATGCTGAAATATGAATTCCATGTGTGTTTATAGTAAAATCTTAATGAGGAATAAACATATTTGTAATGGAATTTGAATGAATGGTAAAGTATTGCTTGGTTTTGTAGTTTTTTATTATACGTGTTGGTCTATAATCTCACACCTTTTGTCTCAATTGGTATTGTTTTGATTCCACTATGATAAATTCCTTAATGTTGTAAATCATTATTAAATAAAGTGGATCAAAATTTTAGCTTATCCTCATTAAAAACTGAACATCTTCACTACTGTTGATTAAGTTTAGATAAGACAACCTTAGTTTTAAAAATAAAATAAAATCATATTAGTTGAAATTTCACAAAATATAGACTAGACAACTTTCATAGTTTTGTTTTGATTCAGAAAGAATCATGTTAATATCAACTTTCACTTGAGATGGTAAAGTTCAAGTTTAATGTTTCTTCAATAACTCTAAAAGTAGTTAGCATATATTTGAAGAAGAATTTGGCCTAAACATTGCATTGTCTTGTAAAGAATTATTTATTTTATTCATTCTAGATGTTGTCATGGGCCATTCTAAGTTGATACTCATATGGGTAGGCTTGTTCTCTTCTCAAGTTACATGGGTCAGCTAATGGCATTTCAGGGTTTGGTTCCTTGCGTCTACGTCTTCTTCTATTGTGATATGAAAATGTATGGTGTACATGTGTGTATGTATGGTTGCAAATACACTTTATATGTGTGGTTACTATCTGTTGATGAGATGATGTTTGTATTCATGGTTGGAAAACTTGTGAGAATGCATAAATGATCACACTAATATTTGCAATATAACATAGAATATGCATTATGTAATGAAATTGTGACTAATGTTTTAAATTGATTATTTCTTGGTATTTGCAGAAAAACGATGAATATGGCGTAGCTGATGATACTGATTATATTGCCATCGATGCACCGACGAGAGATATTACTGATAATGATACAATTGGATCAAATGCAAATGATGATGGATATGATGTTGGTATATATGATTAGGATGAGGATGAGGATGAGGATGATGGTAGCCATTAATGCTACTATTGAGACTGTGGATGTTTTTTTCTTTCTCCATGCTATTAGACACGTATTGTTATTTTTGTGATTATCCAAGATTGTAGTACATTTTGGGTCATTCTGATTTGTGATTATCCAAGTTCATAGTACATTTTGATTTTTATTTGTAGACATATAAACTTGGATTACTGTTGATAATTTTGATTTTTAATATTTCTTGTAATATTGATATTTTCAATATATATTGTCTATTGTTCTTTTAATCTTAATACGATTATCTGTATGATAGATTATTGATGTGATGATGTTTTATAATTTCACTTATTTTGAATGAAAGATAATGCCGATGTTATCATTATTATATTTTATATTTATATATATTGGAAGTTGTTGATGATCTTTTAATGGCATTTTAATATTACTATTTTGGATAAATGTTTCATGTTTCTGTAAAATTTATTCATAAATGCTATGCAATTAATCTCAATAATTGTATCTACAATTAATTTGAATGTTTCAT
The DNA here is from genome assembly GCA_001517045.1 of Pseudotsuga menziesii. Classification (NCBI taxonomy): domain Eukaryota; kingdom Viridiplantae; phylum Streptophyta; class Pinopsida; order Pinales; family Pinaceae; genus Pseudotsuga; species Pseudotsuga menziesii. Next base: position 95,697 of record LPNX011179430.1, read on the forward strand.
TATGTTATTTAATAACTATAAAGTAATGATAAATGAGAACTATTGAAATGAATGAATAATTATAATAGTTTGATATAATAAATATAAGAGCACACAATTGGATATGGTTGTAGGTGTTAAATAACAAGTCTAATGTGGTGCTAATAAGGAAACAAAAACATGAGCTAAAACAGATTCTCACTATGTTCTAGATCTAGAAGCAACATTGGATGCAAAACTTGGCGCTAAGTTGGAAGTCAATTTTGATGCTATTTTCGATGGCAAAGTAGAAGCCGAAGTAGAAGCTAAACTAGTGGCCAACGAAGGGGCAAAATTGGATGCTAAATGAGAAGCTAAATTAGGCACTCGCGAGGAAGCAAAATAAGAAGAAATCCTAGGAGTTAAATGAGAAGCAAAATGTGGCACTAGTGTGGGAGTACAAATGGATGATAAATTGGGTGCTAAAGTAGTAGTAAAACATGGTGCTAATGTGGGCGTAAATAGAGATGCAAAACTAGACATTAAAAAGGATGGAACACTTGGCACTAATGATGAAGCCAAACATGGCGTTGATATGGTAGCAAAATAAGACGTTACTTTGGATGCAAAACATGACGCTATATAGGAAGAAAAATATGGTGCAACAATAGAAGAAAAATTTGGTGCCATTTTGGTAGCAAAACACGATGCAAAAAAGGAAGCAAAAATTGGTGCAAATTTGGAAGTGAAAATTGACGCATATTTGGAAGTAAAACGTGGTACAAAATGGGATGCTAAAGTGGTAGCACAAAGGGATGCAATATTGGATGCTAATTTGGATGCAAAAACGGTGCTAATAGGGATGCCATTTAGGAAGAAAAAGCAGGCACTCTCTACGAAGCAATAGCGGACGCTCTCTAGGAAGCAAAATAGGACATTATTTAGGAAGCAAAGTTGGGCGTTATTTTGGAAGCAAAAAAGTAGACACTATTTTGGATGCCATAAAGGATGCTATTTAGGACACAAAAAAAGACCGTTTCTAAGACACTTTAAGTTTTTTCCATGAAGCATCCCATTTAGCGTCTAGTTTGGCCACTCAATTTAAAAAAAAAATACACTAACAAGGGACACTAAATGGGACGCTAATTCCAGGATTTGTTGTAGTGATGACCCCTTTTCTGGCAATAAGTGCATGTAGGTTTGTCTCTTTCTTTATTCATAGTAGCTGCATGTTTACATTTTCCCTTACCTTTGAACTTGTTTCCATCTAGTTTAAAAGGTTTCTTTGAAATTTTTTCTTTTGTATTATTTCTGTTATAGCTTATTTTACCACACATGGTGAATCACACTTTTATGGCCTTCCTTGTCCCTCTGCAGACTCCTTAGATCCCATGGACCATTTTTGTACCTATGATGTTTCCAAGATCATCCTTAAAAACATGCAAAAATTTCCATATGCAACTTTTAATCCCTTTCTTGCGTATATATGCGGATTTGACCCCTAAACCTGCGTACATCGGGATGTGTGCAAAAGGCCAAATTATTTTGGAGTTTTCCTTGATGTGGTTCCGACTCACCTGTCTCCTGGCCTTCCATATGCCTTGAGATTGCTCAGATTCGACCTTTCATTACCCCATTGAAAATCTATATAAGGAACACTTTGGATACATTGAAGGCATGGGGAATTGAAGAGCAAGAAAACTATAGTCCATTGTTGCCAGAGCTTATATTTGAGTTTGCATCCTTTTGTCCCTTGGAGCACTTTTGTGCTCTTCCCAAGCTTTCCTTTTTCCTGTGAGCTTGCTATCGAGAGATGGAGGATTGAAGTGGTGGAGGCCTAAGTGGGGGACTCAATTTCTCCGATTCGCAAACGTGCCAACAAAGACTGTCTCTATTGTAATCTCTGTTTTATATTAATAGAAATATCTTTTCCTGTCCAATAAAGTGTATTTGAATGAATATTTAATCCATGGATGATTTCAAATTCTTATATGTTATTGATTATATATGCTAGAGTAGGTCTAACACAATTATATATAGCATGCTTGTCTTGATTATTGAATGTTGAGGAAGCAATTTATCAATTCAAGTTGGAGTTGGAAAGCTCAATGGGGATTTGCATCAACCGTCCAGAATAAGGTACGAATCGAGATCCTTTAGTGTTAGATATTTTGTTTCTCTTGCACATAGTAAAGGATTGATTTCTGGAGTCAAGCTGTCTGTTGTGGTACCCCAAGCCATAGGAATTTCTCTCTGTAACATAATTCACGACTCCACTGGGTAGTTCCTAGTAATTGTCCTTTGGGGGTTTTTATCGACATTCAATGTTCTTGAACTGCTCTGATTTCTCTGTTTCTGAGTCGGGTCTGGGGGCATGTTTGCTTGGTAGTGTCTGAAAGGTGTGAATTTTGTCTCAGCTTATCTGTTTGCCTTCATTCTAGTCTCTTTTTCTACCTGTACGTGAGTTTTTGCCTCACAGTCGCGTGTAAATGTGGTTTTGCCTAAGATATCCACGTACATATGCGGGTTTTCTGCATACAGTCCCATATGCCCTGATTTTTTCCTTTTAGAGGAAGATTGAGTGCTGTTGGGTGATTTTTGATGATTAATGAGTCTCCTTTGATGCTTCTAGAGTCTGTATATACCTCTGTTTCTGACCAGATTCGCCTTTTAGGGTGAATTTTTTTTAAGAATGTTCTTGTCATTGCATTTTCGATTTTTTGTTTTGGGATTAGTGCATTAGATCTCTTTTACCTTATTGATTTGCGTAAGTACTATATGATTGTGCTTGCAGAGTCTAGGGGTGTTAGAGTCATTCTTTTGTTTTATTATCTCATTTTTATTCAAAAAATCCAAAAATATTTGCTTTTTTGCATCATTGCACTTTGCATGGTACTTGCACTAGATTTGCTTAGAGAAGTATTAGTCAAGCTTTCATATAGGAATGATTGCATTTGTCATTTGAAGAAAATTTTTCATTTCACGTAGTAGCATGCCCTGTTTTTCATTTGACATAATGCATTTGCATTGATTGTTAGGTGTGCATTTTGCTTCATGTTACGTTATAACACCATTGGTTGCATGGTCATCTACCGTTTTTGAGTAATAAAGCCAAATAAAATCAACGCTTAATTAAAATGGATTACACTATTTTCTTTGATAGGGTACACCAACAAGATTAGGTTTTAGGGTCTTGGAATAGTTCATTGTGAGTAAATTATCCAAGGCCACTAAACAACAACATGTATGTGTCTGTCCACGTGAGAGTGTGAAATTCCTTGGTATAATTAGTGTTTCTCAGGATCCTCCTCTTACAAGGGAGTTAAGAACGAGGCAGTGTGAGCGGTTATTGGTTGGGATGACCCCTAGTCATAATTGAGTATCACCAGAGATATTTCTAGGATTGTATTCGTATCTGGGGCCTCTTTCAAGAGTTTTAGGCTTTGCTACCTTGCCCATATGGTCAATCCCGCCTGCGACTGTCTGCTTGAGCATTGATTATATTGAGGTGACCTTAGTTTCCTTACCTAGGTTATCGAGGGGGTACTTTGCAGGGGTTATTCCGTATGTGTCCCAGCCAGGTTGGGGTCGGACAACAGAGTCGCCACAATAATTGGTTACGAACCTCCGCTTGTTGTGTATGGGAGTCTCAACCTCTCCTAGGTGAGACATACCTGCTTCATTCAGGAGCTCACATATCCTACCCTTGTTTGTTTGTGATTGGATTTAGTTTATATAGGTGTATGCTCTGTGCACGCTAGCTTGCTTAGGGTTTGCATAATTAGAAGAGTCTTTTTCATTTTTTGAGTCATTGTGGATTCGAGTGTGGCACTTCGCCGTTATCATCATTTAGCAGGAATTCTTCCTTCTACATCTCCTCCTCCTTTGGGAGAGAGAAACAGATAGTCCAGGCGAACTACTTCTCACATTGATTCACACACGATGGGAGATCATGAAGATGAAATTATTGAGTTACCTTCTCCACCTCACGAGGTTGGGGAAGAAGATCCTACTCCTACATATGACCCTCCACCTAATATACCTACACACACTAGGTATGATCCCTCATTCATAGGTTGCCGGTATTGGTTTCCAGACGACGAGACTCATCATGAACCTGTGAGCACTAGTTATGACATGTCTAGTATTCCTACACATGATTCAGCTCAGCATGTCGAGTCAGAGTTTGAACCTAATGTTATAGCGGATTTCACCACACTAGGTGAATCACACATTGTATGGCCTTCCCTTGTCCCGCTGCAGACTCATTAGCCCCTTTGGACCACTTTATAT
>LPNX011179448.1:0-36886 GCA_001517045.1 Pseudotsuga menziesii
AATTTAAGAGTGATGCCTCATGAGATTACACAGCTTTCAAACTGCCAGATTCTACATGATTGAAATATGATTTGTGAAAAGTTTGAGATATGTGTTTTGAAATGTAAATCAAAATCTTAACGGTGAGATATCTTATGTAATTTATAATAGTTTTTAAGATATCTTTGTTCCTTGGAAGTACCTCTTAATTGATTTACAAGGGAATTAGAGGTAGCTACTTGTTTATGCAATGTGTTGAGGTATATATACACAAGAATTTGACAATGGGTGTGTTTATTAATTATTGTTAAGTAATCTTTGTTCAATAACCAGATAAGTTTTATATTTGTAAAGAGAGGATGTAACATCCTCTTTGCTTTTTTTATTCTTCAATAAAAGAAAAATAAATAATACAAGGAATAATAGTTGGTACTATAAAATAACATGATTGTTTTTATTATTATTAATAACTATGAATGGCTCATAAATTAATAAATACATAAATATAAAAGAGGTCTCACTACATAAATACATAGAAGAGAGATTTAGTAATGAAACGTAACTGCTTGAAGTTAGTTAGGTTTCGCAAAGAGATTCAACCTTCTTTCAATAAAGAATCGACTGGTATTTGCGAGTGGAGGATTCGGAAAGAGGAAAAAAAACGGAAAAACCATTATCTTGGAAAAAGATGAGGTTTTACAAACAAAAAACGATAAGAAAACCATGATTATCTTACCTCATAGTTCATCTGTTCAATTAATATTCCTTTATGTAGCATATTAAATAAAGTTTGAGCGAATAGATTCAATGGATAAAAGAAATCAAAATTCTATTTTTAAAAAACATAAAATTGGTTATCATAGAAAAAAGTGGTTATCTTAGAGATGGAGGTAAGTAACTTTTGCATGCCCTCCCTTTTTGGTTTCTGTGGAATCCACCGTATAACATAACTATATTTGAGTAGTGCTTTTCTTAATAATAAAAGTTGAATGTGAATTAAACATAATACATTAATTGTAGTTATTGAAGTTAAAAATTATCTTTATCCATATGAACCTTAATGTTGGTATTTATACTATATGATGGATAAAGAGTCAAATAGGACGACTAAGGGATATGTTATTTTTCTTAGTCTATACAAATCAGTGGGGATTCACTTTGTTGAGCAATAAAAAGCTCTTTCTAGTAAAATTAGGGAAAATATTGTAGAAATAAGGGTTTAGGGAAAATAATGTAAAAATAAGGGTTTTTTAATGGGAAATATGTATTGGGAGGGGGCTCAACAAAACTATTTTTGTAGATAATAATTAATATGTAGTGAAATTAGGAGTATTCTTTAATATCCCATGAAGGGAGGCGCTATGACATGGTTTAACTGAGTGAAGACCCTGTGATACAAATCCATTTTTTAGTAATTATAGTGAGAACTATTTGAATTTATAGTCCATGATTAAAATGAATGTTTCATGAAAAAGTGTATTGTATTTTGTCAAAGTAGAATATAAATTGCGGCTGATGTGCTGCAACTTGTACTCTTTATTTGTTTGATTTATAATAAAGAGAATGACAAAAAAATATTGGTGGACATAGCCCAAATGTGGGTGAACCATGTATATTGGTGTCCATTTCTTTCTTTTGTTTCTTACATGTTTTATTTCTGCAATTTGTTTCAATAAGAAGCATATGTTTGTATGAACGTGAATGTGTACTTTATTAATGATTATAAGAATAGTCCGTGACTTTAAAGATGTTAAACTTATTTTTAAGAGTAGGTAACCTTGTACTTTTATTAGGTTTAGAATGGCGAATGGTATTCATATGTTCATGCATGTTTTCTTTTATGATGTTGAGATGGTGGTGTTTCCATTTGTATACCACATTTTAGCATTAACAAGATATGACTAAAACTACAAGAAGTATTTGTCAGAATTGTGGGTAATAATAATAGACATGTGAAAGTAGATATGGAAGATATGCTAATGTTCCCATGTGCTCCATAGACTAGAATATTGATAGTTAAAAATATTGAAGTAAGAGCATAGTGTTTATATAAGCAATGTGTAATAATAGACATGTGAAGGTTGGTTGGTCGGATTTCTCTACATTACTATATTGATGGATTGGATAGCATAAACCTCATATTATTAACCACACCCAACTTAACAAAGAAAAAGTTGTCCATTAAATTGATTTATATATTTATGTGAACAGAATGTATGGAAACTAACATCTTTGGTTATTTTGAGACAAGGTAATAAGAAAAAAATTACCTCTTTTTCCTAAAATCACCATGTGGGATTTGGGTTTGTTACAAAAAACATACATGCCCCCACCCCTCTTTAATCCACCTAAATCTATATCAATACTTTTCATAGGTGACCCAATAAACTAGAGGTACACATGTCTAACCAGGTCTTATCGTTGTATGCTCATTTATATGCTTGATCAAATTTTACAACTCCAAAATATAAACTAAAGTGTTCATAAAGTAACTTTACCATTGTTGCTGCTCCTTTTACTAGCATTTTGCAACCTCCAATATACAGTCATCCATCATTTGCAGCTAGATTAGAATTGCACTAGCAACGCATTCTAGAACACCTTTTCCATATTTCACAGTGATGTTTGCCCATATTTTGTCCATAGGATTAGATCTTTTAACACCCTTCTTCTAGCTCATTCCCTCGAGTTCCACACCACCAGCGTTACAGTCCTTAAGCTATAGCAGTGTGACTCTTTCATGAGATAAGTCCTTTAGACTTAGCCTTGTGCAACGATCACAATAGTTCCTAGACACACCACCACATAATAAACTATTATAGCACATATTAGGTCCTCTCTTTCTTGTCGATTATTTTATAAATTTACATGCATGTTTATGTGACTAGTTGTTCAAATAGAAATCCTACTTGAATCTAGATCGAAACACAATGTGCTTATGAATAAATTTTATTTGACTTTTCCAATCTCGCAAACATCAATAGCGAATAAGGATAAAATAGACTATTTTAACTTTCATGATGGGAGGGTGGCTTCAAATTTGTATGATAGCTAACCCCAAGGGTTAGCTCAATTGGTAAGACATGCGCACACTCTCTAGGTTTGGGGGAGGGCACGGGTTCGAGCCTTAAGTCCTCTGAGGTTATGTCTTGTGCTAAGATGGCCAGCGGTTTACCACCTCTACCATCCACAAATGTGGGAAAGTATTGCTAAGTTTCCTGTAGATCTTTCCATCTGGAAATTTTTTTTGCATGATAACTCCTTGTAGCACGTGGCCTCTTCACTAGATCAGATAGCGACAAAACAAACAACAACTCTTCTTCTACAAGGGTTTTGGCTTTTGTTGTCGCCCACCCTTTTTGTAGTATGTGGGCATTTAATTCTTCATGCGATCCTTTCAACATGTGGATCCAAACCATATCTGACTGATCCAATGGATCTTGGCACACTGTCCAATGATATCGTCATTCATGCAATGGATTTATTTAGACGTCTTCACAACATCTTCAATCAACAAACGAAACCAACCATATTCCTTGGAATCATGATTACATTCCACCTGCCATTTGTTAGAATCACAAATTCTAACTAATTTTTTTTACCTTCATATTGAGTTAGCTACTCTCAATACAAAAAATGAAAAAATACCCAATTCAAAGATATCAAATAAAGAAAAATTGAACATTACCAAGACATTTTTACATGACATACATAGAATACCGATAACTGGTTTGATACAATGCTAACACTCTTCAACATCAAGGTCATCGCATATGTGATCCTATGATTCATGCGGGCATCTAAATCATAGTAACATAATTTAAGTATGAATATTTATTTGAATACAATTTGATTCAGAAAAAATATATAATGAAAAAATCTAGTACAAAAAAAATATGAGAGTAAGTTGCTTATAAATTAAAAAATTTTAAATTTTAGGAAAATTTAAAATATACATAAACTATTCAATATTTATATGCACTATTGGAATTTGACATAAAAAATGCTTTGTCATGAGCCATTTTGTTTGTCAAATACAATCTATATTTTATACTTCCCGTCTTCCCGTTTATATAATCTCCAAGAAACACCAAGAAATAGGAGAATTTTTCCAAATTCCTACCTTACTTACATGTAACATTCATTTTTCATTAAAAACAACTTGAAATATAAATCTTAAAGCATTTAAATCTAATAATGTATTTATAAATTTATTTATAAAAATATGAAATAATTAAAATGCCAAAATTAAATTATAAAACAATAAAACCAATTTCTAATAATATATTCCAAAAAATATTATAATAACTAAAGTCTAATATCTAATATTATAACGAGTTACTAGACCTTATATTTATATTATAAAAAAACCTAATATAAAAACTAATCAAATATTTGATATTTAGAACTAAAATATAAAACAAAATATATATTACAATTTTTAAAGCTTTAAACTTTTAAAATGTAAAACTAACACTAAACCAACTATGCAGTTACATAATGGGGAAAAATTAAAAATAAAACAATAAAATTTAAATAATTCTTATCTTGAAATATGTGCCAAAAAATGTAGACAAGTTTACTGTATCCGTATCATGCCAAATATTAGGCGATTTTCAAATTCCCTTTGAATTTCCATACAAGAAAGTCCAATACGACCCCATTATGCTACTATGATTTGAATACACATTATCTTTGTGCTTTCCACCTTTGGATAGAAAATCAACCTTTAAAACAATGCCCTAATAATTTTTCTCTCCAACCACATTTAGCAATAGAGTTGGTAGAGAGAAACTCCTTTCCAGCCAATAATTGGTGGCTCTCTTCTTTAGGGATATTCATTGTCAACAACGAATAGACAATAATTACAATAGTAGCAATTATTGGGTAGTGATTTCTTCAACCTCGATCTTGTTTCTATGCAAACAACCATGAGATTAATGAGAAATATCCACAAAAGCATTGCATTCTATTTGAACAGAAGATATATGGAATCTATTCCTTTATCAACAGCTTCATCTTGATCCCAACAACTCAATTTTCACGGTTCTAGCCAATCCTTTAATTCATGTCTCTTCTGTAGTGGACCCAACTCGTACCTATAAGTAGCATGTAGTAGTGCTCATAAAAGAACAGTATGGGGTTTCTTGATCAAGAACAGTTACCTTATCAAGAACAGTATGGGGTTTCTTGATCTTATTACCCAAAAACCCCTCCTTACAGGAGTATTCAAACTCTTTGTCAAAATAATGGCTCTGCAGATCGCTTTGGCCATCTATTTACTGCACTTAACTCTTATCCCTACGTGAAAATTGTCATCACCTAAAACTACAAATTCCTTGAATCGAGTCCTCTTCCTCATATGCTTTTGCATGGGAAAGATCTTAATGATCACGTCCTTCAGCTGGGGACCAAAATCCTAGAAAACCTCCACCAAAGTACATCTACGTTGGTGGTTTTACCATGCCCTCTCCCACCATCCGCACAATATCAGGATCTGTCCTCCCCAATATCCCATCCGCTCAGGTGTATTTGCGCGTTTGCATGATTTCTTTGCGGACCATAATATCAACAGTTGTGGCTATCAGTGATCAAAATTGAATTCTTTATAGCCCTTCCTAAGGGGTCTAGCCTTTTCCAGAAGTACATTTTATAAAATATACTTCAAATAAAATTTAAATTTTCAAATTTATCCTTCATTAAAGAAGGAAAAAAAATATTTATAAATTTCAAAAGAAGGACAAAATTTGAAATAGTCTTTCAATATTATTTTAATTTCTTTAAATATATATAAAACATAAATTAATATTATCAAATTAATTAACCTATATTAATTATTTAATTAATTTTGACATCTTTATAAAATAGACATTTTCCTTAAATTATAGCATTTTTTAAGTTTTTCTTATTTTTTTCCAGCTAAATCTTGGGTTTTGATTTTTTATTTTTGTATTAAAAAAAAGATTCCATATTTGATATTGGGAATAATAATTTTCTTTCAAAATTAGTGAAGTTGAGCCATTATTTCTTATATAAAACATAAATTAATATTATTAAATTAATTAACCCATATTAATTACTTAATTAATTTTGACATCTTTCTAAAATAGACATTTTCCTTAAATTATAGCATTTTCTAAGTTTTTCTTATTTTTTTCCTGCTAAATCTCAGGCCTTGATTTTTTATTTTTGTATTCAAGAAAAGATTCCATATTTGATATTGGAAATAATAATTTCCTTTCAAAATTAGTGAAGTTGAGCCATTATATAAAGAGATGGTTGTGTGACTGCTTTACTATGAGATTGGTGAGGCTGATATTGCGACTAGCGAGCTAATTGGTTTAGCATAGGTGATGGGGGTTGCAGAGCTTGAGAGCTTCTCATGTGCATCAATTTTTTTTTCAGTCATTAGAAGTTGATCCTCTTCTTTGTTATTCCAGCTAGTACAGCAGTATGTGAAAGAGGATTTTCAAAATTAAATAGAATAAAAAATGAGGATAGATCAAGACTTTCTTTTGAAACATTAGATATGTTAATGTTTCTCTCTCTTAGTGCACCTCATGCTCTAAATGAGGTAGATTGGAATGCCATTTATGATGTATGGAAGCTAATGAAAGCCCAAAAAGCTCTTACACTGGGAAATAGCTTCATCTCTCCCATGATGTAAATTTGATGATTTTGAAGAATAAAGTGAAGCAAGTTCTTGATTAATATTTTTAGAATTGTGTACATTTGCGTAAAATAGTAGTTTTGTGGATAAATTTGATTTTTTTTTAAAAACTTTTTAATTTATAGTTTAATTGAAATTACAAAATTTTCATTAGCTATTTTTTAACATTATTAAAAATTGAAAGTATAAATATTTATTAGCCATGTTTTTTATGAAATGTATAATTAATTTTCTTTTTTCAATTAAAGTATAATTATTTTTTCAAATTTTCAAAGTTGAAGGGTTTGGTAGATATATACCCTTCAATATGAAATTAAAATGAGCCCTTCAAATTTGATCACTGGTGGCTAGGCATCCGCAATGGATGATTGTTTGCATGGCCTGCCACAGCACTTGCGCCTTCATGAGAGAGTCAGACCAATAATATGTTTCATAGTTGGGAGTCACTGTTGTCGTGAGGGAACGATTGGTGTACTCGTATATATGGCATTAGCTTCTATGTCATGTTCTACAAGGCCTTACTAGAGCTCCTTCACACACATGCATAATATCTCATGCATAGGAAACAATATATTTCCTCTACTCATGCCCACTCTATTTAGAACTTTCCTTACATATCTCCAACCCAAGAAAACACGTTGATTTTCCACCACCATAACCTTCATGTCGGAGCTCTCCAGGAAGGAGACTTGGTGCTCCTTTCCTCCACACAAGTAGATCGTCAACCAAGAGGCAGTGATCTCAACAACCTCGCTTTGATACCACTTGTTGGGTCCTAGCACCCACAAAGAAACACATTTGCACACAACAGAGAACCAAAGAAACATGCATAGAACAAACATCTCACATAACACATATATTTATGTGGAAAAACCTCTTGAGGTGGAAACATCCATGGGACAAGGAAATTGTATTCTTATTTCTCAATAAAAGAGATTTACAACCATCTCAGAAGGAGGCTTGGATCCTTGGATAAATATCTTCCTCTTAGGAATACATATATAAACCAATTAATCCCATAGTTATACACAATTGCTTGCATTAATTGCTTCCCACTATTATGGATAACTAAATCCAACAATAGAATATTGTTGAAACAACCTTACTAATTTCCAAAACTATCATAGTGATCTGCTGGAGAGAATATATGAAATAGTCTTATCCTTAACCGTGGAATACTAGTTGTCACATTCAACAATATAATTTAGTGATAAATGAATAATTTTTGAAAAAAATATATGAACATAATCTACACAAAATGGAGTGGGGCGCACATTTTTTTCTAATTTATGTTGGAAAATGCATTTTTTATTAATTTTCAAAACTGACCATTGAAAATATTAATCACATTTTATATAGATGTGTGTGCATGTAAAAAATTTTGTACTTTTTACAAAAATCGAAAAATAAAAAATACCCTTTTGAAGAGGACGTTTTGATGTGGGGCATATATATTTTTTGAATTTTTTTGGTTGTGTACTTCTTATTTTGTTGATTTTATGTGCGTTGATTCAAAGTTGTGGACATGATTTCGTAAGTGTAAGTTCGAAAATAAAAGAAAAAAATATTACATGAACTCAGAAACCTGTAAATTACACGCCAATGATGGATTATTTGTTGACGAATCCATCGAAATGGAGTTTGTCACCTAAGGTGCATCCCATAACAGGGTTTAGGCCTGGCAAAGAGGCCAATAAAATTAAATTTGTAGAAAAAAAGGATGAAAGCATGTTTTAAAGCCCTCAATTGAGGGTTTTAAAACCCTCGATTGAGGTTTTGTGTACTTTTTTTAAATACCTCAATCAAGGGTTTATATGTGGCTAAGTCGAAATCTCGATTGAACTAAAATCTTGATCAAGCATTTAAAAACCTCAATTAAGCATTTAAAAAATATCGATCTAGCTTTTGCATATGCGTTTTTTCCATTGATTTCACTTCACTTCCTTTCCTCTAACTAATAGCATGAATTAACCACCAACCTTTCGCATTTAATGTACTAAATTGTAAAACAATTCTATAAGACACAAAATATATACTCAATCATATCATTTGTAACACTGTTTAAGCCTCTTAAGTGTACCATGGTGTGCATTTTTCTAAAGGTTTCAAAGAAAAATTAGACAATTTCATTTCTTACTCACCAATCAACATAGGAAATAAGTAAAGTTGAAGTAGGAAACATGATCAAGATCAAATTAATTAAGAATAAATACGATAAAATACCAAAGAAAGGATGATGTCATGACGAGAAGCATTGAGAGAGCAATAAGAAGATGATGCAAGTCAGCCTTTGTTGGATCCAACTCTAATTGAGGGTGAAATCAAGTATTTTTCTTACTTCATTCTTCAAATGCTAATTATTTTAAATAATTTTCTTAATTATTACCTCTTATCCCATTCTTTCAATTATCATGTTTAAAATAGTTACAAAATTATCACATTGATTAATTATTAGTCATTTGATTTTCAAGATATTATATGATATATATCTCTGTGTGTACTACACATGGAATATAAATTTAATTTACTTGATTTATTATTGGTCACAATTAGTTTTTATATACTAAATAGTGTAGTGAAAAGTTCATGCATGCATTGGGTGTTATTAGAGAATATTATTGCATGCTAGTGTAACTAGTATCAATCTATACTACAAAAATTTGTGCGTTCTCAAAATTTACATTTAGTGTTAAACTTTATTCCTCAATGTTGGTTTTGATAGGACTTCAAATATCATAGTGGAATTGATAGTCAAATATTCATAGCAATGAGTACTCTAGAATGTAACTTAGACTCAAATATGTAAGTGGAAAAAACAATAAGTTAGAATTATCTTACAAATGTTTATTTATGACCATGATTCATCCTTAAACTAGAGGTTATGTGCATGCAATTTCACACATAATGATAGATCATGAGACATGTATTGTAAATTACTTCAACCTTGGGATGTATGTTGAAACAAAATGTGAGAATACACCAAATTTTAGATTAAAAACTTATTACATAAATTTAAAATTAAATGATTGCAAAACTTAGTACATAGATTTGTGGGCCCATTTGTAAACCTTGAAAATATACTCACTTTTCATTTAATAAAACCTTCACAAAGTTGAATTTAATTTTAGATGTGTAATACACCATGTACACTAGATATCTTAAATTGTGAAATATATAATGACACACATATCTCATTTTAAAATGTACGAAAACATCTTAATATATAAGAAAATTAAAACATATAGTAAATTAAAACATCTTAATATATATAGTAAATTAAAACATCTTAATATATATAGTGAAATATATATAGTAAATTAAAACATCTTAATATATAAGAAAATTACGTTTAATAAATTTGGTAATTTCATTTTCACTTAAAACCTAATCTTAATCTCTATTTAATTTAATAAAAAATACATAAAATGGTTTATGTATGTGTAGAAAAATTGTATATTTTTTTATATATTATATAGAATTAAAGTGATATATCTTCCAATTATTAAAATTGTTATATTTATATCAATTAAATTTCATATTTTTCAATTAAAATTCAAAGCTTAATTAACATAAGAACCACATGGTGGGAATTTCCCTACGTTATCGCCAAAGAGAACTTGGGAAAAGTGCCAAATTTATAAGCTACTTGGGAAATTGCATTTTATTGAATATGAGCAAGGGTAAGGGCAACACAAAGGGAAAACCACGTGAAATTCAACCAATGAACTGGAAGAGGGGAGCTTCGCTCCACTCAAAAGCTTTTTTTCATCCTTCTTTGAAAGAGATTGATCGTATTCCTCTTTACGTGTAAAGAAAGACGAGAATTATTTCTTCTCTTTTATATAGTCAACAACAAGGTAAGGTAAGTGTTTTAAGTAAGTAGCTTCGTCAATGGATTGTCTAACAACAAGATGTGTAAGTCATAAAAATCGCTATGTTGATGGGAAACAAACAATATGTGTACAAGAGATTCTTTAATGCAAAATTAAAAGTAGATGAATGAAAATTGTTGTTGAATAATGTATTGTCACTGATGTCAAACATGTGTTGTCACATGCCATAATCCAAAGTAATGATAAGTGTTGCACTAATACTCTTGTATGTGTGATCTCTGTAAAGAAAGAAAATGTGTGTGTTGAATAAAAGAAAGAAATTATGTGTATGTATGTGAAAATATGCAAATAGTAGTAAGTCCTATATTGGTCACAAGTGCACAAATAGTAATCCACAAACAACAACCTTACAAATGACAGATATGCTCAAATACCATTTGTGTGACAATTATGAATAAAGAACAAGAAAAACAAACTGATGTTTAATGGTCCCACAAATAAAATGGTATGTGGTGTAAAGACTCATGAAGAAAAATATGGGTTATGAACCTATGTGCAAAATGGTAGGATATTTAGACACTTAGGAGTTAGTTAATATCAACTTGTTATAATATATCTGTTAGGAAAAGTGTGTTTCTTTTGTATGCATTTGTAAATATCTTATCTGACTATCACGATATGTTCTATACATAAAGTGATCCGACAAATCATCTTCTCTTAGATCATAACTATCTTTTATCCATGGCTTAGCACCCGATTGGTCCATGATATCTATTTAAAGAGCATGGAGGGTCATTGGCTAGTTATGATCGATTATAAGAAGCTCATTTGTAACTTTATTTCTTTTGCGTAATAAACTGCCTCTAGTAGCTATTTGGGTATGGTTTTGAAGTGTTTCCCTTTCGAGGGTTTAAACCACATGAAAAAATCGATGTGTTGATTTATATGCTTGTGTGAGTGGCTTATCTAGGTGTTCGTTCTTTTGGAAGTATCCTGTGTACCC
This sequence comes from Pseudotsuga menziesii, assembly GCA_001517045.1. Classification (NCBI taxonomy): domain Eukaryota; kingdom Viridiplantae; phylum Streptophyta; class Pinopsida; order Pinales; family Pinaceae; genus Pseudotsuga; species Pseudotsuga menziesii. The sequence continues at coordinate 11,486 of LPNX011179448.1, forward strand.
AAACACAAAATCCCCACAAGGACATTTTCATATGTGACCCCTACACCACACAAAGATTAATTGTGATAAGTGGTACACTGATGCAGATCCTAACTTGTAGAAAATGCAAATAAGTGGGGTGTTATCCAAGGATAAAAAACTTCACCGTTTGGACACATCTCTTGAGACAAGAAGACTATAAATAAGCGAGATATGGATGTGGTGAAGCAATCTTGTGAAGAATAAAGGTATGAGTTAATCTGGTTGGACATGCTTAGGAATTATTTGGGGTATCAATGCCTCGTAGATCACAATAATATTTTTTAATGTAGAGGAGTTGAAGTGCAAAGATGTTGAATAGAAATAAATGTGCTAGATAAAGAGGATACCCATATTTTGGATGTGCGATGTTCTTTCCTAGCAAAAGACATGGACTGTAGAACAACAGATATAACTGAGCTGGATGATCTATTCAATATTGAAATGCAGATCACAAACCCACAAAAAAGACACAGATCGTAGTGATTATTGCACATCGTGGTTTTGACAACTTACTGTTTAGACACAGATACTCAAACACGGATCGAAGATGTTACAACAATTGGATACTGTGAAGACATTCACAAGGATAAGTTATTTTCTTGATTTGGAGTTATTCAATAAATTCTTATTTCATATGAGGGAGGTTGGACATGGAAAGGAATAGGGGGTCGTAGACTCCTTCCAGTTGATGCTGGAAAATTCAATAAGGGTGTTGTAGCATCCTTTCTCTTGGTGCAGATAAAACGTATGGGGTTAGAGCCTCCTTCCAGTTGCAGCTAGTAAATATAATTGGGGTGTTGTGGCATCATTTCTGTTGGAGTAGATAAAATCTAGATGGTTGGAGCCTCCTTCCAATTGGTGCTGGAGAATATGGGTGAAAATGTGAAGTTGGGAAACAATTGTATGACAAAGGGAGTGAAAAAAGGAGACCGCGTGAATAAAAACGCGAAAAAAAGTCAACCTAAAACTCTAGGCCAAGAGTTTGAACCAATAACTGTGTTGTATTTTAAAAAAACTCTCGAATGAGAGTTTGAAATAAACTCTCGACCGAGAGTTTGGAGATATTTTTTTGGCCGAGAGTTCATGGTCAACAAAACCTGCGAAAATATTTGGCATCTTTCTGGAACCTACAACTTCAGCAAGCCCAAACTCCTGCAAATTTTAAAGATTATTTGTCAAACTTGGTAGTAATGGATTCATCTCTGAATTTAGTTTCCAATGATATAAAAATTGTTTCATTTCAATTTAAATTTCTATATATTAATAATTTTTTTCTAAACCTTATCCCTTAAGAATTTTGTTATTCTGAAAATCACCCGAAATTAAAATTCTATATCATTACAAAGACAACACCAAAATTTTTGAAATCCTCATAGAGATCATAATTGACTTGTCCTATTCAAAAGGGTACTTTAGTTTTTCCAATAAGTGTCACACTAAAAAGAAAATTGAATCTCACCAACATGTGTCGATAATGCACCATTTTATGAACTTATGTTGTTTCGATAAATAATAAAAAATAGTTTTGAAGTCCGAAAACCCTCAAAATATAGTCCATGCACAAGTTCAATCTGTGTAGATTATGAATATAAACTTTGTTTCCCTTAAATGAATAACTATCTCTAAGAAAAATGTTGGGCACACAGGTCACTCATTATTCATACTTAAAATTTTAAAGTATATGTTGTTGATGCCCTCCAAATTCCCCCCACTATATGTTGATAAAAAAAAAAATTAAATATGAGTACATGGCTAATTCAATTCTCTAAAACTTGTGTGTTTACTTTAAGGTGAAATTTCTAAAGGAGATATCATTTTGAAGGGGTTGAAGTTGGAAAACATAAAATTTTGTAGTTTCTTTTGTCAAAAAACAAGCAAAATTGTTTCTCAGCTTCATATCTTCACCCATATAATTCAGAACTTCTTGCTTCCACAAATCGGAGAGTGCAATTGTCCACAGATTGAATCTTAAACTCACAAGTCACATATATAGATATATTTTCATGTTGGTGCCTAAATTTTGTGAGTCAATGCTTGCATAGATTGAAGTTGTTGTAGGTCGGTGCCAACAAGCCACAAATTGTACTTGAGCATCAGGTCAAGGCTTGAAATGAGTGGGTGCTCATGTTTGGAAATTGCAATCCTACCACTGATGTAAGCATTCATATATATTTATAGATATACAATTATTCTCATAAATTTGTGCGTTGTTGTATTTGTTATTGTGTTGTTGAAAAGTTTTAATTGGTGAAAATATGCTTAAGTGAAATAATAGACATATCTATGCTATTACTTATTCAACCCCTCCCCTATTAATAAGATCAAACCAACAATTTGTATCACAGTGGGTGTCTTTAGTAACATATTAAAATCTGGAAGACAAATTCAACACAATCATGGATATAGAGGAATCATCATGGTTACAAGAAAATGACAATGAAGAAAATACATCGATCACAGAAGTAAGGGATATTATACGTACCCAAAGAAACACCAATTAAAATATAAAAAGAGTTGAAACCAATGTCATGCAGACACTAAAATGAGAAGAAGAATAATCAAATACATTAATGACCTAGTTTACAAGTTAGTTACAAGAAATAGATAGAAATTGCAAATCTGAGAAACTTAAGATCAATGCACTATATGGCAAGTTGGGGCAAGTACCGACATAAAATTAGAAACTATCCAAATAAATCATGCTTCTAAGAAATAAATTGGAAGACATTGAGCAAGAGAAACAAAAATATGCAGCCAAATCAACTGAAGAGATCATGTCGCTAAAATACCAATTCCAAAATCTTCAAGGACAAACCTATGAAACATGTAGAATAATCAATGAACATCAAAACAAAGTTTAATTTGAACAACTCAATATTGTCACTCTTAAAGAAAGAAACTTTGAGTACAATAAATTACTTAACGAACAGGAGAAGTTTTTGAAATAAAAGGAGAAAGTAATTGAAAGGCTACAAACTCAACTTATGATGAATCCTAGGTTTTCCAAAAGTACAGAAGTGTTAAATGAGATATCAAGCAATGCTTGTCTCCTAACATGTTCGACCTAGGATATAGGGATGACACTAACAAAAGGGAAGTATGCACCTATAAACAAAATAGATTGTGTGAAACCACTTCATGATGGAAGTGTGCAAGGATTGGACATACTGGGAAGACTTGTAAAATCTCATTTTTCTACAATTGCAATAAAATTGTTCACAAATTTGGAAGTTGTATATCTCAAAAATTTTGGATAAAGAAGACAAATGATGATTTAAATCAAAAGGGAAAGAGGTGTATTATTTGGAGGAAGAAAATGGATAACCTAGAAATGGTTAAGTCTTCCAAAGTAATGGTAAGTATGGATACTCACTCTGTCTACACTTCATCTCCAGACTTATCCCTGTAGATACAAACCAATCACTGTAAAAGAAAAATACATGCACACAAAGAGACTAAGACAAAAATAAAATGAGTTATAGATCAGTAAAGTAGTGCTCATAGTGGTAATTAATTAATGGGAGGCATCAAAATTAAAAGGAAATAGATGATTAATTGATTTGTACCAAATCAACTAAATCTTAAGAAACTCAAAACATTCCATTTATCAAGGAAGGAAGAAATCTAGGTAAATCCGCAAATCACAAAGTGTATCAATACAAGGCATAGTGTGTACGAAATATTTGTAGGACCTAGAAAAAATTGACCGAAACAAAGGGTAAGTGACATGAATGGAAATAAAGATCAAACAACAATAACATTAATGATGAGAAATGGTTAAGTGAATTTGGATAAGTTCAATCAAGACTTTGAGAAAAGAAGAAACTTTCCAAAATATCGAGGCTAGACCAAATCAAGGGAAATATGTAGTATATCATCATCATTTCAAAATCCTTGATACTTCTATTATAAACCTTTTCATCCATCAAGAACATTTATTGCAAGATAATCAGTGTGTGACAAAAAAAATGAAGTCTAACATTCATGGAACCCAAAAGAAAATCAAAGAACGAAGCTGAAGATATGTCCCTTTCAATGCCTCTGCAAGATTATCGTGAGTATATTCCTTCTCGTAAAATAGATTCCCCAATGCTTGTCCTTCCTGAACTGGAAAACACAGAACTACAGGATCGAAAGGAATATGAAGGTGTGCTTACTGAAGAAAAATTGTATGGTCAAGTGGACAAGCTCGTTCTTGCAGAATTTGATATTGTTGATCCCATGAAATTTCTAGAAATCACCAAGAAGAGGCATGTGTAGAAAAATGCATCAAGTCAATTTGTATTCCAAGAATGGGCCATCGGGTTATCAAAATCAAGAATATTGAACCTACTAGAGGCTCCCTTCTTTGGAAAAACTCCATATGTAAAAATGTGTGAAAACCTACTACTATATCAAGTGCATGGGAGACACCCATGGATTAGAAGAGAAATATCCATTGATGTTGAGTTGGTTGAATTGATTACTGATCTACTTACCACAGGAGAATATGTAAACCTTTTCTTTGACAAGAGACATGATAAAGCACTTGGAAAAAGGATACTTGAGAAATATGGAACTCAACAAGCAGGTAGAATTTTTTTGTATCACACAAACAAATGACTTCATCGTAAGCTTTTTTGTACAAATATTAGCATGCAAAATATTTCAAAATGGACGACAGGATCAATTCTCAGCAACAATCATTGCAGCTGCAGAAAAGTGTGGAAGGAGTGTAGATTGAATGGTCATCATTTCTGCTAAATGAGTTGTGTGAAGATTTCCTAGAAGCTCAAGAAAACGGTAATCCTTTCCATTACTCTCTCCATAAAAAAATATCTAAATCTGAAATAGCAGCAATTTGATAATCAAAAGATTATATTTTCATTGGATTTTGGTATACCTTCATCTGATGCCCATTGGTAAGAAAAGGAGTTAGAAATTTATCAACAATTCTCAACTTGATAGTGCCATTGTCAAATACTGTATCCACTTCATAGGGACCCATCCATCTCATGCATATCTTCCCTTTGAAATTTTTTAACCTTGATTCATACAACAAGGCCTAGTCTCCCACTTGAAATTTCTTATTCTTGATGATTTTTTGATGCCACTTTTTTCCGTTGCTGTTGGAAATTGAGGTCTAATGCATAACATCTTAACATAACTCATCCATTTCATTCATTTGGTGTAAGCATTTTTTTGTGCTTCTATGAGATCCAATCACACCAGTAAAAAAGTCCTAAGTGTATTAATTTCAAATTCAATTGAAAAAATAACATTCTTACGATAAATAAGATCATAAGGGGAAAATCCTGTAGTGTTCCTCCATGTGGTTCTATACGCTCGAATGGATTTTGGAAGTTTGGTATCCTAATTAATACGATGGAATTGCACAGTTTTTGTTAGACTTGACTCCATCACTTTATTAGTACTTTCTACCTATCCATTAACCTGAGGATGATATGGTGAAGTGACCCTATGCTAAATCCAAAACAGATGAGTGAGTCTTAGGATCCGATGGTAAGTGAACAGGGACCCTCCATCTCTAAATATATCTAAAGGTAATCCAAAATGAACAAATACTTCCGCATTAAGGAAATTTGATATAGCATGTAATTCCATGACCTTGGGAATTGCCTTGGATTCTACCCACTTTGTAAAATATTTTGTGCAAACTAGGATATGGACATCTTGATGGGGATGGGAGTGTTTATTAATTGGACCAATAAATTCCAAGGCCTATCTATCGAAAGGTCCGATCACAATATGATTCTGAAGTGGCATATCATCAATTCTCCTGGGTTGACCCATATCACAACCATTTACATACCTCTAAGCATGCTAAAATATATTATGCCAAAAGTAGTCTAATCACAACACTTATGGCATGTTCTTTTGTCGTCAAAATGTCCTCCACAAGCCTCATCATGACAAGACTTGATAAAATAAATATAAGCTCATCTTACACAATCTTGGATCATGGGATCCATCCTTGTGTAACAGATATGTCCTTCAATCTAGGAATACCTAGAACTTTTCCAGATAATTCATTGGCATTCCTTTCGGGGGAGGTGGCTTAGAATATTCCATGCAACAAAGTAATTAGAAATATCTGCAAACAAAGGAGTATTAGTAGATACTACAAAAACATGTTCATATGGAAATATGTCTTCTACATGTATATCATCACCATCACTATTGAGTCGTGAGAAGAAATCTACATCAATGTTTTCTCTCCTAGGCCTATCATTGATGATGACATCAAATTCTTGTAACAACAATAACCAACTAGTTACTCTTCCATTTGTAATAGGTTTATTCATAGAGTGATCTATATGTATAAAAATTTTATAACCAATTATATAATGACAAAAATTATCTATGGAGTAAACAACAACAAGGAATTCTTTCTCAGTTACCGTGAAGTTGAGTTCAACATGAGACAATTTCTTACCGATGAAATAAATAACGTATGGATTTTGTTCTTCTTGTTGTTTGATTATCACACTGATTTCTATGTCGGATGCATATGTGGAGATGTGAAAAGGTAGAGACTAGTTACGACCCCTGAAAACCGACGCTTCTCATAAATATTCCTTTACTAATGTAAAAGCATATTGGTAGTCACAAATACAGGTAAAATATACATCTTTAGGAAGTAATGAAAATAATGGAGATACAATTTTAGTGAATTCTTAAAAAAATGGATAATATCCACCATGTCCAAGAAAAATATGTACATATTTATAAGCTTGGGAACCAAAAGATTTAGTATTACCTTTTTTTTGTTGGATCCACCTTGATACCTAGGATAATACCCTCAATGAGTAGCATGTGGAATTTCTTGTTACTGAGGGAAATATTGGCCTTCTTACATTGTTTGAGTACTTTCTCCAGGTTAGATCAGGCCTCTTCAAATTTTTGGCCATAAACTATGGATTCATCCATATAGATTTGAATACAGACATGGTTCAAATCAGAAAAAATGCCTAGCATGACCCTTTGGAAGGTAAATTCTAGTAAGTTTGGTATCATGGAAATAAATTGGAGGTAAGTAATCTGAAGAAAAATATATCACATGGCCTTCTTGAATAGAAGATTGCATCATGGAATCCTAAATTTTAGATTTTTACTGAGAGGTTGAGGTTTAATTACTAAGAAAGTACGGATCACATCATCCTCTATTTCATTTTTTAAAACAAAATGCTTTTCCAATTGTGAGCAATGGTTGGATAACTTCGATATCACACTCTTTCCATTCCATCCACATGGGGTTCTCATAATCTATGATAGGCTTGGAATGATGGTACAAAGTGATCTCCTTGGTGGATTTAGCATGAGATATCATCATGTTACGAAATATACATCCAATATATGAATTGATAGTGGATAACCATGACCTACACAAAATTAGAGGATGGGATCCTAAATAATATTTTGGCTACAAAACCATAAATACAATTGGATACACCCATGAATATACAAAAACGACTATATACTCTATAATTCCCTCTTGTCTAATAGTAGATCAATCTACGAATTCAAGGATTGTGGGAGTTTATCTGGAGAAAAATCATAATCACTCCATGGTTTCTTTGGCCATTATGTTTATGTAAACCCCAAACCCACAAACCAGTTAAGGTGTTTGATATAACATTGATGATGTAAACATCCATTATTGGACTGCAAAAATTATTATACTTGGGAGTTAAGCAAGTTTCTAATTATCATTAGGTCTTCCAATTGACCAATTACATGCGCAATGGAAGAACCCTTTGGTTTCCTACTAGGTTTCGTAGTGCAGTGTTCCTTGACAGTTTAGAATATATCAGGATATTATTAATGGCCTAAAATGATGCAATATTGACACACACATTCCACATCTCATATACTAAATCAAATCATGTTGAGTAAGAAGTTTTGTTAGTCCTAACTTCTTAGGGTAAGGAGGAGAATGAAAAACCCCTTCCATCAATCGTTGGTCCAAATTTCTAGAAGAAATAGGTTATGGTGTCTCAGTAGGATGCTGCAATTTTTCTTTTTAGAATGGCTTGTTTCTAGTTGTAGAACCTCCTCCTCCTCATCCTCTATAATGATTGGAAGATCTTCTTGAGGTATAAATATCCCTAATATAATCTGGATGTCATGAAATTATATAGGGAAGATGGAGTATGTGGGGTAACGAGGGAATCCAACAAGGTAATCCCCCAGGAGATATTTAAGGAGAACATCTAATTCCTCATTGGAGATATTTTATCAAGTTCCACATTGTAGATATTTCATCTAATTCCCCATTGGAGACATTTCATCAAATTCTATGTCGTTAGCCCCGTCATACATATACATCATTACCACATTTCATTTCAACCCATTGGACCTTCATTAAAACAAAAATAAAAGTTGTACACCCAAAAGGGATATTTTACAAATTAAATTGCTCAATTATCTCAAAATAAACAAGCAACCTTCTCCCTAATTTGATTTTTGGATGTTTCCAATTTTACCCTCATAAAAAAGAAGAAACTTGGCATGATTCCTATGATAGCGCAAATTGGATAAAAGGATAAAAAGGTAAAAAGAAAAAATAAAATCCATATCCGTATCTGAAAGCTATCTATTTTTCCTATAAATGAACCTTCAAGATCCCTCACTCCATACCAGAATTCTCCATCTATTGCTCAAGCCGTTACTCTACTAAAACATCCGTGAGATCATACCTCCCCTATTGTGTTCTTGTCCAACCTTGCTAGAATCGCATTCATGAAATGTGTACGGATGATCATGGACTGCTAGGAGATCAAGCATACCCTCACTTAGACAACTACAAAGGGCCTCCTTTGCTGCAACTCAAAGGTGACACTTTCTCCTATAAAGTTCATTTTTTTATAATAAAATATCATTCTTTATTCTCTAAATAATGTTTTTCATGTTTTCTTACTCGACGAAGAATGCATGCTTTAATATATATTTTTTAATTGTTATTTAGTTTTTTCTACCTATTCGATTAGTCATTTTAGTTTTAGTTTTATTTGTTTTCTGTTTTTTAATTCTAAACCTCTACTAAAGTTAACATAACCATTACTAGGTTCCTTTTGGAACGTTGTGGTGTGAAAACACCAACAATAATATCATTTGGTCTATTAGTAGTAATGGTATATTACTCTAAGTGAGAAAATTTTGTGAATGGTCTATTAGCATAAACCAATAGGGCCCAATAGTGGATTTTTAAGGGTCATACACAATGAATTCATTGGGCCCTATTGGGTCTAAAAATTTTATGTTGCATATATTATCAAGGCACACAAATAACTCAGGTGGATTTTGGACAAATCCTGAAGTGTTCTAAGAAGAGGTGCAAAAAAGACCACAATCCATTATTTGGGAAGGTGCATTTACGATTTTAGAAAACTTAGAGAAGGTAAAAGTGACCCAAATTGAGTTAGCCACTTCTAGTTAGCCATGCAGTGAGATTGAGTTGGTAGATTCGAATCATATCCACATGATTGGAATTCTCCTTTATGTAACATTGTTTTATACTGCTGGTATTAGTGAAGTTTACAATGTAATCATACTGAGAAATACTTATCATTTTTCTGTAGAATTTGTCTTGATTAGTGTGTATTTTTCATTCCATTCCACTGCACAATAATACAATTCAATTGTACTCTTTTCATGTAGATCAATGGCACAATAATTTAACATGGTATCAGAGCCTATTCGGGTAAGCAAAAAGTCTATCCAATCTCCATTGTACACCAAAAGCAACTGGGTTTCCACATAAGTCCTGCAAAGTGTGCATTGCTAACTATGGATTCGTTCAGAGAATACTCTACAGGCGTGACGTGTTGGAATATATTATATTCCTTGGAAGGTAATAATGTCTTTGTATTATATCAGAAGTTGTCTACAATCTTATGTAAAAGAGTAATACATTTAACCCATAGTTATATGGTGGTGTATTTACTTGTGTAGAGTATTTGTCAATGGTATTATATTAAGAGATGTTATTTTAGAGAATTATATTATCCCGCATGATATATGCTAGAGTAATTCCTCCTCATCTCTTAGTATATAATAGGGTCAAGTGAGTCTCTACATATCATGTATTCTTGATGTAGTAGTGGTACTATTGTGACACTATTGTACATCATCTATATTCTTTGGGGTATTTGTGCTTTGCTCTCTTGTAAGATTGGAGAAGACATTCTGGAGATAATATAAGACTACCTTCCCATGGATGTAACACATTAGGGTGAACCACGTATATCAATGTTCTCTTGTGCTTTTCTTTTCTTGTTCTTATCTTTTATGATATGTTGTTGGTTGCTTAGATAGGTTAACTAGTTTAGCTTAACTCTACTATTTTAACATGGTATCAGAGTGGGTTTCTGTGATCTAGTACCTTCTATAGCTTTCAATCAATAATGATTATCATTTGGGCATTGTCATTTTGTTGTAGATTTGCTTTCTATCTGGTATCCATTAGACTTCTCTTCAGATCTGGGCATATTTCTGCATTTTTTTTACCCTAACCCTAACTTGTTGTCTAAGTTTTTTGCAGAATTTTTTCAAGGGTTTCTTGATGTTTTTTCTATCGATCTACATGATTTGGGGGCTCTTCTCAAGGAGATCTTTCTTCCGATTATAAAAACAACATTTATACAAAAGGGTCGTAACTTGGTCATTTTGTACCGGTTTTTTTATTATAACCTGTTTTTTGAATTGGAATAGCCATTCTGGATCCACCCACGTGACTAGAATAGAAAACTGGGCATTTATGGGATTCCCTTCGGTAATAAAAACAACAATTATAAAAAAGGGTCGCAACTTGGTCATTTCTTGCCGGATTTTTATTATAACCTATTTTGGAATTGGAACAACCATTCTGGATCCACCCACGCAATCAGAACAAAGGATGGGGATTTTCCGAGCACATTTTTTTGAAGGGTTGTAAGTAAAAGTTTCTCTTTCCTTTACTATTTTTCTAATTGTGTTTCTTACAGATTCAGATCAGTACAATAAAGTATTTAAGTTTTATGTTATTCATTTTTTGCATTTAGGTTTTGCTTCTAATCATGTTTATTAAGATATTATTTCTTGTTCTTGCTATATATTTGTCTCACATTTCTATATGGAAATATTGTCATCTTTTAAGGACATGGATCTCTAGTATTTTGTCATGATGATAGCTATAAACCATCTAATGCTTAATATTTTTTAAATATACTTAATAATTAATTTGTTCTTTTTTTTGTTTTGTTTATAAAAACAATTTTATAAGAACAATCTCATATGTGTTATCTAGTGATCATTATTTACTTTATTTATATGTTATTGCTGACCTTTGTGTAAAAGCAATTTCCGTTCTTTTATAAGTAATATCTTTATGATCATTATATGCTCTTGCTAATTAACTTCTTAGGTAAAATAAAAAATTTTAATATATGTGATATCATATTTTTTGGCTTGACATAAGTTATTTAATTGGGATATAGTTTCTTTTTCATGTATTGCAGAGATTGTATCTAGTTCCTGTGCTATTTTTCTCTAACATTCCAATATGGAAGCATTGACATTTCCAGGGCATTTCGTCTCTTGCATATTTACAGAGTGTTAACAAGAAATGAACCCATGATTAAGACCATTAATGACTTGTCATTTCATAATTTTTTATAAGTGATATCATGAGTTGATCGTAATTTGCTATATGTTGATCATATTAAACATTTGGATTTATCTATATCTCATATCAGGTTTATTTCTATCATCTTTTTCTCAATATTTATATGGCTTTGAGCAATCTTTAAATCTTGAACTATTTATCATGAGCACCTTGTTCTTGTTGCAATGAGATTTCTATTCTTATGATTGGAGAGGTTATCTTGTTCCTACTTGTCTCTAACGTTCCTATATGGAAGCATTGACATTTTCAGGGCGTTCATCTATTGCATATTAACCTCATACTAATAAGAAATGCACCTATGCTTCAGATTAGTTGCTTGATGACTAAATTTTCAAATATTTAAGTGAAATATTTGGCTCACTATTTATATGTTGTGGTTGACACTTAATGTGTAAAAGTAACTTTATTTTCCTTAATGAGCAAGTTAATATTTTATTTGACCATATTATGTTTCCATTCCTTTATATGATGTTTGCTAACCTTTGGTATATAAGCATTTTCATTTCTGTACAAGCAATTTTGTTTTATGTTCTTTAAATGCTTTAATCTTGAAAGTTCTTGTGCAAATAAGTTCTCTGTTTAGGCTTTCACCTTATTCTAGAAGTAATGAAGCACCATCTTCTACTGTTAAAGTCATGATGTTCATCTGTATGATATCATTTTCGATGTATAGACCATTGGGGTCTTGTTTCTTCAATGTTTGCGGTCTTCTTCTACAGATATTTATATTACACCTTGATTGGAAGAATGTCTGCTATCCGCATGTGTATTGGCCATCTAGGTTTTTTTGTACATTATTGTGGTGTTCTTAGCCACATGTTCTGTTGTATCGGCCGTCAAAAGGTATCTATACACTGGTGTGGATGTTATATCAGAGTTCTTCAGCTATCATGTATGGTTATGATGATTCTTGTGGTGATTTGGGCATCTTGCAATTGGATTACATCACATGTTCTCGGCATTTTATTGTTGGGTATTTCATCGTACAACCTGGTTCGTGTACACTTTCATGATTCAGTGAGAAGTAGTGTCCATCGTCAAATTCCATCAGCCGAAGTGTTTTTCTTTTTCAGCTTTGGTTCTTCTAGAATTTGTCATCAAGGGGAAGCAGTTATGACTCCTTCCTTCCTTAGTGTTAGTGTGGGCCCTTCTCCCAGCCATTATTAAGGGGGAGTGTTGGAATATATTATATTCCTTGGAAGGTAATAATGTCTTTGTATTATGTCGGAAGTTTTATACAATCTTATGTAAAAGAGTAATACATTTAACCCATAGTTATATGGTGGTGTATTTACTTTTGTAGATTATTTTTCAATGGTATTATATTAAGAGACATTATTTTGGAGAATTATATTATCCCACATGCAATATGTGAGAGTAAAATTCCTCCTCATCTCTTAGTATATAATAGGGTCAAGTGAGTCTCTACATATCATGTATTCTTAATGTAGTAGTGGTACTATTGTGACACTATTGTACATCATCTATATTCTTTGGGGTATTTGTGCTTTTCTCTCTTGTAAGATTGGAGAAGACATTCTGGAGATAATAGAAGATTACCTTCCCGTGGATGTAACCCATTAGGGTGAACCATGTATATAGGTGTTCTCTTGTCCTTTTCTTTTCATGTTCTTATTTTTTTATGATATGTTGTTTGTTGCTTAGATAGGTTAACTAGTTTAGCTTGACTATATTATTCTAACATGACGGGCCCTAAGAAAGTGTAAATGTCAAGATGGAAGGATTAATTTTGAAATGATTGCGAATTGTTTTTTATTTTGTAGTGTCTCTTACAGGTACTACGTAGCTTGATAGAAGAATTGACTGTTTGAAAGGAAAATTGATGGATTCCTTAGCTCTTTTACCCCGAATCCTTACACACTTCAGCTATGTTGACTGGAGGGAAGATATGCAGGCCTCCTTGCACAAGCTTGGCCTGTATAGGATGACTATGGGTAGAGAGACAGAGCCTCGTCACCCTACTAAGAAAAATAAGTTCTTGAATAGGTTGGATGAAGCCTTTGGATTCCTATGCACTCACATCTCTCAGGGTCTCCTCTTTCATCTTGAGGGATTGTAGACTCCAAAAGAATCTTGGGAAAATATTGAACTATTGTTTGGACAGAAAGATGAGCTTCGAGGAAACATATTGGAGAATGTGCTAATTGCATTGCAACCCAACAGTTTCGAAACTATACAACAAATTTTCACAAAATTCAAGTGTCTAGCACTATAGTGTAAGCAATGCGGAATAGAGAGGAAGGATGAGAATCTTTTGCTCTCAGTTCTCAACAAACTTGGTTCTCAGTAATCTATCTTCGTCCCTACCTTCCATTCTGGAAGAGATTCCATCCCCAATTAGAATATGCCTTCCCTAGACATGTTTGTTGGGTCCTTAATACAAGAGAAAAATAATTTGATTCAAATGGGAGTGCTCCAAACTTCCAATAATCAAGCTCTCTTTATGTCAAACTCTACCAATGCACAAAAAACAAAGGGAAGCACAAGGGGAAGGATCCTAAAGCCTATGATTCGAAGCCAAAAGAGAATAAAAAATATTTTGATCGAGGCTCGGGTTCCAGAAAATAAAATACTAGATGTCCATACTATCATAGAGGCTTTCATCCAAAAATCCAGTGCATGAAGAAGACCCTCGACCCGTTGACAACGCTCATTGAACAAAATAATATTTCCCTTTCACAAGGTGCAAAGATGTCTGATGCTAGAGAGAAGACTAAAGAATATGAGTGGTTCCTTTCTTTGAAAGCATACCTCACTTCGTTGAAGGCTTACTTGGTAGATTCTAGAGTATACAACCACATGGTTGCCTCCAAGAAATCCTTCACCACTCTCACTCTATAAGGAGGACCTAGCACTGATATGGGACATGACTTCGAAATCCCAGCTGCTAGGAGAGGTTATATTAAAATCCAACATGATGAGTTCAAGAATGTACTCAATGTTCCCTCTTCTGCAACAAAGCAAGTTGTTCAATATGAAGAAGAAGCAGAATCTTCCACACAATCAATTCGAATTGAAGAAGTCTCCTGGGAGTGACATCCACACCTTGTTTGTGGGAAAAGGCATATATATGGATGTCTCCAACATTATTCAAGGTATCAACATTCTCCAACAACACTTCACTATGTTGGCCATGTCTCTCACAAAATGGTACTAGATTTCTAATGCTAAAACTAGTAACACTACAATTACATTGTATCGTTGGGTGATGATAACATTAAAAAGAATTGGATTGCTCGGTAAATAAAATGAACATCTTTTAAATTTGATGGCTAGGTATACAGAATGAAAATGTTTTGGATGTGTTTCACTTGGAAACTTGGTGCATTAGACTTAGCTTGGTGATGATACCATTAAAAATATTTGACGTGTTAGACGTGGCTTGGAAACAAAAACATTAAAAAGATTTAGATGGTTAGGTATATAGAAAAAACATGAATAGGGGAATTATACTTTGATGATGATAACACATGAGAACATTAAAAATATTTGGATGGCTAGGTATATAGAATGAACATCTTTCATGAAGAAAGTGAGTATGAATTGGTGCGTTAGACTTAGCTTGGTGATGATAAAAAATATTTGGATGGCTAAGTATATAGAATGACACTAAAGATTAGCAAGGGTTATGGTGAAGGGGAAAGATAGATAAAGAGAGGAGTATGGGGGGGAAGAGAGAGAGAGATTGAGGGGGTTAGGGGTTTGGGGAGGAGTAGGTTGATTAGAGAGAAAGGGGGTATATAGCTAAGTTAAAAATACTATACCTAATGAAAAAATACTATTATGGAAATTTATATAATATAAAATAACATATAATAAAAATAAAATAGATATAATATAAAATAATATATAATAAAAATAAAATACATATAATATATAATAATATATAATAAAAAATAAATAGTCTATTTGGACATTGTCGTGACTCGTTTTGGACAATTCTATGCAATTTGGAGGTTTTTGTGAATTTGGGAGTAGCTCCGGTGGAGCTCAGGGTTCAGAATTGGAGCTCACGGTTGATAATTGCAGCTCATGGTTGAGAATTGGAGCTCATGGTTGAGAATTGGAGCTCACGGTTCAATTTTGGAGCACACAGTTCATGTTTTGGAGTTCACGGTTTCGATTTGGAGCTCATGGCTCAATGGGTAAGCATCATGACCTCATTTTTTCGGCATGCTATGACAAGGGTTTTTGGGCATGCTGTGACAAGGGTTTTTTGTGCATGCTATGATGTTTGCTCCTTTCTGTTGATCTCAAAAAGTAGAGGTCCAATATTGACTTTCCTTAAGGGGGAGGGGACCCTATGCTATATAATTTGATACCATCAATCGCTCACTTTGGCAAGCTTCTCTGGCACCTCAATCTCATAAACCCGTTTCCCAATAACCAGGGTTGGGGTTTACCATCAACACCCCTATTGGTCATTCCATTCCTTAACATGCGGAACCGGAGCCCGGACTTCTGGCCTTAGAAGAGTTATTTAATGAGTGTTGTCTTAGGACATGGATCGATCAATATGGTCATAAGTAAGTAAACAACATGCTCGTAATCCTGCTTCTTCTAGGAAAATTTCATCGAAAGGTATGGCTCATATAGTGTTGTGATGTTTGCTTTTTTTTTTCCAAAGAAAAAAAGTAGAATTTTATTTCATCCGTAAAGAGACAAATTTACATTTTTTAGATATGCAATGCATATTTGTAACCATAGTTCAGATGCCGTATGAAAAAAATATCTATAAACACTGCCCAAGCCCATTCATCGGATGATAAATCACCCCATCTATCCACAAAAATAGAAACAGAGAACAATTCCATGGTACCAAGTTCATTCCATGAGAACGATAAGGTAAAATAGCCCATATAGTCAGCAGAATAGTAACAAAAATATCATCCAACTATCATATCCAACAGTTCACAAACATAGAAATCAATACTGTCCAAAAAAAAGAGCGAACATCCGGCTCCAAGCCATAGATCAGCAGCAAAGTCTCATAACATCTCTGTGATGTTTGTTGTGTATTCCAAATTGAATTTTTAGATGCCCTAGATTGCCACATTACATTAGGATAAATGAGAGCTAGGGGAAACATGATCTCTTGGCTCACCATAGCCCACCCATCATCGGAGATGCAAGGGAGTAGGGAGCAGTTCTATGTGAATACTCGAACCGAATAGAGCAGTGGTTTACCTTTAGAAATAGTTCCCACTCTTTATTATGCGCCAATATTTTGTTACAACAAATATAAATCTAACTTGAATGAGATGAATCCCCCACCCCTATATGATTATAAAGGGTTTTTCAATGTTGGAATGAACTCGATTAACCACCCGGTTTCCAAAATTGATCTAACTCGATTTATGGATGATTGGATTTTTCTTCGTGTCATTTAGATCATCCATGTCTATATGTATTCGAGATATGCATCAAATCAAATGGATAGCATATACAACAGGGGGGTTGTCCACTGGACAGGGGAAACACATGGATTACCAACATGAGGGAAAGCCATTGAATATGCTAATGCTTGGACTATAATAGACCAAGGAGATGTACTAGAAATATTTTCCTTGACTTGTTGATTTCACTGTTAAGTTGAACCTAAATGACAAACATAGAGGAGCATTAAGCAAGCGACAACATTTTGTAGGAAATCAAATGAGTATAGATATAATGATGTTAGTTCCTGGAGATCTTGTAGAGTGGATGCTTGGTTGCTCTATAGGTTCCTCATTAGATGCTTCACTAGATGAATCATATATGGGGCCCCCAAAACTATGATTATTGATTTCAAATATAACATCCAACTCTTCATGAAATGGATAAATGCATGCACTTTCCATCTCATCATCAAACAAGGTTTTGCCTCCAAAATATTCCTCATCAGAATCTCAACAATATGGACCATCTAATTAAGATTCTTTGGATGAGGTAATATAATAGGAGAATGGGTTCTTTCATAACCAACAACCCAAAGGGTCTCTGTCTATACTGCTTGCTTCTTCACCAACTTCAATCCGTCCTTATCAGCTTTCAAACATGGGTTTTCTTCGCTGTGCATGCATTTACATTGATCAACTAATGACAGACCCAATTTGACAGATTCAGCTAACCCGCATTTGACCCATATTGGCTAGTATGGATTCTAAAGTATGGCCAGTCTAAGCATTACAATTAGTGGACAAACCCATCACATTTTGGTTCGCATCCAAATTGGTTTGATTGTTTTTATGTGAGTTATCTTAGCAACCAGTTTCCAAATAAGCTATTAAGCCTACTCTACCCAAATGTGATGCTTAAGGGAGGTTTAGAGAAAATCATTGAATATCATTATAAAATCCCTAGGTTAGAAAGAAACTCGAACCTAACCTAGTATTTTCCAAATTGTAGCGACAATAGGGGTTTGCCAGAATTATGCTAAATGTTATGGATTTCTTCTTTAAGGTGTTTTATTATAGAAACCTTATATTAGAAAACAATTGTCCATGAGGATAGAGTTCAAGAACTCTGTCCACATGAACTATATCTCACAAAAGATAGCAAGTGTTCAGCCAAGTAACAGTGACGACTCGTGGTATTATGCCTCACAAGTTTGCGATGTTGCAACCCCATGAAACATAATACCATGAGTCGTCCCCATTATTAGCCAACACTTATTAGCTATTTTAGAGTCAGTGAATTGAAAGTGGCTAAGTCAATGCAAAAAATAAAGGTAATAAGTTTGACTAAATAAACTATTTTGATTATTGTACCTACATCTTCCACTACATGCATTTCTTGCATGCCTCACCTATCTCGATGTACTATCAACATTATTATTATTGGTATGTGTACCTTCTCTCAATGACAGTCTTAGTTTAGGGATGTATTAAGGTTTATACCACATATTTGCTAGTGTATGCATCCAATACTTGCTAGTTACTTGATCACTATCAGGGAACAACTTCAGCTCTATCATGTTAACCTTACTTCATCTAGCTAAAATCAGTTCACATATTGAGAGAACATCATACTAAGGTTGATAGCTTATCCAAAGAAGCATTAACCTTGGCCTCATGTCATTTTCAGTTTACTGAATTCACTGATGGTGAATGTACTGATCAGGGCACTTTCTAGCTTTTCTAGACCTTAGCACTTGAGTCTTTTATGTGTTGTTTCTATTGACATCCTTTGGATGATTGAGGTGGATGACCCCCTCATATTATTGATCTCTCTTGTTTATTGCTTCTTTGGATTAGCTACTTCAGTATTAGACTTGAATTATCTGTCTGTTGAAGGTTAGTGATGTGGATGTAGTCAAGATTCCTAGATTATAGGTGTTACCTTTGAAGGTTTGTCCAGTATTCCTGTGAAGCTGATCAATTGTCATCTGTCTGCTGATGATGAGCATAACTGTATCTATTCCATGTGCTCAGCAATAGCTAAAGTTGTAACTAAGTTACCTTTGATTTCAATGAAATAACAAGGAACTGATATTTTCCCCTAGAAAAAGAAAAGTTACTTGATCACTAATATCAATTGATATTCCATCACTCTTATGGGTCCAAAAATAGTGGAGATTGGCATCCTAAGGTTGAAATTTAGCATCCTATGCAATGTTCAAAATTGAACCCTTCGCAGCACTTCCAAAGGGTTCTAGCCCTTCCCAGAAGTGTAAAGTTAAAATTTCCCTTCAAAAAAATTTTAAAATTTGAATTTTACCCTTCCAATAAAGAAGGGTATAATTTATATCAACATTTCAAAAGAAGAGCAACATTTGAAATTACCCATTCATATAAATATCTCAAGATGTTGAAACTCTTATTCTATAAAGTTCAATTCATCATTCAAAATATTGTAAATATGATAAATTATAATCACTTACTCACTCATGTCATGCACTCGGTGCTTAGTTGTTGAAGATGGCCAGTAATCATTAATGACTACAAGGCACTAGCCATTGAGATGTTAATCTGACTCCCGAGTCACTTGGGGCTGTAATCTAAAGTGTGACAATGTGTCAGCAACTACTAGGCCCGAAACGAGCTTCGACATTTGTGCCTACTACCTTATATGTGAACCTCGCTACCAATGTTCACTTTTTTTTCGTCAAAATGTAATTCAAATGGTAGGTTTGAAAAGTCCTCCTCTACAAGAATTCATTTCTTGCATGAATATCATGGACTCATGACAACTATAAAGAACACTCGATGTCATGCAATACAAATAATGGCATGTAGCTAGGATCACAAATTGTGCAGTAATTGATTTATACATTGCTATAGAGAGGTGTCATTAGGAACACGATATGGAGAAACAATGGTTATTAATAAAATTAAAAAAACAATTGTTGGCTCAAGAATAGTCTTCAGTTTGATGAGTTGCATGGTCGTGATGTTATCTCCCTCCATCCTTCCAAACATTTGTGGTTTCTCACGACATTTGTCCTCAGCGCTACCAAAATAGTTATTACCAATATGATTGCAAGGCATTCATTGAAGGTGAAGTCCATAATTTTAGGTCTTATTCTTGATTATCATGCCTTTTGGTAAGACAATAAAGAGGGTAGTGGCAAGCATCAGCATGGAAAACCGTCTTGACATAGAGGTTATACACATTAATTTTTTGAATTAAATAATTTAAATTCCTACCCGTGACTATGGATTCAGTGAATCATGGACTAATACAAAACACAACAAATTTTAGAGCCACAAGCACTTAACTACTCACACCTATAACTTTCTGAAATCAACCATTAATAAACTTCTTTTGGTATTTTGGTTCAATCTAAACCGCTGATTGTTAGACTCAGACATGCAATGAGTTGCAAGGATTCAATTGACTTAGGCCCCTCCATCACATACTGCATGCCTTCACAACAAGCGATGAAAGAACAATATTTGGTTTTTGCATTCTTTTGTGTGAAAGGGTTTGGTTAATTTATACTTGTCCATTAAATTAAAATTATTTATATTGCCCTTCACCTCTGAAGGGCTCAGAGAATAAATGCCCTTCCAATTGAAATTAAGACCCACCCTTCAAATTTGATCATTGATCCTAAGGAGCACTAAGCAAGCTACACCACTTTGTAGTAAATCGAATGAGTAGAGATATAATGTCTTTAGATGACCTTTGTGGTGTAGACAGTTGGTTAGCTTTAGAATTATTCCCTGGTGTGAGTGATATTTGAGGTTTCCTAGCCCTTTTTCCATCCCTTGGTTTCATCAAATCATTGAGGAAGGAATGATATAGTTAATTTAAGAGCCTTTTGATTTGTGCTAATTTAAGAGCCTTTTGGTTCTTTCTAATCATATATATATATAAATATATAATAATCCATGGTGGTGAAGAGCAGACATTTCACTTGAATGATGTTTGGGTCTTGAAGCAAGTACTAGGTTTTTTGATGTCCTCCAATTTTTTCTTTGATGATTTTATGTCAATTTTCACCTTAGGGTTGAAAATTAAAATGGGAAAACAAGCATCATTAAGACAAGCTAAAAGGAATAAATCAGCAAATATTACACATTGATATAAATGTATTTAAAACATTCTTTTCATTCCTGAACATGCCAAGTAACAGATCTGGAAATGTCCGCTCTTCACCACCATGGATTTTATATATATATATATATATATATATATATATATATATATATATATTATTGTTGTAGGTTACCACTTACCACTGGGAAATATGCCACTGAAGTGTTGGCTTATGCACTATAGAGTAGTAATGAAGAGGTTAAAAAATCCACTCTACAGGAAGAACTCAACATCATTATTTGTCCATTACTGTAAAGGCGATGTACTAGAAGATTTGCCTGGACTTGTTGATTTCATTGTGATGTTGAACGTAAATGATGAATAGAGAGGAGCACTAAGCAAGCTACAACACTTTGTAGGAAATCGAATGAGTAGAGATATAATGTCTGGAGCAATCTGCATACATCCTTCACTTGAATGATTTTAGTTCTTGGCAATCCTAGCATCATTCAAGTGAAGGGTGTATGCACACTACTGCAATATCATGATTCGACCATGAGGTGCTTAGTTGACCGGAAATTGGGTTAGGTAATACTTTGCCATTAATGGTCAATCATGAATCTTATGGTTTATGCTTTGGGTCTTGAAGCAAGTACTAGGTATTTTGATTTCCTCTATTTTTTATTTAAACATTTTAAGTCAATTTTCAACGTGTCTGATTTTTTTTTTGTCCCTCTTACAATTAACACAATAAGATGACCTTTTTGGTTTAGACAGTTGGTTAGCTTTAGAATTAGCAAATATTACAGACTAATATAAATGTTTTAAAAACATTCTTTTCATTCCTGAACATGCCAAGTAGCAGATCTGGAAATGTCCGCTCTTCACCACCATGGATTATATATATATATATATGATTGTTGTAGGTTACCACTGGGAAATATGCCTCTGAAGTGCTGGCTTATGCACTTCAGAGTAGCACAGAGGTTAAAACATCCACTCTACAAGATCTCCAAGGACTCAACATCATTATTTGTCCATTACTGTTAAGGAATTGTACTAGAAGATTTGCGAGGACTTGTTGATTTCATGGAGAAGTTGAACGAAACAAAGAGGAAACTAAGCAAGCTACAACACTTTGATGTGAGCGCACGAAAAGAGCACCTGGTTTGGTGACATTTATTGCATGTGGAGTGTTGAATTGGGTGTGATCTGATGGCTTGAAAAGAGCTAGTGATGATTTGTGTTGATCCCTATGATTCTGAGAATTGGTTTGGTGTCATTTATTGTAGTTGAAGGGTTGAGTGGTTGAACATGCATGCATTTGAAGATGACCAAACCCCCTCCTCCAGTCTGCAAATATGTATGGTTGTTGGTTTATGTGGGCTCACTGATGTATGGGTATCCTCTAGTGGAAATTCATCGGGTTTGAAGTGATAGGCAATATGTACTTGTGAACTCGACAATGTTGGCAGTATTAAGGTTCAATTAAAACTTTATGTCAAATAATGTTTGGAAGTGACAAGGACAAGATGAGTTGTAAATATGGACTATGAATTTTGTACATTTAATTTTTTTTATGGACAACTATAAGCATAATCATTGTAATATATATATATATATATAACTTGCTCTTTAATTTATAAATATTTGTTCATTATCTAAATACTTATGAGATTGATTCTATAACCACATATAGCCCACACACCACTATAAAAGTCTCTCTCCCGTTTAACCTAATAATTTCACAATTTTCATATTTCTTAGCATATGATTATCTTTAAAAGGAGAGAAGACATATATGATATTGAAGATGTCTTTCTAAAATGTGAATAGCCCACACACCGCTATAAAAGTCTCTCTCCTATTTAACCTAAGAATTTCACAACTTTCATATTTCTTTCTTAGCATATGATTGATCATTAAAAAGAGAGAAGACATATATGGTGTTGAAGATGTCTTTCTTAAATGTGAAGCAACTACTTTAATAATGGTTCATTTCATTACATCATTGTACCAACAACTTTAATTGACTACTTTAATGTGAAGCAACTACTTTCATAATGGTTCATTTCATTACATCGTTGTACCAACAACTTTAATTGACTACTTTAGTACCACCCTATCACTTACCAACAACTTTAGTTGACTTCCTTACCACCACCTCTTCAAAGTCATTATCCTTGTGCCCACCACACTTTTACCATAAGATAGGCAGAAAGTGTTTCACACTAGAGAGAAAGTTTAATCGGTGCACTGAAAGTGTTCAACATATTTTTGTATGCACTGAAAGTGGGAAAATGTTTGTTATGAAGGTTATTGAATCTCTAGATATGAGGTTCATAGATTTTCCTATATTCAATGCTGCTAAGTTTTTCAATCCTCGACATTATTATGAAGAAGTGAATGATAGAGACTCTCAAACAAAAGGATGGTTGAAATGTTTATGTGGAAACTTTAGTATTGGGGAGTCACCTATTGTAGATATTGCTCAATGTTAGGGTGAAATGGATGAATTCATTTGTACTATTTATAAATCATACAAAAAAAAAGATATTTGGAACATGGGATCTTTGTGGATATGAACTTGAATGGTTTGAAGGATTTATCTACCTGATGCACTTATGACAAGCTATTCTTATTATTCCGGAAAGTACGATAGTGTGTGAAATGGACTTTCCAAAATTAAACGAGATAAAAAATGATGATAGATCAAGACTTTCATTGGATACATTGTATATGTTAATGTTTCTCTCTCTTAGTGCACCTCATGATTTAAATGAGGTAGATTGAAATATGATTTATAATGTACGAAAACAAATGAAAGCTAGAAAGCTTCTTTCATTGGGATAAATTCATGTTTTCAATGATGCAATCTCAAATGTTTTTGGAGAATTTAAAATGAATGGAAAGAAAATATGTTTTGTTATTAATTTATTGATAGAATTTCAGAGAAATATTTATTTATTAATTAATTTTAATAAAATTTTACAAAACTTTGATGTAATTTTTAGTTGATATTTTAAAATTAGAAATATTTGGAAATACACAAAATATATATATATAATTTAAGATGACTTAATTTACATTTTTCCACCGAAAACGAAGTGAAATTATTTTTATGACTTTTCATTTTAAAAGTATTGGAAAAACGCATGTCCTTCCAAAAAAAATTAAAACTAGCACTTCAAATTTGACAGCTGGTGGTGACTTCAAAGAATGGCATGACTTCAATCGCATAATCTTTTTGTACATTTATCTCTTTGGAATGAATGTGGATGGGAACATGGCCATTAAAGTGTTCTTGACTAATTAATGGCTGAGCAAATTGTGGGTGGAATACACTTTTGGGCACATTAATTGAAATGTATTCATTACTCAATTTCTTTGAACGGTAACACAACTGGTGGCCTATCCTTTTTATATTCACTCAGCGTTGGCTTTGTGAGCATGCTGCACACACATCTCTTGCGGTTATTGATTGTTGCCTGCTGTTTTATTCATATTCATATTCTCCTCTGCTTTTATATATATATATTCGCACTCTCTTCTATTCTGCTGTGATTAAACTTCTTGTTGCTGTGATTTCACTTCTTGTTGGCGCAAGCAATGGATATTGTAACCGGAACCGCAAGCATTAGCAGTGCTATTTTTCTTCCACTCGTCCAACAACTCATCCAACAGATAGACGATGTTATTCACTTGGATGGCAACCGGCAGCGTTTGGAAGAGCAGTTAAATCGTATGAAGAACCTCTTGCTTCATATTAACTCTCAGTTCCAACGTCAGCAGAGGGAGCCACCGGATTCTATGAAGAATTGTTTGCTAAAGATGCAACGTGAAGTTGGGAAGGCCAGAGAGTTGATCCATCTCTCACAACGCCCCTGGCTGTCGCAGTGTATTGACTGCATCATTTTGAAGCCCAAAGTCTTTACGCAAATTCGAGAGTGGAAGACTACCTTCGATGAGTTATTTGTGGAGCTTCGAACGGATATTCAAGTGATTCACGATGCTCAACAGATTGTGTCCGCCGCAACACACCAGGAAGCTGTACTAGTTCAAGACGAACCAGACACAGGATTGGTGGGGGTAGAAATCAATGCTGCCGAGACACGCCTACAGAGGTGGGTTTCGGAAGGACCCCCTGTTCGCATAATTGGTGTATATGGTATGGGTGGGGTGGGAAAAACAACATTGCTTAAGAAAGTCTACAACACCTATGTCCAGGTTTG
>LPNX011179448.1:37276-49459 GCA_001517045.1 Pseudotsuga menziesii
AACGATGGTGGGCAACACAGATGTAGATGACTGGAATCTTGCTTTAAAGCAGATGCGAAAAGTGGATTTAAATTTTCCAATTACTCATCCTCGAATTGATAGAGAATTGTATCAGCCTTTGAGATGGAGCTACGATAGTTTGCCCAATGACAATTTGAAAAGTTGCTTTCTTTACTGTGCCATGTTTGAGGAAGATGTCCGAATTTTGTTGAGTAAGTTGGTACAAGCCTGGATTGCAGAAGGTTTGGTGAAGACCAAAGAAGATGCAGAGTATGAGTATTTATTACAGACTGGGTACAGCTATGTAAAGTTACTTGAGAATCGTTGCTTATTGAGGGTGGTGAAGGTTATTAATGAACTTCGCATTGTACTTCATGATGTTATTCACGACATGGCAATTTATATTGGAGAGAATGAGGAGAATTTTGTATTGAGGGCAGGTCAAAGTCTTCAACATTTCCCCAACATCCCAGCTTCTCATAACTGCAAACGAATATCAGTTTGCGGCAATGATATTACGTCGTTGCCTGCAAAGGATCTAAGATGTCCCAAATTGGTTTCTTTAATCTTGGCCAGAAACAGTTATTTAAAAGAAATTCCAGAAGCATTTTTACTCAACTTCACATCATCGTTGAGGGTATTGGATCTTTGGCATCTATCAATAAAATCATTGCCAACATCCCTTTGGAAATTGACAAAACTTGAGTGTCTCATATTCACCGCGACGGAGATTGAAGAGATATCTGAAGAGATAGGTAATCTTTCATGTCTTCAGTTCCTGAATCTTGACTTTTGTCAAAATATACAAGCGTTGCCTTCTCAAATAGGAGAACTTCAAAATCTGAAGTCTCTCGATCTTAGGGGTTGTGTAAATTTAAGAGTGATGCCTCATGAGATTACACAGCTTTCAAACTGCCAGATTCTACATGATTGAAATATGATTTGTGAAAAGTTTGAGATATGTGTTTTGGAATGTAAATCAAAATCTTAATGGTTAGATATCTTTATGTAATTTATAATAGTTTTTAAGATATCTTTGTTCCTTGGAAGTACCTTTTTGAAGTATCTCTTAATTGATTTACAAGGAATTAGAGGTAGCTACTTGTTTGTGCAATGTGTTGAGGTATATATATACACAATAAATGTTGTTACTTAGTATGTTAATGGAACGACACAAGAATTTGGCAATGGGTGTGTTTCTTAATTAGTGTTAAGTAATCTTTGTTCAATAATCGGATAAGTTTGATATTTGTAAAGAGAAGATGTAACATCTTTTTTGCTATTTTTATTCTTCAATAAAAAAAAAATAAGATAAATGCAAATGTACAATTTTTAGACCAGAAATTCAAGGTTAGTAAAAGCATTGTAAGTAATGTTCTTTGTTTTCCTAATTAATTTTACAAATACCCAAGTAATATTTAATTTTTTAATAATTTTGATCACTTAAAGTTTTAGATGTCTTTTTAATGGAATATAATGACTAATTGCCACAACCAAGCTATGATGAGATTTTGTAATTATTGTTTAACAAAGATAATAATATTAAATGTTCTTCAATAAAATTAAATGTTAATACTAAATATTATTAATATCTTAGCTCATAATTGGTATATTAAGCTCATAATTGGAAAAAGTTAAATATTATAATTAATTTATTAAATAGAATACTCTTGTCCAATCCAAGAGGCCATTAAAAAAATAATACAAGGAATAATTGTTGGTACTATAAAATAACATGGTTGTTTTTTTTATTAATAACTATGAATGGCTCATAAATTAATAAATACATAAATACATAAATATATATATATATATATAAAAGAGGGTCATTATGCTCACTACATAAATACATAGAAGAGAGATTTTGTAATGAAACGTAACTGCTTAGTTAGTTAGGTTTCGCAAAGAGATTCAATCGACTGGTATATGTCCTCTTTGTCACTCAAATGAGGAATCGGTTGATCATTTGTTCTCATTCTGCTGGGTATGGAAAATTGTCTCTGGGTTCTTTATTGACTATTTCAACATCAAGGCACGTATCTCTGATATTACTTTTGCTGATATGGTCTATGGCTGGGTTAGCTCCACTCCAAAGAGC
Source organism: Pseudotsuga menziesii (assembly GCA_001517045.1). Classification (NCBI taxonomy): domain Eukaryota; kingdom Viridiplantae; phylum Streptophyta; class Pinopsida; order Pinales; family Pinaceae; genus Pseudotsuga; species Pseudotsuga menziesii. Next base: position 39,375 of record LPNX011179448.1, read on the forward strand.
TCCCCCATTTTCTTGCTGCTGTTCAATATGATATGGGTGTTCTGGAAAGCCCGTAACCTGGCGGTCTTTGAAGGAAAATTCAGGGATATTCACTGCATCATCCAACAAATTCTGCAGTCTGTACATTCACCAGTTCAGGGGACTGTTTCTAAGAAAAAGCATAGCAGGAATTTTGGACTTCCTCCAGTGAAAAACTTTCCCTGTGGCTTTATGGATGGTGCATCTAAGAACATGATTGCTAGTGCTGGCTTGTGCATTTATCTCAGTGACTCCCACTTCCTGGAATTCACATTAGGAGTTGGACATGGCACTAATACCAAGGCAGAGTTGCTCAGTCTCTGGGCACTCTTGCACTTATCCCATATGATGGGGATCCCTCTTGCACATGTTTATGGTGATTCACAGATAATCATCAATTGGGCAAAGGGATCGATTGCTCTCTCCCCACCTGAACTTGTTCATTGGTGTAGGGAGACTAAAAAGCTAGCCTCTAGCTTCCAGGAACTGTCTTTCTCTCACATATATCGAGAGCACAACAAGACTGCTGACCGTCTTTCTAAAAAGGCACTTTCATTGCCCCAAGGAAAGGGATGCTTTATGGAATTTGATGAGAATCTCCTGGAATTTTCTGATTATATTCAGCTCTTTTGAGCTTGTTATTGAGGTATTCACTCTTTCCTCGCATGTTCTTGTTCTGGTCTGAAGGGATTTCCCCTGATTATGCAGTTGTCATTCCCATGAAAGTGCATCTTTTTAGATCGTAGCTCGGAGTATTATTGGCTCTCGATCGATGGGATTGAACAGACAGTCCTCTTCACATGATGAGACAGTATTCTGATGGGTTTCTCATGATATTATGTGCCATTCCTCCTGACTGGATCCTTGGGTGGCAGTCATGGTCTTAAATGGTTGATGTATAATTTAATGTCTTTTGATTCAATTGAATAACAAAGACAGGTTTTTTCTTCTTGAAAAAAAAGAATGAGTAGCCATTCCGATACACTTACAATAGTCTATGCGTTGAAGAAAACCATATTTTCTTACCTCATAGTTACATCTATTCAATTAATATTCCTTTATGTAGCTTATTAAATAAAGTTTGAGCGAATAGATTCAATGGATAAAAGAAATCAAAATTCTATTTTTAAAAAACATAAAATTGGTTATCCTAGAAAAAAGTGGTTATCTTAGACATGGAGGTAAGTAACTTTTGCATGCCCTCCCTTCTTGGTTTCTGTGGAATCCACCGTATAACATGTAGTAAAGGGACAAGTGCTTTTCTTAATAATAAAAGTTTAATGTGAATTAAACATAATACTTTAATTGTAGTTATTGAAGTTAAAAATTATCTTAGTAAAGATTAAAGATTTCTTTTGTTGAAGATATGTAAAAAGATTACTTTGTTAATGAAGATAGAGATTATTAAAATTAGAAAAATTAGACTACTTGAAAGTAATCTTTATCCATATGAACCTTAATGTTGGTACTTACCATATGATGGATAAAGAGTCAAATAGGACGACTAAGGGATAAGTTATTTTTCTTAGTCTATACAAGTTAGTGGGCATTCATTTTGTTGAGCAATAAAAAGCTTTTTCTAATAAAATTAGGGAAAATATTGTAGAAATAAGGGTTTAGGGAAAATAATATAGAAATAAGGGTTTTTTAATGGGAAATATGTATTGGGAGGGGGCTCAAAAAAACCATTTTTGTAGGTAATAATTAATATGTAGTGAAATTAGGAGTATTCTTTAATATCCCATGAACGGAGTCGCTATGACATGGTTTAACTGAGTGAAGACCCCGTGATACAAATCCATTTTTTAGTAATTATAGTGAGAACTATTTGAATTTATAATCCATGATTAAAATGAATGTTTCATGAAAAAGTGTATTATATTTGAAAATGTTCTCTGAAAAGAGATTTTGTCAAAGTAGAATATAAATTGCAGCTGATGTGGTGCAACTTGTACTCTTTATTTGTTTGATTTATAATAAAGAGAATGACAAAAAAAATTGGTGGACATAGCCCAGATGTGGGTGAACCATGTATATTGGTGTCCATTTCTTTCTTTTGTTTCTTACATGTTTTATTTCTGCAATTTGTTTCAATAAGAAGCATATGTTTGTATGAACGTGAAAGTGTACTTTATTAATGATTATAAGAATAGTCCGTGACTTTAAAGATGTTAAACTTATTTTTAAGAGTAGGTAACCTTGTACTTTTATTAGGTTTAGGATGGCGAATGGTATTCATATGTTCATACAAGTTTTCTTTTATGGTGTTGAGATGGTGGTGTTTCCATTTGTATACCACACTTTAGCATTAACAAGGTATGACTAAAACTACAAGAAGTATTTGTCAGAATTGTGGGTAATAATAATAGACATGTGAAAGTAGATATGGAAGATATGCTAATGTTCCCATGTGCTCCATAGACTAGAATATTGATAGTTAAAAATATTGAAGTAAGAGCATAGTGTTTATATAAGCAATGTGTAATAATAGACATGTGAAGGTTGGTTGCTTGGATTTCTTTACATTACTATATTGATGGATTGGATAGCATAAACCTCATATTATTAACCACACCCAACTTAACAAAGAAATAGTTGTCCATTAAATTGATTTATATATTTATGTGAAAAGAATGTATGGAAACTAACATCTTTGGTTATTTTAAGACAAGGTAATTTTAAAAAAAATTACCTCTTTTTCCGAAAATCACCATGTGGGATTTGGGTTTGTTACAAAAAACATACATGCCCCTACCCTTCTTTAATCCACCTAAATCTATATCAATACTTTTCATAGGTGACCCAATAAACTAGAGGTACACATGTCTAACCAGGTCTTATAGTTGTATGCCCATTTATATGCAATCAAATGTTACAACTCCAAAATATAAACTAAAATGTTCATAAAGTAACTTTACCATTGTTGCTGCTCCTTTTACCAGCATTTTGCAACCTCCAATCTACAGTCATCCATCATTTACAGCTAAATTATAATTGCACTAGCTACGCATTCTAAAACACCTTTTTCCATATTTCACAGTGATGTTTGCCCATATTTTGTCTATAGGATTGGATCTTCCAACACCCTTCTTCTAGCTCATTCCCTCGAGTTCCACACCACCAGCGTTATAGTCCTTAGTTATAGCAGTGTGACTCTTTCATGAGATAAGTCCTTTAGACTTAGCCTTTTGCAACGATCACAACAGTTCCTAGACACACCACCACATAATAAAACTATTATAGCACATATTAAGTCCTCTCTTTCTTGGCGATTATTTTATAATTTTGCATGCATGTTTATATGACTCGTTGTTCGAATAGAAATCCTGCTTGAATCTAGATCGAAACACAATGTGCTTATGAATAAATTTTATTTGACTTTTGCAGTCTCGCAGACATCAATAACGAATAAGGATAACATAGACTATTTTAACTTCCATGATGGGAGGGTGGCTTCGAGTTTGCATGATAGCTCTTTGTAGCACGTGGCCTCTTCACCAGATCAGATGAGAAGAGCTATCCATTGAGCTGCAGAGCATTTAATGGGAATGCAGTAAGCTTGATGATCGTTGGATCTTGAGCTGTTGAAGATCCAACAGTTAGCAAACCTGCTGCAGCCGCATTAAATGCTCTGCAGCTCAATGGATAGCTCTTACCAAATCAGATAGCGACAAAACCAACAACAACTCTTCTTCTACACAGGTTTTGGCTTTTGTTGTTACCCACCCTTTTTGTAACATGTGGGCATATAATTCTTCATATCTGACTGATCCAATGGATCGTGGCACACTTGTCCAATGATATCGTCATTCATGCAATGGATTTCTTTAGACGTCTTCACAACATCTTCATCAACAAACGAAACCAACCATATTCCTTGTAATCATGATTACGTTCCACCTGCCATTTGTTAGAATCACAAATTCTAACTAATTTTTTTTTACCTTCATATCGAGTTAGCTACTCTCAATACAAAAAATGAAAAAATACCCAATTCAAAGATATCAAATAAAGAAAAATTGAACATTACCAAGACATCGTATACATAGAATACCGATAAATGGTTGATACAATGCAAACACTCTTCAACATCAAGGTCATCGCATATGTGATCCTATAATTTCTAAATCATAGTAACATAATTTAAGTATGAATATTTATTGGAATACAATTTGATTCAGAAAAAATAAGTAACGAAAAAATCTAGTACGAAAAAAAAATACGAGAGTAAGTTGTTTATAAATTTAAAAAGTTTAAATTTTAGAAAAATTTAAAATATACATAAATCATTCAATATTTATATGCACTGTTGGAATTTGACATGAAAATTGCTTTGTCATTAGCCATTTTATTTGTCAAATACCGTCTATATTTTATACTTCCCGTCTTCCCGTCTATATAATCTCCAAGAAACAAAACAGGAGAATTTTTCCAAATTCCTACCTTACTTACATGTAACATTTATTTTTCATTAAAAACAACTTGAAATATAAATCTTAAAGCATTTAAATCTTTTAATGTATTTATAAATTTATTTATAAAAATATGAAATAATTAAAATGCCAAAATTAAATTATAAAACAATAAAACCAATTTCTAATAATAAATTCCAAAAAATATTATAATAACTAAAATTTAATATCTAAGTTACTAAACCTTATATTTATATTATAAAAAAACCTAATATAAAAACTAATCAAATATTTAGAACTAAAATATAAAACAAAATATACATTACAATTTTTAAAGCTTTAAACTTTTAAAATGTAAAACTAACACTAAACCAACTATGCAGTTACATAATGGGGAAAAATTAAAAATAAAACAATAAAATTTAAATAATTCTTATCTTGAAATATGTGTCAAAAAATGCAAGCAAGTTTACTTATCATGCCAAATATTTGGCGATTTTCAAATTCCCTTTGAATTTCCATACAGGAAAGTCCAATATGACCCAATTATGCTACTATGATTTGAATACACATTATCTTTATGCTTTCCACTTTTGGATAGAAAATCAACCTTTAAAACAGTGCCCTCGTAACTTTTTTCTCCAGCCACATTAGCAAGCAATAGAGTTGGTAGAGAGCAACTCCTTTCCAGCCAATAATTGGTGGCTCTCTTCTTTAGGGATTTTCAACAACGAATAGACAATAATTACAATAGTAGCGATTATTGGGTAGTGATTTCTTCAACCCCGATCTTGTTTCTATGCAAACAACCATGAGATTAATGAGAAATATCCACAGAATACAGTGCATTCTATTTGAACAGAAGACATATGGAATCTATTCCTTTATCAACAGCTTCATCTTGATCCCAACAACTCAATTTTCACGCTTCTAGCCAATCCTTTAATTCATGTCTCTTCTGCAGTGGACCCTGCTCATAAAAGAGCAGTGGACCCTGCTCATAAAAGAACAGTATGGGGTTTCTTGATCAAGAACAGTTACCTTATCTAGAACAGTATGGGGTTTCTTGATCTTATTACCCCAAAAACCCCTCCTTACAGGAGTATTCAAACTCTTTGCCAAAATAATGGCTCTGCAGATCGCTTTGGCCATCTATTTACTGCACTTAACTCTTATCCCTACGTGAAAATTGTCATCACCTAAAACTACAAATTCCTTTAATCGAGTCCTCTTCCTCATATGCTTTTGCATGGGAAAGATCTTAATGATCACGTCCTTCAGCTGGGGACCAAAATCCTAGAAAACCTGCCCTCTCCCACCATCCGCACAATATCAGGATCTGTCCTCACCAATATCCCATCCGCTCAGGTGTATTTGTGCGTTTGCACGATTTCTTTGCGGAGTTGTGTCTATCAGTGATCAAAATTGAATCCTTTATAGCCCTTCCTAAGGGGTCTAGCTTTTTTCAGAAGTACATTTTATAAAATTTAAACTTTCAAATTTATCCTTCATTAAAGAAGGAAAAAAATATTTATAAATTTTAAAAGAAGGGCAAAATTTGAAAGTCTTTCAATATTATTTTAATTTCTTTAAATATATATAAAACATAAATTAATATTATCAAATTAATTAACCCATATTAATTACTTAATTAATTTTGACATCTTTCTAAGATAGACATTTTCCTTAAACTATAGCATTTTCTAAGTTTTTTCTATTTTTTTCCAAGCTAAATTTTGAGTCTTGATTTTTTATTTTTATATTCAAGAAAATATTCCATATTTGATATTGGGAATAATAATTTCCTTTTAAAATTAGTGAAGTTGAGTCATTATTTATTATATAAAACATAAATTAATATTATTATATTAATTAACCCATATTAATTACTTAATTGATTTTGACATCTTTCTAAAATAGACATTTTCCTTAAATTATAGCATTTTCTAAGTTTTTCTTATTTTTTTCCAACTAAATCTTGGGCCTTGATTTTTTATTTTTGTATTCAAGAAAAGATTCCATATTTGATATTGGAAATAATAATTTCCTTTCAAAATTAGTGAAGTTGAGCCATTATATAAAGAGATGGTTGTGTGACTGCTTTACTATGAGATTGTGACTGGTGAGGCTGATATTGCGACTAGCAAGCTAATTGGTTTAGCATAGGTGATGGGGGTTGTAGAGCTTCAGAGCTTCTCATGTGCATCCATTTTTTTTCTAGCCACTAGAAGTTGATCCTCTTCTTTGTTATTTCAGCTATTACAACAATATGTGAAAGAGGATTTTCAAAATTAAATAGAATAAAAAATTAGGATAGATCAAGACTTTCTTTTGAAACATTAGATATGTTAATGTTTCTCTCTCTTAGTCACCTCATGCTCTAAATGAGGTAGATTGGAATGCCATTTATGATGTATGGAAGCTAATGAAAGCCCGAAAAGCTCTTCCAGTGGGCAAATAGCTTCATCTCTCCCATGATGTAAATTTGATGATTTTGAAGAATAAAGTGAAGCAAGTTCTTGATTAATATTTTTAGAATTGTGTACATTTGTGTAAAATAATAGTTTTGTGGATAAATTTGATTTAAAAAAAACCTTTTAATTTATAGTTTAATTGAAATTACAAAATTTTCATTAGCTATTTTTTAACATTATTAAAATTTGAAAGTATAAATATTTATTAGCCATTATTTTTATGAAATGTATAATTAATTTTCTTTTTTCAATTAAAGTATAATTATTTTTTCAAATTTTCAAAGTTGAAGGGTTTGGTAGATATATACCCTTCAATATGAAATTAAAAGGAGCCATTCAAAGCCAGGCATCCGCAACGGACGATTGTTTGCATGGCCTGCCACAGCACTTGCGCCTTCATGAGAGAGTCAGACCAATAATATGTTTCATAGTTGGGAATCACTGTTGTCGCGAGGGAACGATTGGTGTACTTGTATATGGCATTAGATTTTATGTCATGTTCTACAAGGCCTTACTAGAGCTCCTTCACACACATGCATAATATCTCGTGCATAGGAAACAATATATTTCCTCTACTCATGCTCACTCTATTCAGAACTTTCCTTACATATCTCCAACCCAAGAAAACACGTTGATTTTACACCACCATAACCTTCATGTCGGAGCTCTCCAGGAAGGAGACTTGGTGCTCCTTTTCTCCACACAAGTAGATCGTCAACCAAGAGGCAGTGATCTCAACAACCTTGCTTTGATACCACTTGTTGGGTCCTAGCACCCACAAAGAAACACATTTGCACACAACAAAGAACCAAAGAAACATGCATAGAACAAACATCTCACATAACACATATATTTATGTGGTAAAACCTCTTGAGGTGGAAACATCCATGGGACAAGGAAATTGTATTCTTATTTCTCAATAAAAGAGATTTACAACCATCTCAGAAGGAGGCTTGGATCCTCGGATAAATATTTTCCTCTTAGGAATACATATATAAACCAATTAATCCCATAGTTATACACAATCGCTTGCATTAATTGCTTCCCACTATTATGGATAACTAAATCCAACAATAGACTATTGTTGAAACAACCTTACTAATTTCCAAAACTATCATAGTGATTTGCTGGAGAGAATATATGAAATAGTCTTATCCTTAACTGTGGAATACTAGTTGTCACATTCAACAATATAATTTAGTGATAAATGAATAGTTTTTGAAAAAAATATATGAACATAATCTACACAAAATGGAGTGGGGCGCACATTTTTTTCTAATTTATGTTGGAAAATGCATTTTTTATTAATTTTCAAAACTGACCATTGAAAATATTAATTACATTTTGTATAGATATGTGTGCATGTAAATATTTTTGTACTTTTTACAAAAATCGAAAAATAAAAAATACCCTTTTGAAGAGGACGTTTTGATGTGGGGCATATATATTTTTTGAATCTTTTTGGTTGTGTACTTCTTATTTTGTTGATTTTATGTGCGTTGATTCAAAGTTGTGGACATGGTTTTGTAAGTGTAAGTTTGAAAATAAAAGAAAAAAATATTACATGAACTCAGAAACCTGTAAATTACACGCCAATGATGGATTATTTGTTGACGAATCCATCGAAATGGAGTTTGTCACCTAAGGTGCATCCCGTAATAGGATTTAGGCTTGGCAAAGAGGCCAATAAAATTAAATTTGCAGAAAAAAAAAAGGATAAAAGCATGTTTTAAAGCCCTCAATTGAGGGTTTTAAAACCCTCGATTGAGGTTTTGCGCACTTTTTTTAAATACCTCAATCGAGGGTTTATATGTGGCTAAGTCGAAATCTCGATTGAACTAAAATCTTGATCAAGCATTTAAAAACCTCAATTAAGCATTTAAAAAATATTGATCTAGCTTTTGCATATGTGTTTTTTCCATTGATTTCACTTCACTTCCTTTCCTCTAACTAATAGCATGAATTAACCACCAACCTTTCGCATTTAATGTACTATATTGTAAAACAATTCTATAAGACGCAAAATATATACTCAATCATATCATTTGTAACACCATTTAAGCCTCTTGAGTGTACCATGGTGTGCATTTTTCTAAAGGTTTCAAAGAAAAATTAGACATTTTCATTTCTTACTCACCAATCAACATAGGAAATAAGTAAAGTTGAAGTAGGAAACATGATCAAGATCAAATTAATTAAGAATAAATACGATAAAATACCAAAGAAAGGATGATGTCATGACGAGAAGCATTGAGAGAGCAACAAGAAGAGGATGCAAGTCAGCCTTTGTTGGATCCAACTCCAATTGAGGGTGATATCAAGTATTTTTCTTACTTCATTCTTCAAATGCTAATTATTTTAAATAATTTTCTTAATTATTACCTCTTATCCCATTCTTTCAATTATCATGTTTAAAATAGTTATAAAATTATCACATTGATTAATTATTAGTCATTTGATTTTCAAGATATTATACGATATATATCTCTGTGTGTACTACACATGGAATATAAATTTAATTTACTTGATTTATTATTGGTCACAATTAGTTTTTATATACTAAATAGTGTAGTGAAAAGTTCATGCATGCATTGGGTGTTATTAAAGAATATTATTGCATGCTAGTGTAACTAGTATCAATCTATACAACAAAAATTTGTGCGTTCTCAAAATTTACATTTAGTGTTAAACTTTATTCCTCAATGTTGGTTTTGATAGGACTTCAAATATCATAGTGGAATTGATAGTCAAATATTCATAGCAATGAGTACTCTAGAATGTAACTTAGACTCAAATATGTAAGTCGAAAACATTAGAGAGAATTTGAGGTAAAAAATGGGCCTCAAAAGGACGAGAATGTACTATAAAAATCAACCAATGACAATCTAGTAGATGACATCATCCCCCATGGTTGAGGTGGCATTGCATGAGTTAAGAATGCTTATTTGTCACATTTTCTATGGTGGATGAAAACCTATAGTTAACCAAGGTAGTGGTACAAGTACTTTTAAGTCATAATCCAGACTTGAAGATGAAGATGACTTGATGATGATCCAGATGAAACGGAGAAGAAGACTTGTGCTGGGTGAGTGCAAGAAGATGATGGACCTTTTTGGCGCGTTAGATGCAATAGAAACCTGAAAAATCAGGCATCCCTCAACTTACTTGGATTTTTTGAGAT
>LPNX011179450.1:0-52817 GCA_001517045.1 Pseudotsuga menziesii
CTAGTCAACTGACTAGGGTACCATCCTCTATGAGAATGGGTCTCGCAGCTGCACAAACTTTAACACTCCCTCTCAGCAAGAGAGGCATTCTCAGCAACACTAAGGTAGTCTCCAAAGCGCATAAGCTTAGTCAACACATCAGTAAGTTTGTCTACTTAAAAGTGTAGACTTCATCTTGTTCCATACAAGGTTAATCTTCCTCTTGATGTGTACCTACCTGTTATAGAGCCCAGGGTTTTCTGGGAGCTTGATTTTTTATAGATCCACTTGGAAGTTGTAATTGACTTCCCGCTGAGAAACACTTTCCACATGTCATTTGACATCCTCCAAACCATGATGTTTGGTATCCACCTTATAAATGACGTGGCTCATCTGAGGTATTATGAACCTCTCAACGAGATCAACTAAAGACTCTCGGATCTCCTCCCTCTGCTTATGGACTGGGCTTTCTTCCATGTATGACTAGAAGTTCTCTGAAGACTTCCTTCATGGGAGATTACAACTTCTCTTTGCAACCCCATTTTGCTAGGGATTGAGAAGCACTTCTAGCTCCCTCTTGATCTCTAAACTTACCAATGTTGCAATATCAAAAGCAAGGTAGTTTAATCCTGCAATTTATGAAGCCTCTTGCTCTCTCTGTACACGAGTACCCAACTCCCTCTTGAGTTATGCAGATGACTTTAAGCATAAACAGAATTGATAAGTATTCATTGCTTGTCACATCCTCCTCCTTTATAAGTTAAGATTGACTGTCATCAATTTCACTTACTACCACGAGTTTGTCATTCATAGACATACACTGCAGCTATCTTAGAGCTGTCACAATATATGACAATACTAAGAGTCAACATGAAGTAGAATATCTGCTCTTATGCGGAATTTACATTGTGTATCACATTGTGAACCCATAATATACATGCCATGGTACAATTTTAGATCATGATCCTAGACAAGAGATTAAGCTCTAGGCTTCACATTGATTGATGTATAATAAAAAATGGTTAAGCACTCTATGTCATTATCCTTTAAGTTTGAGTATGCACTTCTTAAACATAATGAAAAGAATGATCATAGACACTAACTTCAATAATACTTGATCACTTCCATCAATGAGTCATAAAAACTCTTTTGCACAAACCAATGATTAATTATAAGGTATCATGATTAAGTGGGCTTGTCATGGGTTACCTAATAAATCCATTTTCTGGTAACACTTGTCAGTACTATAGATACAACAGCCTTTATGTTTTGACTGTTATGACCTCCCTTGTAGGTCTTCATCAACAGAGCCAACCCTTTTTCATGCTGGATATAGGCCTTGTCTCTTCAAGGAATTCTTCTACAGAGCCAGCCCTTTTTCATGCTGGATGCAGTGCCTTGCCTCTGTAAGGACTTCCCCTACAGAGCTAGCCCTTTTTCATGCTAGATGCAGTGCCTTGCCTCTGCAAGGAATTCCCCTACAGAGCCAACCCTTTTTCATGGTGGATGTAGTACCTTGCCTCTGCAAGGATTTCCACTACATAGCCAACCCTTTTTCATGCCGGATGCAGTACCTTGCCTCTGCAAGGATTTCCACTACAGAGCCAACCCTTTTTCATGCTGGATGTAGTTGTACAGAGCCAACCCTTTTTCATGTTGGATGTAGGCCTTGCCCTTTGCAAGGTCTTTTTCTACAGAGCCAACCCTTTTTCATGTTGGATGTAGTTCTACAAAGCCAACCCTTTTTCATGATGGATGTAGGTCTTGCCCTCTGCAAGGTCTTTCTCTAGAGAGCCAACCCTTTTTCATGCTGGATGTAGGATTTTCCCTTTGCAAGGTCTTTTTCTACAGAGCCGACCCTTTTTCATGCTGGATGTAGGCCTTGCCCTCTGTAAGGTCTTTCTCTTCAAATCATCTCGGAGCACAACCCAGATATACATAACACAACATTCACATTCACCGGCATGGTAGGACACACCTACTACCATCCGGGAAAGGCTTCGGCACTTACATCCATCGGCATGGTAGGACACACCTACTACCATCCGAGAAGGGCTCATTTGTATCACTTCCCCTTGGAGGGAACCTCGATTTGAAGAATCACCAAGCTTCTTTCTGAAGTACTCAAACTTCACTCTTGCCATTTCTAGCATAGAATCACATCAGGGATGATTACGTCCAAGGATAACATGCAAGCTTCGCCAGGACTGATTACATCCGAGGACAACCTATAGGACTGATTACGTCTGAGCAACCTACGAGCTTCGCCAGGATTTTATGCTCAGACAACCTGTCTCACCGACTATGCTAGAACTCCTTCTTTTGAGAGATCTTGATCTGTATCACAAACTGGAGCTTCACTGCTCCTCTTTGCATCATACAAAAATGCAAGTCAGATCAATCAAATCAAATAGTAGCTTTCAAAAGAAACATACTACCTCCCAAATAGCCGAGCAAGTGGCAACATATTTTTCCTCGGGTGTACGCAGCGCCATGCAGGACTCCATCCTGCCAAACCAGTAACCCGTAGTAGATCTCAAAGTGAAGAAGCATTCCAAGGTGCTCTTCTTCTCATTGGCTTTACCAATCCGAATCAACATAACCATGCAGGTTAGTCTTTTGATTCGTATCATACTTGAGCTGACACTCAAGCGTACCCTTCAGGTACCTCAGAATATGCTTTGCAGCAATTAGGTGAACATGTCTCGGATATGTTAGGAATTGGCTCAATGTGTTCACGACAAAGCAAATATCTGGTCTCGTGTTCGTCAGGTACGTCAATGACCCAATCACTTGACGATACATCGTGGCATCAACTGACTCTAATGAAGCATCACTCAATAGCTTTAGGTTTGATGCCATAGGTGTGGCCATGGCCTTGCTGTCCATCATCCTGAACCTCTTCAGGATCTCCACTGCATACTTCCCTTGTCCAAGGGAGATTCCATCCGCATTCTGCCACACCTCCATGCCTAGAAAGTAGTGCATCATATCCAAGTCCTTCATCTTGAACTCGACAACAAGTATCCTTCTTGCAACTTTAATGAGTTCCTCTTTTCTTGTCAAGAACAAGTCATCGACATATAACAGGAGGATCATTGGTCTTCCGCCTTCAACCTTGGAAGTAAAGGTTGGAATCTGCTTTACTTTCAGTAAATCCTAGAGCCATTAGTAAGTGGTCCATCCCGTCGTATCATGTCGAACCTCAGGATCTTCTGTAGTCACCCCCTCTGAAGAGGAGCATCATTCTCCCTCTGCCTTTCGTACTCTATGCATTGAAACATTCTGTACTGGAGTGACAAGTAGCTTCCTCTGCTACTAATATTCTATGTATTTATCTAGGGTCACTGGATACCAAGATCCTCTATCTTGAACCTTTTCAAAAGTTCTTCTCGCCCCCATCTGTGAGCTTGTCATCCTCTATAGGATTTCATCTTCAACCTTGTAGCAAAGGTTAAGATATTCATCACTCTAGGTGATCATCAAGCTCCTCATGTATGTGTTATCCCATGGGTGCCTTCTGAGATTGTACAAAGCCTTCTTTAATTTGCACACATGAGTCTGCCTGTCAAGTGTCTCAACTCCTAGTGGCTGCAAATGTCCCTTCGTAGTCTATGCCTTTTTTCTGTGAGAGGCCTTATGCTACGAATCTTGCCTTGTATCTCACGATGTTGCCATCTACTGCATGCTGGATCTTGTAGATCCATATGGAAGATCCTACGAACTTCCCTTCAGGTCTCGATACCGCATCCTAGACATCATTATTCTTGAACTGGTACTCTCCTTCCCTTTCTTCTTGGCTACTTCTTCATAGCTGGAAGGCTTTGCATCAATGTTGTCGCTCAACAGTGTCACATAACTAGAGTGTGTATCTCTTGAAGTCTTGTCATACTATTCTTCATTTTGGATTATTTCTTGAACTGTCGTCACTTGTTCTTCGAAACAAGTCTCATCCACCTTTTCTTGTAGGCGATTATATGCTATCTTTCTACAAGTCAAATGCACCAGTTGTATGGTTAGAAACATTTCATAAGGCATATTCATAATGGCAAATTCTTTATGCATAAAGATATAATCATGCAACTATTTTAGCCAATACAACATTCAGCCATATCTCACGGAAACTTTCTAAATGCCTTCCATCTCTACCATGACATCATTGAGATTGTTCACTAATCCAATACGTCATCAAAGAGGGTTTCATTCTAGATAAGTAGCAATGGAGTGTTGCATAGCACCATGGGCTACTTACCCATCACATGCATATTAGTAGTATACTGTTCATTATTCTATCATGCATAATAATTTCACAACTAAACAATGTCATATAAACAACTAGATATATAGGAAAAGACAATTCAAATACTTATCTTTATTTGTTTCGTGGGTAGACTCCTCCTTGCGCCTTCAGCTTTATCATCTTCTTCATTCATTACATCATCATTTCTTATCCAAATGCTAAGATGGATAAGAGGTTCTTCAAGAATTGAGTCCTTCATATTCCTCATTGCTTGAGGAATCTTCTTTGAATCGTGAGAGCTTGATCTTTAGTTGCTCCCATCTTCTCTTCTCTTATTATGAGTTGAGCTTCTTCTTGTGTGCACTCTTCCTAGAGTCTGTTGAAGGTAATCACTTCCTTCTGGCACACATTTCTCGAATGAATGAATCCCATGATCCTGGGAGGCCATTCAAGGTGGTTCTAACAATATCTTGTTCTTCTTCGATTGCTTCATCATAGCAACGAACACTTCCTTTTGGTGTCTTCAAGGATTACACATGAGGGATGAGATGATCTTTAATAGAATCTGCAATGACTCTTTTGGCTCTATCCTTAACCTCATCTCCCTTTGGCTCCTAGACCTTTCTCTCTGAAACACTAATCCAAGTCAATTTCTTCAAGGATCATAGAGGTCCTATACTTCCATACTCGGAAGTTGTCAGCTTCACCAAGCTTGTCATCAAGTTGTTGTGATTAGTCATTTTTGAAATGAGAACCTCAAACGTAAATAACAAAAATTTAGATCTTACCGATTTGAGGTGTCCATCCTGGTTCAGGAGCTGGCTGATTTAGGGTTTGTCAGAGAAACCCTAATTTTCAAGACTTGGAATTTCAAACTTCTGATTGGATAGAAAGATGTGCCTCTTCAAGGCGAGCTGTCCAATGTACTTTTATGAAAACAGTGGAGGAAAGCTCCCGGAATAGGAAGCCCTAATTTTTCAATTTCTTATGTAGAAATGCCTAATATTGCTTCTGCGGTATCTTCGAAATTACTGCTCCTCTGTGTCTAAAGCTTCGCACTGAGGTAGCCTTGTCTCTCCTTTTTCTAACACCGCAGATTATAGCATAATTGGTTTCACCAATTGGTACTTATGCGCGTTTTCCCAAGGTGACTTATTTCAGGACTGTTCAGAATAGCGAACTTGTACAGACTACCACATGTCACTGTTTCACCTTTGGTGTTTGAAACTTTTACCACTGAAAGTACAGTCCGTGCTCTATCGAGAACATTTTAAGAAATTTCATTTGGACTTTTGTAGCCCGAGATAAAGCAATTTTCGCTAGGTCCCCTATTTAAGGCTGAATCTTTGGAGAGGATGGAACCCTGAATTGGATGAATCATATCTCCTAGAATATAGCGAATTTGAGGCTGAAATTTTTACATAGGGTTCATCAGGAATTTATCTTCGGCCTGTAAACGTTTTGCCTCCCGAGCCTTCTCCAATCTCGAGATATAGCGAATGCACCAAAATGACTAGTTTTAGTCTTTTTAAGGTTTTTCAAATTAGGGTTTGACATTCCCAGAGTTCTACCCAACCAAAAAATTCGATCTTGGTCTCTAAATTTCGATTTTGAGGAGGAGAGTAATCCTATGCCGGGCTCACTCAAAAATTCCTCTTTTGTGAAAAGCCCTAATTTCCCGCAGTAGTGACAGGTCAAAATTTGAAAATGCCCAGAATCAAATTCTGCTTCAACAGAAAGATGCACACTTCAATGGAGAGATAGCCTAGCCTCCTTTTGCTGATGATCTGTGGAGAGAGACCCAAAAAGTAAGATCCCTAGCTTTTGCAGCTGCACAGTGTCTTCTTATCAGGTTAGCTTTGATACCATGTTAGATTTTTATTGTTTAATCAATATGATCGAGGATCTTATCTGAAAGAATAACATGCACAACAATAATCAGAAGAGACAAGACACACAAAGATTTTTCCTCGGGGAAACCATAAAAGAGAAAACCCCGCAACTTCCTCAGAGATAGAATGAGTACCAAATGCAAAAGTAAAACCCAAAGACACAAAGATGATCTTCGACAGTTCTCCCTCTCACTTGTGCGAGCTACTTCTCTCTCACTCATGCGCTACTGTTGAGTGAGTGTGTGTGACAAATAGAGAGTCTTACTCTCTATTTATACTTGTCTTCCACTTGACAATTACTCTACAGGGTCGACCTTACTAGGAGAGTCTAATAACCCTAATATGACTCAACTGTGGGGACTATTGCCCCGACTTACAACAGAGGGTTAACCTCAATGACTTTACATGACTTTATTATATTAATGACTCTCCCGATCGGAGGAACAAACATCTCCATCGGGGTATAATGAAATACAATATAAAATATACAAGTGAATACATTCCAAAGTTACAAATACATAAACACTTTTTTTTGTGAACTCTATCATGACCTTAATCAAAATGTACCTTTTAGTCAAGCAAAATCACTTATTAAGCATGAGATTTTTTTTCTAAATATAACTTATTTTAATTCTTGGCTTAGGAAGTTTCATCAAAATTGCAGGGTGTTGAGTAATGTGTCCTTCGAGGATCAACTTCGAAATTCAAGGTAGAGGCAAGAGATAAAAGCCTAGGCGAGGGGGCACATGGTGCTATTGATGAATAGAATCGTATTATAGGATTAATAGTTCGCTCTTGCATAATTGTATGTTGGACTTGAAAGACTCAAATAATGTGATGCCCTCCAGAATCATGAAGAAATAGGGTCCTCAAGTCACATTTTCCATTACAACATCTATGCCATGGATTCACACAATGTTGAAGTGTGTTGAATCATTGAAAAATTAGACTGTATTTATAGGAAGTAGCTTAAATTGTGTTTACACAAGAAGAATTGTTATTGTCGGGATTCATAATTTTTATGACCTCGACGTCCCCTCGTCCCCCTGTTTCCCCCAAATTTCCCTAAAATTTGTGAGTGGTCTTCACACGTTCCCAATGTGCGTTTCCCCGCTCCCATGCTCCCGCATCCTATAAACTTGTGAGAACATTGGTTTTTTGAGAAGACCTAGCAGATACCCTTTACATTATAGGATTTACAATAGTAATTTCAAATTTACCAAGACCAAGGTACCTTTGCCAATATTTTTGGTAGACAATTACAGAGTTAGTGAATAGTTTTTGGAGAAGACCTAGCAGATATCCTCTACTCTTAGCAGATTATATTTTTATATAACATTAGATATTGAGTTAAAAATGCCAGATAATTTATTAAATGATATTTGTTATGCTTAGAGTTGTTCCTTCTAAGTAGCTCTACCCTAGTTTTCAACCATTCAGTCGTTCTCGTCGTATTATACACATACGTCATGGTTCTACTGTCATTCATGTGTGCTTTTAGGGTTTATAGGTGACAGAATATAGGATTTAGGTAAAGAAATTTAAAAAATGTTTTTTTTCCTCCAAAAGAGTGCCACAGCTTGGAGGCAACTGAACGGTATCAACTAAACCAAATAGTTATGGTATGGACTTGGCCGAGTTGGACTGGTTTGGCATTGAACCAGTCCCTAATTTGATTTGAAGGCGGTGTTGGCACCCTCGAGAGTCAACTCAGCTGAGTTTTAAAACACTGAAATATGTAGTAACTACATGCTAACTCTTAGTGTTTGCGGAATTCTAACCTTCAGGTTCCAAACTCGGCAAACTTCAACGAAAAATCCAATTCGTTGAAATTTGGCTATGAAATTTGGCCATTATTACATCATTGAACGATATAGTATGGTTTTGAAAGGGTGAAAGCCTTTGTTATTTTGTTTTTTTCTCAGGATTAAAAGAATGATCTAGATCGATGTGTGACTTCAGGAGTATATGCAAATCATAGCTTCTTCAGTTCTTGACGTTACTTTCTCTATCGTATGGACTTATGTGGGCTGCGATGACTTTATTGACTCTCAAGCAGAGACCACCAATGATCATTGTCTCCGCATACCCTTGAGGTGGTCGTGGTTGGCGCCTGTGGGAACAATATATAGTAACGAAATTTCCGTTCATTAATGCACTATAAAACCATTAGCATGGTATATATATGTTGAATGGTAACGGGAATGGTATAGTATATAATCACTGTAGTTACTATAATAGTTATCTGAATTTAGTATATACTGATTATTTAGCACATAATGGTTATTTAGTATATATGTTTAACGATAGGCTTTTAGTGAATCATGATAATGGAATAGCATATTATATATGTTTAATGATAATGATACGATGGTATTGTAATGTTTAATGAAGCCAGGGCATGGTATTTTTATTTATTTATTTTTCATATATTTTGGGAATTTTGAAATATGTATGTAAATGAACTTAAATGGTGAGTCTTATCGATAAATTTGAATTTATTCTGAATTTTATCGTTGCTGAATTTGAACCCAAACCATGTGACTTTGACTACATTTTCTGCCTTCTTTTGTTTTGAACTTTGAATCAGTTAAAACTTAGACCAAGTAGAATTTTAACAGGCTTCCCGTAGTTACTATATATCAATTTTAATTGCTCACATATGGAGCTTTACCATCTTTCTTCCTACGATCTCTTTTAAATAAATCCAATCATGCAGTACTCATTAATCGGATTAATGAAACATTTCCATTTACTTGTATAGATAGTATCAGTTCACTATAAACAAAAGTGTAAAAGTGATCATACTTTCTACTTAATAATTCTAAATAGGATCTTTTGCCATCCCAGAAAAGCTCAAGACTACGTAGAATCTTTACAGGCATCCAGTTGTTGGTCCACATCAATTGTAATTCCTCACTTATGAAGGCTTACCGTCTTTCTTCCTCTTTTTTCTCTAAATAAACCCAATCATGGCAGCACCCAATATATCCAGATAAATTAAACATTCCTGTTTGTGTATATGGATTGTATCAGTTCACTATAAATAAAAGTGTAAAAATGGTCATACTTTCTACACAAAATTTTAAGTAGGATCTTTTGCTATTTCAGAATAGCTTATTAAACTTTCAACACACCATTTCGTATGTAGGCGGTAATATTTTTTGCCTCTGATTTTCACTGCAGGGAATACTCAAAAGGTTTGGAAAATACAGGAACTGAGGTTGCTGTTTGGGTTACAGCATACGATTCCAAGTGCATTCTCTTGTGCCAAGGTGAAGATTCCTGTTCCCAACATTGTCTGCGCTTCAATGAATGTAGTGTATTCATAGACAAATTGGAATGTTGAAAAAGGGGAGGTGATAAATGTTGTGCTCCGCAGGCCTATCTATTGAAGTGTCAACCTCAGGAAGCAGCTGAACTCATTCTTGAGCTCAATCAGGTAATTATTATATTATCAACAAGAATTGTGTTGGATTTAGACATACAGGTGAGCAAATGTGTAAATGCTACTATCTCTGAATTGTCATAGGAGGATCTCTCTGATTCCAAGAAGAAGTGGGTTTATGAAGAATTACAATATCTAGTGGACGAGTGGCCTGCAAAGGTGATTGCTAGGCGAGATAAAAGTCGCAGGAAGGTAAACTCAAATGTACTGTAATTTGCAAAATGAATCCTCTCTTTTACTATATATATTTTTATAGTCATCATTTATCATGAAGTCTCTTCTTGTTTACAGGCCCTAGCTACTGAGTTGAAAGATTACATCAGTCTGATGTTCAACTATCTTCTCACTAAGGGCATAAATGTTTCATTGGATGTCGAAGAGAGGTACTGCTCAAAAAGCACTAGGAGCATGGATGAAATTATACTGAGCTGAATAATGACTCTTTGTGGGCCATTGGTATCCAACTCTGTTAAGATAGGTACAAACTAAGTGGAGGTCAGATTCAAGCTGACGTGTTCAAAGAACCAGTATAACTTTTCTTGATCAGAGCTCAAATGGTTTGACAAATATTTCAGGGCATATCAATCTAAGCATCAGTTATTTACTTTTTGTGACAATCTAGACCACTGTACAATGAACATCCCTATGAGGAAGTCAACCGCACATTTCCAAAAGACAGTGTTCATGTGCTTTTCCTTGGGTTCGTCCTAAAATTGAATGCCATGTCATTAAAATCCATTAGTGCAAGACAAAAACCACGAATGGTGCTTGCCCTAATTTGATGTTTAGGTTTCTATAGGGTAATAATTGATAACCTTAACATGTTATTTTTTATAGATATCTGTATTTTTTGAATAATTTTTTTTTTTGTAGACATGATATGCTGTTAGGTCATTATTGTATGGTCGTTTATTGGTAGCTAGTTGAGTTTGTTGTTACTGTGCCATTTTGTAACTATATAAAGTCAATTTAATTTTATCTTCACAAGATGTATACTTTGTATTGGAACTATTTAAATATATTGTTTTTTATTTTTCATGTACTAATTTGAACTCAAAATTATTCTTTCGCTATATTTAGTATTGTATTAGAGTTCATTCTTTTGTGCACTAGAAATTATTCTTTCGCTATGGTCAGTATTGTATTAGAGTTTTTTTTTTTTTTTTTGCCATTTTCAATACCATTTTCCTTCAAAAATAAATTTTCATTTTGACTTTAATGAATTGCATTTATATTTTTAAAATGTGAGATATGATTTTATTAGATAAAAAAATATTATACATAACGAAGATGAAAATCAATATAAAATATTACACAATTGCATAATGCAAGCACATCATGGAAAATATGATTTTGAATTAACTTTGATATTGTTTCAAAAAAATATTACTACATGTGAAATTCATGGTGCATCATATGTTCTATTGAAGTGCAAGAGTTTAGGGTTAAAAATATATTCGTGGCTAAACTGTTTGAAAGCATGTTGTTAGACCATCCTTTATAAAGATAAAAACATCTTTATTTCACAACATTCTAGAGAAACGTTGACTAGAAGCCCAAATTGATGCTATATCAAGGTTTTGGTTTGGTTGATTTCCAATCATCATAGAGGGTTTTTTTCTGATTTGTTGAGTGGAAATTCATTTAAATTGAACTGCTATGCTCTTTTCCTTTTCTAATAAATCTAAGCTCATTCTTTATATGTGGGCTATGACATTGATTACACAAAACTTGACAAGTCACCCAACATAGTTAATTACTTTTCACTATTCAACTTATTTGAATGGGCTGATTACTTTCCCTTTTTTGGTAGGACCTACCTTGCTCCCTTCCAATCATGGGGTGAGGAGATTAATGATCATAATGGGGACGAGTCCACAATATTATTGTTGAATCTCCTTTGACAAGTCTAGAGGCAACTCTAGTCCTATTGGAAGATGAATTAGCGGTATCTATTGATTCTTGAGGCTTGTGATCAACCTGATCGTTGATTGGATACACCATTGATGATCAATCTTAATTGTCCTTAGGCCAAGTGTTCTTTATGCTCATCACTTCTTTAACTTAGTAATACAATGAAGAAAGAGATTAGCTTTTGGATAGGAGGCAACCATATGGCCATGGTCAAAACAAACCCTACATTAGAAGGCAATGGTTTCATAGTACAACACTTAAGTCTAATTGTAACCATTAGAAATCGAAAAGGATTTTTCAAAAGGCATTTTCGCTAACCAACTTCAATCTAGATTCAAGCAAAGGTTAACATTGGGAGATCCCTTGTTTATGGAGTGAAAGCAACAAAATTGTCCAAAGTATTTGTGATGGACTTGAAGGAGTTGCCTTTCCAATATTCAAGAGGTAAGATGAGCAATGGTACCTAGATTGGCACTATAGATAAAAACCCAATTAGCAAGGAGAACCGTAGCTTCCAAGGCCTTATAAAGAGGCCAAACCTCCCCATAAACAAGGGTCCATTATAAATGACTTTAGCTCTATCATGCTCATATATAAATTCAAGGCTAAAAATACCTTTGGCATAGGGGTAGATCAATGCAACTTCCTTAAAAAAATTTCAAGTTATGGCTATCGAAGCTTGTACATCTTTTAGGTTTGGCCATGTGTTAACCTTGCATGTTAGCTCACAAGGACAACACTAATCTTCTTTTGTGTAATCCTAGGATCAATCAAGATTCATAGCTAGTATCAAAGTTATCTTTTCAATACAAAAGGAAAGGAGTGTTGATTCTCAAGGCTTGGTTTCAACTTGATCAGAGATTGAATATACACCAATTGATGATTTTGTGTATACATGTAGATGATTTGTAGGAAACTAGTGACGTATCCTCAACTTTTGGTCTTGACATAGTGTCATTGGATTGGAATCAACATCAAAAGGTTTTAATTGGAAGATGTATGAGCAACAAACCTTGATTCAGACCAAATCTATCCCAAGATCAATTGTTTTTGGCAAATTTTGATATGCCATCTTCTAGAAGAGCAACGAATTCAAGCAACTGGAGATGATCCTTTGCAACTTTACTATGAAGCATCAATTGTGTGTAGTTGTTCCAATTGCAAAGGACTAAAGGACCATAGACAACATATTGTAATGGAATATTATTGATATGATGGTCTCCCTTCGATTGTTGGACTTTTATGCCCTACAATTGTTGTAAACCCCATAGGCTAGCACACAAATTCATCCCTTCCTAATATTCTCATCTAGGAAAATATGCATACTAAGTCAACCATCCAAAGATTCCTCTTATTTCTCATATTAGTGAAAATGGTGGTCAAGTCACTAGGGGGAAGGGAATCTCTAAGACTACAGGATTTAGTTATGCATAGATGACAATGTAGATCACCCAAGCAACTTGATGCTATTATATAAAGAGTCTAATATATCCACAAATGGTGCTTGGCCTACATCTAGGGAGGTTGCCACTTGGAGAGGTTTCTACTGTGACAATAGTTTCGTGATTGCCTCTTTTAAAATCAACGGAGAAATTAATCTGATATATCAAGTCACATTTGCATGTTCCTCACTTAGGAGAGGTTGCATTGATACTTTTTGCAGACCTCATTATATATGAAATAATTATGGCATATTGGTTTCATACATATATTTTATGTTTGATTACAACGTGTGTTTGAATTCATCAAGATGTGGATGGTCATCCACACATACATGGGAATATTAGGGATTCATTAATAACTCAAGAAATCAATGTATAAACGCACTGTATGTTTTAGAAGCAATTAATAACAAGGAGAGGTTCATATGTAGGATTGCAAAATGATATGTTTGTGTAGTTGCAATTCAGAATTTGTTTGCAAGGGATGAGTTGTTAGTGGAATGTAATTTTTCTAGTCCTATACTTATTTGAAAAGAAAGATAGGCAATCACTTTTCCCTTAGAGCTCCCAACAACGAGCAAATTGAAGTCAACAAAATATTTTATAACTTTTCAACTTTAAGAGTTCATATTTACAATTGATATTAATGGAATATTTAAAGACTTTGACATTCCTTCTAAAATGCTTATTTTTTCAAATTATTATGTGCAACATTCTCAAAGAATTTTGTTCCAATTAGTTATTGTATTGAACTTATTTTTGATCTATTTTATCAGGAATATAAATACAATGCATGTTAAAATGGTATCCATTTTCACAATGATGACAATATAATGAGATTTTTAGAAGGATAAAACTGATTATGGACATGTTACTACAACTCTTCAATTCATAACACCAATGTTACTATAGTATAATGTGCTTTGCACGTTCTTAAATCTTGTTAGCATGTTAATTGTTAATAGTTATTGTTAATTCAAATTAGTTTTGTTGCATGGTAAAGTGTTGCCATTGGACAATGTACTTGCTGGTAAATGTAAAGATACTAATTTGAGTATTGATTACATAGTATATTATGCATGTCCAAATATTATATCTTATACAAAGGACAACCTAAAGATAACTATGTATGTCCAAAAAAATGCCCCACAAAAAGTATATACACTTGCTCATAATTCCAAGATCGCAATGCATGTTTCATTACAAATATTTAGTTGGATATATAGATTGTCTGCAAAGAATAGGAGTGGAGATTCAGGTTATGAAGCACATAGAGAATACACGACCTAGATTTTTTAATATTTTAACAATGAAGAAAAAGACTTGGCTTAGCCATGGATGGAGTGAATCCATTCTTCTTTCTAGTCTACACATTATACAATTTGACCCATTCTTCTAATAAATCATAACATTCCTCTTTTTATGGTTGTGCAAAAAAAACATTTGATATTATCTTATTGTACCTAGAAAACATATATGTAGAGAGATGGATGTTTATTTGCCACCATTGATAGAGGATTTATTGATCTTATGGAATAATATTTAAATGTACGGTATTTCACAACATACACCAAAAAAATCATTTAAAATGTACGATGTTATATGTTGGATAATCCATGACTTTCTAGGGCTCAACATATACTCATATATATAGCCTTTCTTTTGGAATAGTTTAAATCATTTTACTAATTGTTATATGTCATTGGGATTCATCAACAATTGATGCATCATGTCTATTTTTTTTGCTTTTGTGGTTTTAGGACTAAGGACAACATGATTATTCACTTTTCCATGTTGTGACGATAAAATTTGTTCAAAGCATTGCAAAAATTTGCATCAATGTGTCTATGTTGGACACTAATCCTCTTTGTTGACAAAACACTATTTTCGTCAATGAAGAGATTTTAATGAACCTGCCAAGTTAAGACCCCCTCCTCATAGCACAACACCAACAAATTGATAAAAAATGATTGAATCTTGCATTGAATTGATTTAGGAGGATATGTTCGATTGAGACCTATCTAATATTAACAACGATATAAATGACTTCAAAATTCCTTTGAATCTCATGCTGAAAGTGCAGATACAAGGATTCCAAATACAAAAATCTTTCATATTAGAAAGAACTTGAAGCAACATATTTATTTGATTCAATGCACAAGTTCAATAATGTGTCAATTTCTCTTTGGAAACATGTTTCTTCCATTAATAAAAATATAAAAGTGCATCTAGAAAAGATTGGGCCATATTAAAGAAATAAATATCTTAGAAAAATAAACAACTAATGCGGATGACCAAAATTTGTATCCTATTGCACCATGTATATTGTCTAAAGATGATTCAATGATTCTGAAGAATATGATTCATGCAGATAACACCAACTAGATCACCATAATTATTTATTATCCAAGTTGACAAGTTTAAAGACACATGGTCATCATAATAGGTTGAAGGTAAATATTATTAATGTAGTTGTGATATAAATTAATCTAGAATCTTTAATTTAGCCCTTGTAATACTAAGACCGCATTCTAACAAATTTGAGGATCCATGTGTGTGTGTGTGTGTGTGTATGCGCGCGTGCGAGAGAGAGAGATGCTTGGATGCACTAGTCTTACATAAGAATTATGTCATGCCAGTAGATAGTGACCTACATTTGTAAGGTTTTTTAATATTTTTTTACTACCTAAACCATATATTATCTTTAATGAATATATCTGGTAATATATCAAGTAGTAGCATGATAAATTTTATGAAATTACTAAATAATAACTAGGGTCTTTGTGACTTTAGGTGGATCACATGAGAATAGATACACGTCACAAGAATCCCTAGATAACATAATGAAATGGTGGTTTATTATTTTTTTGTATATTTGAAAAAGAGTTTCCTATAGTTTTATAGATACTTTGGTCCATCAAACACATTCAATTAGTTGGTGTGCTGAGTTGTAGAAGGAAATTATTCCTAGAGAGGCACATAAAAATAGTTGAGGGGCTCGTACTGCAATGAGCACATCTTAAAGGGTGCATGGCCAAAGTGTACATTGTTAATGAATCTTTTCTTTTTATGTTAGTTCCTAAAAAATGACGAAACATGGGTGTTGAGAGGTGTTATGCTATACTTATTTCACATAATATGGTTATAATTGTATTTAGGAGAACCATTTTCCTCATAAAAAGTCAATAATATTAAGTGCTCATTGACATTGGAGATGAGGATGAATGGGATAACATGAATAAATTCATTTTGTTCAATATGGATGCTACAAGGAAATGAGTGGTGTTGTACGATGAAAGGAATACATGCAATCATTTAGAAGGTTAAATCTTTGTATTATATTATCAATGGATTATAGAGTGGATAAACACATGGGTGGAGCAAATTCATAATTCACGACTAAACAAGAAGGAAATTGAACTATATGCATTGAACAGAGGAATTGGATAATAAATTATGGTATGTGTTGGGTCGATCATGATATTAACTGCATAAATTTTAACTAAACATATTTATATATGTTATTAGTTGAATAATAATTATTGATTTTAATATGCAAATTTGTATATCCTATGATGTGGGCATATGGTTGTCATTTTAGAGTGGAGAGTGTGAATCATGACAAACAAACATGTGATTGGGGAGTGTTTCCCGCATTTGATCAAAGAAGTCGTGCATGGGTTACATACCCAAATCAAGGATAATTGTGTAGGTGCCATCCTGGAGATAAATGCGCTGGATTGTAATTCCTCTAGACTAGCAATTTCTAAATGTAAATGGTTTGATTTTTTTATTTTTTATTTCACAGGAGATTTGTTAGATATGGCATAGATACAAAATTATACTATATTGGTGTATGTAGAGAAATGTTGACATCTTAGGTCAAACCTTTCGTACTTATAGGATACTATAAACATGCTTTTTTTGGCACAAGGGGTTCACTCAATGAACTTGTTACATAGCACGATCGTTCACAATATATTAAATAATATCCCCAATTTTACTAAATATTGGAAAATGCCTCCTAAAATTGTATTTTTGAACCCACCTCTAGACCTTTCCAATTAAGAAATCCCTAATTTCACCAAATATTGTAGGTAGCTATTTTTACCAACCCATTTTTAATAACCCCTTTATATCATATTATCAAGTTGTAACAAACAAAATCCCTAACACATCTTATTATAAGCAAACAAGATGCTAAATAAAATAATAGTATAATCCTAATAATGATCCCATCGGGATTGTAGGGGCGACTGATCAATTGTAGCGTTGGATAGTGGAATACCCAACAAAATAGTAACAGGGAAGGAAAAATGTGTAAAAGGAAACCTAGTCAAGAGATCAATGTAACAAATAATATAAAATATTGATAGTCCAATAGTCAGAGCAATGCTTAGAAAAGATGAGATTTGTAGATGTTTCACACCATTGCTTGCCAATCTACCAATTTTATATCATGTAAATACAAGTATATCCATAGAGATCTCATGTTTTGTATAAGCTTAATAAATTAAAATCCATAAAAATGCAAAATTGAAACTCTTGTGGATGAACTTCCATACCTTCCTATCAAAACAAACATCATTGATGTTTGAACCCAAATGAACATAGAAAAATTCCTCTTACTTCTGAATAACACCATATCATCATGTGCATGTCTTGGATTTGGGTCATTCACAAGATGCATTGATTTGCCTCCACTTCCTCTAGATGTATTATTGCAATCAAGGGAATTAACAACATTTAGTTACCTTTTCTTGAGTTATATCTCATAGTTGATTCTTTTGTATGTCAATTCAATAACTAGACATGTGTCTCATGTATAAATCTATCTAACTATTTCAAGTAACAAGATATTTCTCAACCGATATCTAAATAACCATGTATGTTCTTTTACACCATATTACACTTTGTTCTTTTGCATCATATTACACTTCTTCTATATTAAATGTATAAATTAAATTGACATTTAGGTACCACATACCATATCCAATTTTTCATAATAAAATGAAATTACATGTTCGTCCACATTAAAAATAAAATGATAAATTTCCTGCTCTCTACACATGCAGGCGCATTTAAATATTCTTTTAATAGAAATATTAATTATTCTATCTAATGTAATTAATGAGAAGTAAATGAAATCCTTATGTCAGTATGTCAACGTTTTAATTTTCATATATAAAAATATGGGGCATTATAGATAAAAATCACATAAAAGATAGAAAGTCTAATCCTTCATTACCTCAATTCTATTAATGATTCGAATATCCATTAACCAACCAAGAACATGAGAAAATGAAAACCCTTTAATAGAGAACTAGAATCAACTATCTTATATCTTGATTGAGTATCCTATGTGTATCAAAATCAGTGGTGCCTCATTCCCTTGTCCCCTAATTTTCCCTTTGCCTCCACTTCACCGCTTCTACATGAAATTTATTAAAATATTCCCTAAATATTTGTATTTCCATATAAAATAATTAATCCCCCTTGGCCCCTTAATACATAGCAACATATTTTCCCAATTTTGTATCATAGTTTTTTCCCCAATATGAATGGACGTGATAGGATATTTCCTACCAATTAACCCCCCATTGTCTTTTCGTGTCTTTGACAAAATTCCTGGTTTGTTATTTCATGTACACCTAGATGAAGAAGGGGGTTTTGAAATGTATTTGTTGCAATTGTTCTGAAAGTGTTCCAGTCCTTATTTGGATATGTCCTCCACATTGGAAACCCCTAAGTGATTTGTCCTAACTATCTTCCAAATAGCATTTTTGTTCTTTCTATGGTTTGCATATTAATGAGAAAGTTTAGAATTTTCATCACGATTGGATAGCCAAATAGATTTGCTTTGTAGTCTCTACGTAATCTCCTTGTCACTCAACGTGATCCTCTATTTTATGTTCCAACACCATAACCTTAGCCTTTGTCATCTCATAAAGAACACCCCATCACCACTACCCCCCTTTTCTTCCCCATGATTTAATAAGTCCTCTAATTTTCCCTCTACCTTCACTAACTCCTCATCCTTCAATTTCTTCAAGTGAGCCCAAGTTATTACTACACGTCTGCCCTTTTTAAAATTGTATTCCTATTGAAGAGATGCATATATCCTTGGAACCCACCATAAGGGGCCTACTTCTCCTTAATCTTGTTTACAAAGTCCTCCTTTACTAAATTTGAGAGCGAAAGGAGGTATATTCCCAAGCATGGCCATTGCTAACATCGTAGGGAAATGATTAGAGTCCTCCCTAGAATCTAGCCATTTCCTTACTCTGACATTATTTTGTAAAAGATAAAAATATATCAAGAATCTATCCAATATTTTAGCAATCTTGTCAAAACCAACTCTTTTATTCCTCCATAGTGTCTTCAACTATACAGAGTCACTATCAAACAACCCCACCTCCTCTAAAATACTCAAGAAGATCCAATTGAGAAAAATGACCCCAGACCTATAAATTTGAGAGAGAGAAATTAAGGTCTCCTCATAGTACAATATGCATATAACTAGGTTAATCCTTGACTAAAAATCACTTCCCAAAGCCTATTTTTATCTATTTATGGACCATGCAGGTTAAATAACATCCTCTTTTCCCACTTCTTAAAAATAGAGAGAAATAATAAACCATGAATGAAAACACAAACAATTAGGATATAAATATAGTTATTAATTCCCTAGACATACCCCTTGTTGTTGTAAATGTAACTTAGGAAGCTATTATGTTGTATATTATTATTTTATTTTTAATGTACCCCCTTCGGTGATGGTTTTCCTCCGCTTGGGATGTCATTATTATGATTGGTTATTGAGGTAAAGACTCCATTGTAAGTCGGGACAATAGTCCCTAGCATAAATATAATAAAATATATTTTTGAGTCTCCCTGGGAGAAGTCGGCCCTGCTAGGTCAGGGGCCCAGTCAGGTTTTAGTTCTTGTCAGTTTCTGTGTATAAATAGAGAGGCACCCTACCTAATTTATACACACACTCACTCACTCAATTCACATGAGTAAGAGAGAGAGGACAAGTTCACTAGAGGATAAAGAGAGAGATGGAGAAGACTTCTTATTCTTGGGTTTTTCCATCTTCTGATATTGTATTAGTGAAGGAACTATTTTTAGGAAGTTTGCGGGGTTTTCTCCTTATGGTTTCCCCAAGGAAAATATCTATCTTGTGTATCTTGGTGTGCTTCTTATTCTTTCAGATAAATATCCTAATCAAATTGAATCAAAGTACAAACTCTAACATGGTATCAAAGCCACTCTGAAAGATGGCATTGTGCAGCAGTATGAAACTAGGGATTCCTAGTTTAAGGTCTTCTCTCCACAGATCATCAATAAAAGAGGGCTAGGATAACCCTCCCCGAGAGGGCACATATTTTGGTGGAAGTAGAATCAAAATTGAAGAACTTTTCATTTTTTATTGCGGGACACTACATGACACTGTAGGAAGAAACTAGGGAATCAATTTTTTTAGGTTTCCCTCCATAGTTTTAAGAAAAGGACATCACTAGGAAACTCACCTCAAGGAGTCACATATTCCTATCCAATCAAAAGTTTGAAACTCCAACTTTGGAAAATTAGGGTTTCTCTAACAAATCCTAGGTTGGCCAGCTCTGGAACCAGGTTGGGAATCTCAATTTGGTAAGATCTAAATATATGCTATTTCCTTTTGAGATTCTCATTTCAAAATGACTGACCACACCCAGCTTGATGGTAAGGTTGGGGGAGATGACAACTACTAAGCATGGAAGTATAGGATCTCTCTTTTCCTTGAGAAAAATGAATTGGGAAAGTATATTAATTAGGAAGTTCTAGCTCTAGAGGGAGATGAAGCTAAGGATATCCACAAGAAGAGCTTGGTCAAGGTCAAGAGAATAATTGCATATTCTATTGAGGATCGTATCATCCCTCATGTGTCATCCTTGAAGACACCTAAGGAAGTGTTCGATGCTTTGACAAAGCTGTTTGAAGGGAAGCACATCAATCATAAGATGACATTGAGGAACCAACTAAAGAACTCAAAGATATAAAATTAAGTTACCATGCAATCATAATTCACAAGGGCTTCCCAAATCAAGGAACATCTCGAAGCAGTTGAAGAGAAGGTAGAAGGAGCAGAGATTGTTATGACCACCTTGAATGGTCTCCCAAGATGATGGGATTCATTCATTCAAAGAATATGTTCTAGAAATAAGTTGATCACTTTCAGTTGGGGAAGAATGCACCCAAGAAGAAGCTCGACTCATAACAAGAGAAGAGAAGATGGGAGAAACAGATGATCAAGCTCTCATAGTTCACACCAGAAGAAATCACAAAAAGAGGGAGGACCATCATCACAACTAAAAAGATGATCATCATCACAAAAGAAAAATAAAACCCAAAAGAGATCTATCCAGTATTAGATGTTACACCTGTGATGAGAAGGGACACTACTCCAGAGTTTTTCCCAGAAACAAAGGCTCCTCCAACAAAAGGTCCAACAAGAAAATTATGCTCACACCATTGAAGATGATGAACAAACAAAGAAAATAATCAGAGAAGAAAAAGAAGATTCCTCAAGTGATGAGGAATATGTGCTTTAATCTAGAAGGATTCAACCCATGACAAATAATAACCTCTCATCCATCTCAGTATTTGGATAAGAAGGGATTCAATTGTGAATGAATAAGTGACACGCGGAACCAATACACGGTCCCATGTAATATATGAAATAGAAGACTTGATCAGCATGAGGAAGACAGACTCAGGTCCTTAGAACCAGATGATGAAGTAGAGCACACTATCAAAGACTCCAATAAGACAAGGATCAAGAGGGAGTCCACCAAACAAATAAACAAATATAAGTATTTGAATGGTCATATGATATTTTTTATATATTTATATTCCTAGATTTAGAAAATAAATTATGCATGTCAGAATGTTTTCATTCATGAACAATATAATACTAACTTGCATGTGATAGGTAAGTAGCCTATAGTGTTATACAACATTTCATTGCTACTTATCTAGAATGAAACATCTTTGTTGACATATTAGGAGTAGTGCACACTCTTAATAATTCCTTGATAGAGATGGAAGGCATCTAGAAAGTTACCATATGTATATGGGATATGGATAAATGTTCTATAGGATAAAATGGTTGCATGACTGTGTGAGATATGTCTTAATTTATTAGAAATTTTCACTATTAATATGTTTTGGAAATTATGAAATGTTTCTAATCATGCAACTAAATTTGAGTTGTAGAAAAGATCATGTACAATCACCTCAAAGAAAAACGATGAGAGTTGTTCCAAAGAACACGTGATGATGATTTAGCTAGAAGAATTCAAGGATATTTGCAGAGAATTTGGGATTAAGAGGGGGGTTGAGCATACCCTACTTTCCTCAACAGAATGGTGCTGCAGAATGAAATAACAAAACAATAATGGAAGCAACAAAAACAATGCTACATGACTAGGATCTTCCAATGCACTTATGGGTAGAAGCAACACGGACAATTGTGTATGTACATCATGGTACACCTCATAGAGTATTAGACAACAAGATACCCGAAGAGGCTCTCTCAGGTGAGAAACTAGAATTCATCCGTTTCAGGATATTTGGATACAATGTATAGATATGATTCCTAAAGGAAAAGGGAACCAATCTTGATCTTTTAGGAAGGAAGGGATTATTCATAGGATACAAAGACACTTCAAAGGCATGGAGGTGTGGTAGAGTGAGGATGGGATATTCCTTGGTTAAGGAAAGTATGTCATGGATATTCTGAAGAGATTTAGAATGCTGGTCTGCAAGGAAATGTACACACCTATGACATCGAACTTGAAGCTACTGTCTGATGCTTCTTTAGAGTTAGTTGATGCCATGATGCATCGATAGATGATTGGTTCATTGATGTAGCTGAGGAACATGAGTCCCAGAATATGCTTTGCAGTGAACACCCTGAGGTAGTTCCTGACTATTATCGGACATGTTCACCTGATTTTCAAAGCATGTATTTAGGTACCTGAAGGGTTCAATAGAGTATGGGATTAAGTATGAAGCGAATCAGAATATTCACCTGCATGGTTATGTTGATTCAGATTGGGTAGGAAGCACCACTGATAGGAAGAGAACTTCGATATGATTCTTCAGTTTGGGATGCAGTATGATCTTTTGGTTTAGTAGGAAACAGTCATGCATGCGCTAGGTACAACTGAAGTAGCGTATGTTGCAACATGTTCGACTAGCTAGGAGGCAGTATGGGTTCAAAATCCACTGTCTAATTTGTTTGATCTCGAGTTAGAGGTGACTTGTATATTTTGTGACAACCAGAGTTGTGTGAAGTTATCGGAGAACCCGATGTTCCATGAAAAGTCGAAGCATATTGACATTAAGTATCACTATATCTGGGATATGGTGCAAAGAGGAGCAATGAATCTCTAGTATGTAGCGGCAAAAGAACAGATAGCTAACGTTTTGACGAAGACGTTAGCCAGAGTGAATATGATGAATAGCTAGATGTAGACTAGCAATACGTCTAACATGAAATAGGGTAGGCTATGTAGAAACTTCTTATGATAGATAGATTCAAAATATGTCACTAATAAATTATCGACAAGATGAGGAATACAACATCAACGATGATGATGATTCAACGATGATGACATGGACAATGTGTTGATGACCGGGGTGAGAGATTACCTTCCTAGTTAAGAGGGATTGTTGTTGTAAATGTAACTTTAGAAGATATTCTGTTGTATAATATTATTGTCTTTTTTTGCACCCTTGTCAAATATATTTTTCCTCCACTCGAGATGTCATTATTATGATTTTTCATTAAGATAAAACCTCTGTTGTAAGTTAGGGAAATAGTCCCCAGGATAAATATAATAAAAGGTATTTTTGAGTATCCCTAGGAGAAGTTAGACCTTCTAGGCTAGGAGATTGACCCCATTAGGTTTAAGGTCATGTCAATTGATGTCTATAAATAGGGAGGCACCTTCCCTCATTTATACACACTCTCACTCACTCAATTCACATGAGAAAGAGAGAGAGGACAAGTTCTCTAGAGGAGAAAGAGAGAGAGTTGTAGAAGACTTCTTATTCTTGGTTTTTTCCATCTTGTGATATTGCAATAGTGACAAAACTATTTTGAGGAAGTTTGCAAGGTTTTTTCCTTTATGGTTTCCCTGAGTAAAACATGTGTTTTGTGTATTTTGTTGTGCTTGTTATTCTTTCAGATAAAATCCCTAATAAAATTGAATTAAAGTACAAACTTTAACACCCCTAGCATTGAAAAAATAAACTCGCAACTCCCAAACAATTTCTCAAGATCACACACAATTTATCCCCTTCTCCCATGATCTTTTGCAATAAAATAATCTCAAGATTAAGGACCTCCATCACTGTATTTAAATATTTTTTTGGAAAGTATTGGTGTCTTTTCCACTAAAACAGGTTCATCCTTCTCAATTCGTCCAACAAAGCCCAAGATATTGATCCGATAGAGTGTAACTTCGTTAGAAACACCTGTGATGCAAGTGAGGTCTCACCTGAGATACCTATGGGGACTGCTAGAACCAACTTTTTGCATTCAGGAAAAGGGAATTCTTCAAGACAACATAATCTAGCAGCTTGAGTGAAACGAGGGGATGGATTACAATCAACACATGCAAAACAAGAAAGCATGCCAACCCATTGATAGAATCACATCATGTAAAATACAAAGATTTATAACAACATTGTCATTTCCACAATATTGTATGAATATATCTACGACACACTCATAAAGATTCATACAAAAAATACACAATGTGGAAACCCATACAGGAAAAACCACAAAGCTCTCTTCATCTGACATGAATAATATATGGAGCGCTTTGGTCCACACAATTAGTTTGTAGAATTCTCTCGAAATCCTATTTACATTAGATGAGTTTCTGTATCTTCCTCATGCTCTCATGTCTTCCTCATTCTCTCTGTCGAACTTTGTCTCGATCTCCCTCCTTCTCTTATTGATTAGCGATCATCCGTACATAGCTTGGATCAATCCTATATACCTCTTATAAGTCTTGTTTCAACCATCGACTAGTTCTCAACTGACAATCAGTTGGTTGTTCTAACTACCCCAAATCCCATTACATTTAATAGAGGGGATAATGACCTATATTACTTCCATGCCCTTTCCCAAAGATAGAATATAAGTCTAATTTAACTCATTGTTACATTTAGTGTTTATTCAAAATATTTCGATTTCCTGAATTACTGTCACAGCCTTGCTTGCATTTCGATCAAATTCTTCAATTTTTCGACAAAATATGGTATACATTTTCCTAGGGATAACATACCCCCAACACTCACTTGTGGCTCATCCCGAGCCACTTCAGCTAGAGGGTTCTGTAATGCTGAGTTTACTATCAAACTCCTGACATATCTTCATCACTTCCTCTGCTTCACTTTGGATATATTATTTAACTTTATGCATTTGTTATATAAGTTTGGAATTGATATGTTCTCAAGTTTTAACTCCTGTTACTCCCAGTTCCTATTGCACCCGCCCATGGACCTAGTGGATAGTTCCTGTAACTTGCTTTGCTTCTTGCTAGAGCTCTGCGACACGTTTTGTTCATTTTTGTTGTTGTGTCCGCAGTTTAGCAACCTGCTGCTATAATGTTTTGAAATCGATAAACTTGATCATCTTCTCTCGCGACGAAAATTTCTTCAGATCATTTCTTAACCCATTCAAAATTTCTTTTGCGGTATGAAGTTGCACTATAACTTACTCGAACTCCACATCATCCATCAAGGCTTCTCATGACTGAGAAACCTGTGTGTATGCTTTGACACAAAGTACCTCAACTTCCTGAATCTATTGAACATTTTCCTTTATTTCCTTTTGTTGCACTTCCAATACCTCAGGTAGTGTAATGGGAGTCATCTTTGTTTTCAACTCTCTGATTTGTTTGCTGAGGTCGAAAAATACTTCCCCAAGTTGAAATAATTTGGCCTATGGGAGAATTTCAGTTGTAATCCCTTCTTTAGAGAATTCATGGTAGGCTAGCGCGATAGCTTGCTCCAATATTTTCCTGTCCTCCTGCCATGTATGTGATTTCTTCCCCATATCTTTTACTTTGTGTTTGAGCAATGCAACAATATTACTTGAATGTTTAATCTTATTAAACACCAAATTCTCTCTTACCTTCATTTCTTTTACTGTAGTTTGCTAAATATTATGCAGTGAATACATAGGAATTACAAAAAAAATCGATACTTACATGATGAATGTAAATACCAACTTTTTCCTGTAACTCGGTATGGAATGTTTCTTGCTCGACTGCTATTCTTACTTATTTTAATGCGGCACACAGAGTCTATAGTAAATATGTGATGCTTATGACCAAGTCAATATTCCTCTCATCAATATTCTTACAAGTCTCATTGGAAAATTCCTCCATCCGATCAGTAATGAGGTTGTAGTTATCAATGGAAATGCCAATAGTACCAGATGTTTTATCACCCTTATGCTTCTTATGACTCTTCTTTGATTCTTCATATATTTTGTGCTTATCATATAGTTATGGATCCATCGAGGTCACACTAGAATATTCTTTACATTAATAGGGGGATTTTATTGGACTTTCTTCTCCTTTTTTATCTCCTCCATAATTTCCCAACGTTCCATTTTTTCGCATCTCAGGCTCGATAGATAATTGATCATTTGCGATAGGTCATCTCCATTCTTTGGTCCAGTCCCAAACAATTGTGTCAATGTCTTCTTTTGTTATCCGAAACTTAGAGGCTAAAAATTAATTCTCAGGTAATTATTATGACAATGAATAATTATTATGCAGTAATGACAGATGTGAACAAAAACCGTGCTGCTGAAATATCCTGTTACCTTAACCTAACTTCCCTCCAACTGTCACTTGCAACGGGAGTTCATCGTGTGACATACATAAAGTATGTGACAAAATTTATCTTGAGATAGACATATAGTCAGTGATAGCATTTCTCTTGCGACATACATATAATCTGCGACAACATTTGTCTTGTGACATATATTGAAACTTGCGACAAACTTAAAAACTTATAATAATGGTTGCATATACAATACTTCAATTTTTTTCACACTTATCTTTTCAGTCAAGCGAGGTGTGACTATCCTGATAAGGTTTTAGTTGAATTCCATTCACTAATCCTTTTAAGGATGTACCATCTAACTTCTACAACTAGACTGCACCTCCATCGATGATACATATGACAATACATGGTCCCAACTAGTGCGTTCGAAGCTTTCCAGGATGATTCGTAAATTTACTATAATACAAGAGGACAAAATCACCAACCTGAAACTACTTAAACTTAATATGGCAGTCGTTCAAAGCCTTCTATCCCTCCTTCTCGACTCATTGATGATATCCCACGATGAAGCGATCTTATTCCAGTTGTACAAGCTACGAAAATATTTCTTCTAATGCACCGACATTTGTCATCTTAGTGATGATAAAAATTCTGAGACTAGGTACACTATATTCTAATGGAATGATGACCTCCTGTCCATAGACCAATCTGAATGGAGTCTGTCATGTCAAATTTTTGCAGGTTGCGTGATAAGCCCAAAATGCCGTAGGTATCTTATAATTCCAATAATCCCTATGAACATTTCATATATTTGCCAATGCATAGTTCAAGATTTTATTGAATGCTTCGACAACGCCATTCACTTGTGGGTGATAGGTCATTGTCTTCCTATGTTGAATCTTGAATTCATCAGTTAATTTTTCTATTAGATGATTCACAAAATGTGTTCCTTCAGATCACTTATAAAAATATTTGGGCATCAAAATTGGGTCACTACATGGTCAAATAAAAATCTTGTAGTAGTTGCAATAGTATAATCTATTATTAGCATTGCTTTGACCCATCTAGCTAAGTAATTTGTCATGGTGATTATATAACGTGCACTCATTCTTTTTCCTGGTGGGTTAATAGGACCCACAAAATCAACAACCCATTTATCAATTTCCTGCAAAGTCACTTGTGTTATCAATGACATTTCATCTCGTCGCAATGGTTTTCTAGTTCTTTGACATATATCACAGCTACGACAATAGTCTCTAGCATTTGCATGCAAAGCATGCCACCAAAGTTAGACCTGTAAAATATTGCACACTATCGCTTTTCCTGCATAGTGGACTCCTACAACACCAACATGTGCTTCATTCAACACCAACAATCTCTCATGTTCTAATACACAACAATGGATTATTTCATCTTCCCCCATCTTATATAATTTCCTATCTATCAACTAGAAATATGCAACTTTTACAACTAATTGCTTCTTCTGCATTGTACTGAATGCTTCTAGCATATCCTGTAGTCAAGAGATGTACAATATCACTGTAGTGATCATCAATCATATTGACCAAAAACATGTGCATCAGAGAGGCTATCATCGATATTAATAGGCTCTTCTCCACTTTCTAATCTCAACACATGGTTAGGTCCTGAATTCATTCGACCTGGCTTAACTATAATCTCAAAATCAAATTCCTGAAATAGGAGAAGCCATTGACAAATATCCTACCCCAACATTGGCTTATTGACCAAATATTTCAATGTAGATGGTCCGTATCCATCTTGAATGTACTCCCAACAAGTAATGTCTAAAATCCTGGAGAAAATATACCATGGAAATTCCTTCTTGTTCGGTAGTGGTGTACTTTTCTATCATTGAAATATTTCTACTAGCAAATGCAATAAGGTGATCAAGAGAACCCTCACCTGGATGTGTAAGTACGACGCCGAGCGCGATAGGCGACGCACCAACATGCACATGAAATTATTTTTTCTAGTATGGAAATACCAATATATGAGTTGTAACCATATTATCTTTAATAACATCTACACTCTCTTGACATTGCTCATTCCATTGGATGTTAACGTCTTTATTCAACAATTTATCCATTATAGTTGTAACCTATGTATATCCTCGAATAAATTTCTGTAATACCCCATATTCCCCAATCTAGCTCTCGACTGTTTTACTATCGTGGGTTGGGGTAGGTCAAAAATAATCACAATATTAGTAGGGTCCATCAATATTCCATCTCGACAGACCACATGACCTAAAAAGATTCCAAAAGGAGCACAAAAAATACATTTCATAAAGTTCAGAGAAATATGAAACTGTCTACATTGGTTGAGCATTATTCTAAGATTCTCAATATGATTTTTCACTAGCTCAAATACCGTCCAATCATCAAAGTACACTTCAATAAATTTATGAATGAAATATTTAAAATAATCTACTACTACTCTCAAAAAAATAACAGGGGAATTCTTGAGTCCAAAAGGAATTACCGTATATTCGAAGCATCCCCACTATGTTGCAAAGGCCATCTTATACCAATATTCCTTTACATTTTTGATATTATGGTAGCAAGCGAATCCATCGGTAAATGAATACACTTCTTGTCCTCCGACGTTATCTAATACTTCATCTATGAACAACGTCGGGAATGGATCATGTAAACATGCATCGTTTAATTTTTGCAGATTGAAACAGATGCAAACCTCACCATTTTTCTTGTCCTACACCACCATAGGGATAATCCATTCGAATTCCTTGATAGGTTCTATTATGACTGCATCTAGCATTCTGTCTAACTCTATCTTGACCTTCTCTTTATATCTTGGATTGAGTATGTACGGTCGCTGTTTAATAGGTTTTGTGTCGGGTTTTAGGGGAATCTTCATTTACCCCATATCACCAATAATTCCCTTCATTTATGAAAAAATAGTAGGGAATAGACCCTAGAATTCATGTAATAAATATGTAATTTTACCTATGGTCTCATCATCTCAATTATTTCCAATATTGGCAAAGTCCTGAATTTCCGGGGAACCAATGTTCACCTTCTTTGTTTTGAGGGGCTTCATAAATTTGTCATTTGATAGATTTGATCCCTCCACTGCTCGAATACCCTTAGACACAGGAATATTTATGTCACGTGGATCATCATCATCAGGGTCTCCCACTACATTATAACTTTCCTTCCAATTCTAAATAGCCGCGTTGCTATGAGGGAAAATCGACATTGACACAATGATGTATTAAAAAATATTGGTTCTTATAACTTGTAGAGCAACATCAATCGTCTGACTGTCATCAACAAAGCTGAAGGTATGCATGAAACTTGTATCTATCAATTCCCATTCTACAGTCTCTCATCATATCTCCACCGACGTGTACTAGTTTCTCGGTATTATATCTTAGGTATGTTTAAACTGATTAAACCATTCCTTTCGCAGTGACGTCTTCCATGTTGCGTGATAATTCCCAATATGATCGATAGGATTTGTTAATCCTATATATTTTTTTGCAGTATATGAAATATTCTCTCCAAATATAATCTCCAGTATTCGTCGACATTGAGGCAATTCTATAATATGTTTCTTGTGAACAACCCACCACCTTGTGGGTGTAGCCTTCAATGCGACATCTAGTGCTAACAAACCTTTGTCCCCATTAATTTCTCTTCGAATTCTATAATAAGTGTGTCCAAATTAGGAAATCCTCCATAAATAGGTAAATCACATACCTGATTACTTTCCTTTGCATATATTCATGATTATTATGCATTTTCGCATCGACACTTCATGTAGCTGATTTTGCTAGTTCTCCAGAGCTTCTCCTAAATCTAACGTACATGAGGTAATACTTCACTAGCACAAATTTACATCAGTTGTCGGGTTGACATAATAATCCATCACAGAGGAAATATTATAAATATTATCCAAATATCCTTCATGTCCTTCATGGTTCACTTTCTTGACATATCTCTGGCTGTCTAGAGGATCAATTGGAGCGAGCACCCGCAACTCTGTATCTTCAAATGAAAATATCCTCCTTTTGAAATTAATGAATTTTTGATTATTAATAGCCTAGTTGATGAACAAAATTGTGGGATATGGATTCTTATCATTGACAATGTCTATGAATTCAAAATCGACAAAGGTTCGGAGTCCTTCCACTTCGTTAGGAACCTGTGTTAGTCGACCAATAGGAAAGACCTTCAGCTGTTTGGATAAACGTAGCTGAACAAGAGACCATACTAGTCTCGGATTTTCCATGCTTTCCCAAGTTTGTCCTATCAAAATATTAAAATTTGACCCTAATTCCAGTATGATAAAATCCATATCATAATATCTTATCTGGGCATTCATTCTTATCTCATGACCATTTTTCAATCTTTTACCGATAGGGTTAACCTTTTTATCTGGTCACACACTTAGTCGAGGTTATTCAATCATAGCTGATATTTTTCGCTATAGCATCCTTATCTTATATAAGTGATAATTTTTTTTAAATAAATCTTTCAACTTGCTTACCATCTTTGCTAAATTTCTTTGGAGTATTTGTTCAAATATTTGAGGCATTTCCAGGATTGGTCCATCATCGAATTCTAGAATAGTGCAGATGTTGACGACTGATTTCTCTTGACAAACTCATCTCATGCATCAAACAAGACTCTCTTTTATTTCTCGATATAAAATGATACTTTATTTTGTTTCGCTGGTCGAACCCTTAGATTTACATAGGGTGCATCTTGATCTCCTCTAGCCGCAACACCTCCTCTTGTTACGACATAAATTTTAGTGTCTTTAGGTTTCACATAAATATTTTGACAATTTTGATTTTCATTTTGCGGTTGGTTTTGGTTTTGGTTTCCCGTGCTTCTTTCCTGCCATTTAGCAATTAGTTGTGGACACTCCTCAATAGTGTGGTCAAATGATTTACAATATCAACATGTCTTCGTGGGATTAGTACATTCTCTGGAAACGTGTCATGGTTTCCCACAATTATAACAAATAACTTGGCCTCTTCCGTGACCAAATACTCCTCCTCATCCTAGACCTCTAAAAGGGATGCCCCTCCCCTTGGTTGAGGGTATCATGCTTGAGCTCGTTTGGCTTGTATTTGTTCATAATTATTCTTCAGATATGTGTCGACCATCTTCTCTTGCAACAAATGGTATGATCTGCGGTCTTTCTCGTCGTGGCCCACATATTGACAAAG
The DNA here is from genome assembly GCA_001517045.1 of Pseudotsuga menziesii. Lineage (NCBI taxonomy): Eukaryota > Viridiplantae > Streptophyta > Pinopsida > Pinales > Pinaceae > Pseudotsuga > Pseudotsuga menziesii. The sequence goes on from LPNX011179450.1 coordinate 31,994, forward strand.
TTTAAAAAATATAATGGAAGGTGCACTTACTATATTTTGTAGATACAATAATTCCTTTGACCGATGACCTCTTGTATGGAAAATTATAAACCAAGGAATTCCTTGTGAAGTTATCGGGTTCGATGCTCATGATGCAAGATAATTCAAGAAAGATGGACATGAATCTTTATAATGGCCTTTAGTTCTGCATCTTGTACACAATACTTCATCTTGAATTTATTTCCCCTTATTGATATCATGTATCTGCACTGTTAGATTTGCAAGTTGTGAGTGTATTTGCATCATTCCCGTGCCAGTTTCTCTAACCAGTGAAGCTTCCAATTTCATAGCAAGCTCAAGAGCTTCTCTTTGGGATACAATCTTCTACTGCATCAAAGGAACAAAGATATGTCGTAGCATTTCCGCAATAAACCATTCTTTATGTTCAAAATCCAACATCTGGAAGCTCACTTTGGCCATCAGATTCTTAAATCTCTGGTCGAAGTCTGAAATAGACTCAGTTGACAATTGCTTAATTTCTTTTAATTTCTTGATATATAGTGACTCTGAATTTGGTTTATTGAATTCTTCGATCAATCCAATTCAGATATGATCCAACGATTTCTAAGGAACCCCTGCAAAAATCACAAAAAATTTTGTATACCAGTCTAGAGAATGACCCCTAAAGGTTGTGATCATCTGATCTCTCTTTACAGCCTCTTCCTGTACCTGTCACACTGTCCAACTAGATTCTCATAGGATCCAATGTTGCTCAGGGTATTCTAACCCATTCGCATTGAATATAGGCCCACTTTATATCACTACCTGACATTCTATTTAATTGGGGAATAACTGAATTCGAATTAAATGTTCCACTAGTAGGAATTCCTTGACTACTATCTTGAATACTACTTTTACTATGACTACTTTTACTTTTACTTTTAGGTGTTACCTCAATTGCTGGATATGTGTGCGGGGTCATGGGTATGTCGTAGTCCTGATATGGATCTGGTGCTTCCTCTTCGTATTTTTAGATAAACTGATATTATTCCTCTTCGTCGCAAGATTATCTGTTGAGGGGTGGTTCCAACTCATAGTCCCTCCCTTCAGTCATGCTGCAACTTCCTCTTCTTGTCACAGTCCTTCTTCTCTATCCCGACTGAAATATTCTTCCACTTCTTAGGTGACCACCCTCTTGCTCATTCTCACTATTTACAAACAACATATCATATTACTCTCATTCATCTTGTTCAACCTTCCTTGTGACATCACCTAGGTCCTTCGCGCACATTAATTTACTCGTTGAACTCCATCCTCATGATCCCTTTTTCTCATACCAACATCTTTATCCACAACTTTAAATATTTCAAGTAGAACCCTCTTGGTTCTTGATATAACTCTCTTTCTATCTCATTGTATGATCTTATTGTGTTGAATGCGATTTCATTAATATATCCCTCCAAAATGCTATCAACCCAGAAGTCAACAGCCCTAGATATAGGACTACTAACTCTTTTCAATTGTTGAATGAAATGAGGAGTCCACTCTATGAGTTCTCCACCTTGAAAGTTTTTTCTCAATGTTACTAACTTTGACAACCATTCATGCAACAGAATGGGAAATTCACTAAATAAAATATCATGAATGTATGATTAAATATATATTTCTAACCATTCAGTCAGATTCAGTTGTGATCCTTCACTTTCTTCTTGTGCAAACCCTCTTCCTTTGTAATCCAGGGCCATCTTGAATCTTTGGGGTTTTGTTGGGTACCACAACATGTCCCTTCCATAATGATTTATGGTCAAGGTCCTAGTAACAGAACCATTTGTTGGCGTATTTTCCACTAACCCAGGTCCAGTATTCTCAATCCATCCAACAACTCCCAAGATATTGGCCCGATGGAGCATAACCCTGCCGCCAAAACCCACGATGCAAGTGAGGTCTCACCCGAGATACCTATGGGGACTTCCAGAACTAGGTTTCTGTAGTTAGGGAAAGGGACTTCTTCAAGACAACATAATGTAGTAGCTCAACCGAAACATGCCAGATGGATTACCATCAACACATACACAACAAGAAAGCATACCAACGCATCAATAGAATCACAGTATGAAAAATACACAGATTTATAACATCATTGTCATTTCCACAATATTGTATCAATATAATTGCGCCAGAATCATAAATTCTTAGATAGAAATTACACAAACATTAAAGACACATGCATTTAACGTGGAAACCCATATGGTAAAAACCACAAATCTATCTTCATCTGGCATGAATAATATATGGAATGCTTTGTTCTGTGAACTCAGCTTGCAGACTTCTCTCAAAACCCTTTTTACATGAGATGAGTTTCTCTATCTTTCTCATGATCACTTGTCTTCCTTTTTCTCTCTTTTGACCTTTCTGCCTAGATCTCTCCTTATATTCTTGATTAGGGATCATCGTCACACATCTTGAATCGATCCTATATACCTCTTACACTTCTTGTTTTAACCGTCGACTAGTTCTTAACTGAATATCGACTGGTTGTTCTAACTACCCCAAATCCTGTTACATTTAATAAATTCATTAACGACCCAAATTACATTCATTCCCATTCCCAAATATAAACTAGAAGTCTAACTTAACTCATTTTTACATTAATGTTTCTTCAAATTATGTTGATTTCCTGAATTCCTGCCTTGGTCTTGCTCGCCTTGCAACCAGATTCTTCACTTTTTCGACAAAAAATGGTATACATTTGCCTAGGGGCAATATAAGGGTTGGTCAATTCTCTACAATTAAAGGATAAGAAAATCATGTTCACCTACAACGTGGATTTTCAATTCTATAAGGACCCCATTAAGAGAATGTTGTTTCCCTTCCATAACTTCACTAACAACCCTTTCTCGAGCCAAGGATTAAAAATATTCCCTTCCTCTTCCTCCACCCTTGCAAACATTGCCATCATTTAAATCCAAACGGACCACAACTTCTCCAACCAAAATATAATTCCCTTCTTTCTTAGACCTCAAATTATATTGAACATAATCCCACAACACATAACTAGAAAAATTAAAAAAGGCCTCTCTTCCATAGGAAGTACTTATATATTAAAGAGTCATAAACACCACACCAACTTTACCATCAATAAGTGTAACCTTATACCCTACAAGAGACATAACATAATCCCCTATTGCATGAAACCCAACAAAAGAACTATCTCAATCCTCATCTCCAAATAACCAAAAAACGTCACAAGGAGTTCTTTTTATCTTGAAAATGAAGTAAATTTAAACAAGCCAAGTTCACGATGGAATTAACTCTATTAGTTGAATAGTAAGGATAGAATAGCATCCTAATCCATATAAAACCCTGAACATACTCTTGAGCAGCTAAATGGAAAGAATATGCTACCTTAAGAGCAAGGGGTACCTCAATCACAACATCCTTCATGGAGCCTTGAAATTATTCTAAAGAATCCATACCCATGAGCCTTTATATCCACCTTTGACACATCCTTTCTAACAAGATCACACCCAATCTCCTCCACAATGCCAAGTTAAATCCTCTTCCTTCATTTATTTCTTGACCCAAATATTCCTTTCTCAAGGATAAACTACAATAAACTTCTGAAGGACCACCATATGACACCTATTACATGTGAAGGAAGCTTTAGGATAATCCAAGATTTACAAAAACCTTACCACTGTTTCTCAAGTTTATACTACCTATCAAATGCTCGCTCATACTTATATCGACCAAATTTATTGCAATGAACATTTGACTTGAGTCTTTAAAATACATATATGCTTCTAAAAACTATCCCAATGCATTCATAATCTCAATAAACACTTTAGACGACCAAAAGTCAATTAGGTGGCCAATAAGTTTTACCCACACCAACACCTTTTCAACTCTTTCACGTGTGATATAAAAAATGAGTCCATTGATTTAATGATAATGGAGAGGAATCCCAACACCATTATTCCATTAATATATGTTCTACATTCAAAGCATAATGCAATATGAAAGTAATTCAACTTATGGATATCAAGTAATAAACCAAGGAATAATATAACAAAGGGATCCACCTATAATCCAGCCATACCTTCAATGATTTCTCTCCTATATTTCATCCAAGAAAATGCCCCACCAAAGTTCATTCGACCATTTGCACCACTCAGTTCATATTTATTTATTTTCCTAGAATGAAGTTTGCTAACCTAGGCTTGTACTTAGTACATTTCTTCCTTATCTTCTGTATCATGTGTACTAAGGATGTAGAGTCTATACCTCAACTTCTTGTTCAATGTGAATTCTCAAATAAAGCCTAGATGGAAGTGAGGTTAAGTCTATAGATTTTTCTATCATGGGAATCTTCTATACTTGATTTATCTAGAATTTTGGATAAAAAATCCCCTCTTTTCAAATAAATACCTATATTTGTCAGTTGAGTTTATGGAGGACTAGAAACACAACTATTTTTGAAAATATGAAATAAAATGTTATTGTTGTAAGTTCCATGATTGTGGGGGTGTTCAAATATTTAAATAAAGGATTGAAACGAATTCATCCTAGGATTATCTTTGGGCTATCTCTTTCAGATGAGTTTTGAGTGGCGCATTTTGATGGAGTTGCTCAAGTATGGAGGGGAAATGCTCCTTAAACTAAGTAGTAGTCATAATTTGCATTTGTGGATGGGATGCGGAGTAGGAACAAATACCAGAGAAGAATTGTTGGCATTGTGGGGTCATATTTTTAGTTGTTTCTCTAAACAAAGGTTTCTTGTCTCTTCAAATGTTGAGAAACTCAAAACTTATAGTTGAATGGGATGTTGGATTTTCAAATATTTAGGTTGCTTCCTTGGATTAATGGTTATCAAGGACTAGGGATATTCAATGCAATTTCACTTTTATCAATTTTAATCATATTTATCGATGGTTGAATTTTGAGGCATACATGTTGTCCACGAAAGCAGTGGGGTGGTAGGAAGGTTTTCTTTTCTTTGAAGAAATTAATGACAACTATGTTTTGTCCAAAGGCTCTATATTCACTTTTTAAGAAGCTGGATTTTTTGTTTACTTTTTATTAGTTGAAATTTAAATAATCAGCTCTCTAGATGACAATAGAATACTTTCCTTTTATTCTAACTTTTTTGGAGTTTTTGGTTGGATATGTTTAATTGAGGGAGGACTGCACCCAACTTTCACACGAGAACTATTTTTTGTATGGTGGTTATGGGTAATTTATGTATTGAATTTTAAGTATTTACTGGGTGTAGAGGGTTAGGGTTGTAAAGATTTTTGGAGGAGTTTTTGTTTCTGACAGGGGGCTGAAGGATTTGTAGTCCATGTCGAGGTGAGATATTGTATCAAAATTATTATGTATCATGTTATCTTTGATTCATATATGAATAACAAGTAACATGCTTTTTTCTTGGTGAAAAAAAGGCATGACCCATTTCAAAAGGAAGACATTATTAATAAGATGGGTTATATTACCAAAACAAACTAGAATATGATACTTATTCAATATTAGTTTGTGATTGTGAATATAACTGATTTCTCAACCTATATTATGAAATACTTATTTAATATTTTATGTTTTGGAATATAATATTGGACAATTTCTTAAATTTTGAAAGAGTACTTTTCGAATTTTGACTTATTACTTTAACTTATTACATTTTAAAGTATTTTATGTTGAGTTCAATGTGAGTACTTTTTTCATTATATGTATGTGACTTATAACACTACCATAGTTAATTATAGGTTGTTATCTACTATTTATATTGTGACAAATAATATTTTTTTTTTCAAACAATGGAAACTCAACCATAAGGGATGATGTCATCTTCTCAAATGTGTTTGGTTCTTTTAGAGTTGATTTTTATAGAACATTTTTTTGTTTTGAGGCCAATTTTAGACATCAAAGTTCCCTTAATCAAGCCCCTATCATTTAAGTGCTAAAGAAAAAAGTGGCTTGAATATTGTGCATTGAATATGGAGTTTTGAATAAGATCACTCTCAAGAATCAATACTTATTTACCCAATGACTTGTTAGAATAGTTGCAACATGCAAGGGACTTCACTGATTTGGATATGGATTATGGGTATCACCAAGTCTATATCAAGGAAGACTACACTTGGAAGATTACCTTCAAGATGAAGTAAGATATATAGAAATGGATAGTAATGTCTTTTGGCTTGCTCAATGCATCGCCTATTTTTATGTCATTAATGAATTATGTGTTGCAACTATTCATATATTCATTTTTCTTAGGATATCAAGATGATATTTTGATCTTTAGTTTTACTTAGGAGTAGCTGGTACATACAAAAAGGATTAGAGACATAAGGAAACATCATCTTCTAGAAAACACAAAGAATATTTGGTTTGTTAGATAGTCACTAGTGTACTTAGGGAATATTATTTGTGGTGGGTTGAAGATTGATCTTGCAAATATAGATGTCGTTCTTAAATGACGAACTCTTACTAAATTCACACAAGTTAGGAATTCTGTGGGAGATGCCCGATATTTAATAAATCCCATATCATTATTATCAATTGTTTCATCACCACTTCATTTTAGGTCCTACCACTACTTAACTTGTGAAAGTCATTTGAGGTATAAACTTATGCTAGTAGGCATGTTATCAGATCAGCACTAATGCAAGGGGGAGGTTGATTTGCAATTATTAATAGCTATTCCATGGAGAAGTACTAAGCTATAATACATATGGCAAGATAGTATATGTCATGGTGCATATTACATGAATTTTGGTCCAAAAATGGGATTCCCAAGGAAATTATAAAATAATAAGCCATGTATGCTACATCATATTGCCATCTAAACTAGGCTAATCTAAAATAATGACATGGGAAATAAAAAGAGATAATGATCATATGTTTAGATTCTTGTGAACACATCATAAATGATAATAACTATCATACAAAAAAAAATACTATTAATATACAACGATGAAACATAATACACACATATATTATCAATATATAATGAAAGTACAATCTAATATATAATAAATAACATTTCGCTCTCTTCTATAATGCGTCTATTTACCTAAAGGCTCTCAAATTTTTATTTTGTGAATATGGAACAAATGTACAATTGAAAATTTGTCAATCTCAACAAGACCTTTCCAATAGTATAAGACATGCACAAAATGAGGCCAGGGTCAAAAGGGCAAATTATGAAGGAAGAAAAAAAACATATCAAATGAATCCTTTAGCTATAAAATGCATGTTGCACCAAATCTATATGGGATCTAAAAAAATGTATAACGAAAACTTGTAGGTTTTTTCAATACATTTTTCTTGAAGAAAGAACACCCAAATCCTAGCTGGATATAAAAAATTATGACAAAAGTAGTAAAAGATTTCATTTTTCTCAAAAAAAAAACATTTTAGATTTCATAATTTCTTATTAATAATATATGATAATAATAATTTAAAATATATAATATAATCATTATACAAATAAACAACTTTAAATTAAATATTATATATTTATAGTATATTATTATATAATACTACACGAATAATAATAATTATATAATAAAATAATAAATTAAATTTAAATTTTCGATATAGTTAATTTAATATTTAAATTTCGCAAAAATTTTACCAACTTTATAAAACTTTTTTGAAATATTTCAAACTAATTAAAAGTCAGACAAAGTTAACTACAAAAACATGTATAATAATATACAAGAGCTATGAGGTGGCAATGTCCCCGACATTGCCACACACTATTGCAAGAGAAGGTGCAACTTTGTTTTCAACTATTAAGTAAGTAAGGTGACTTGCTCTTCTTCTTGTTTTTTAATATTTATATAGATTTGAATATGATTTCTTAATATCAATTTATTTATATAAAAATCATTAACATCTTTATAAAATATATAAATGTAGTGTTTTTCTTTATATTATACTAAATTTAAATATGAATTTTCTGTCTTTAATATAAACCAAAAAATCATTAACATCTTTATAAAATATATAAAAGTAGTGTTTCTTATCATGCTTAATCTATTTGTATGAAGGAACAATCAAGCCTTATCCTTTTTTCATGCTTAGAAAGGTTATCTTACCCTATTCAACTACACAATTCAACAAAAGAAATATTGTAACGAATGTTTAAATACAAATGATGTGCAAGAGAAAATTCAAAATGGAAGTTTTCGAAAGGCCAAATGAACATTGTGGAAGTTTTTGAAATGGAAGACAACTCAAAATTTGTCCATTAGGAATACTGAAAGGACAAAGGAATAGATAGGTAGCTATTACATTAACTTCACATGCTGCAACTTTCCTGAATGCTATTGAATTCTCTATCTAATGTTTAAAGCCAAACTTAATGGTAGAATGAAAATTGAAGTTAACTAATGTGCTCATCTTATCAGACATTAAATATCATCTGTGAATCAAAATTTGCAAGAAATAATGACAATAATGATCCCCAAAAAAGACACATTCACAGTAAAAACAAGTGAAAAACTTATAAATTAATTCATTTATGACTCGAACACTTTCTATACTCTACAAGGGCATAATAACAGAGCCTGGCCAATTTGTAAAGTTGGAATATCTCCTTCAACTAGTCATAATAAAATATGATGCACATGGCTACTACAGTATTCCAATTTGTAAAGTTGGAATGTCTCATTCAACCAATCATAATACAAGATGATGCAGACAAATATTACGACATAGAAAATGACATTGCAACACTGTTAGATTTTAGCAATGTGTCTGTGGACACCTCAGATGACGATGTCTCAGTTGTAGTGATCAATCTTAATGAAGAAATGCAGGAAACAACTAGGTAACTATCTATGTTGAAAAGATAGATGACATTACTATTGGAAGTTATTCTATCATAGAAGAACAACATGCACACAGTATCAGGTTGAAAAATTCATTAGCCTGTGAAGGCTTCATATGCAAGTTTTAGTCTAAATACTTACTGTTTCAGTTGGAGATAGTTCTCCTAAGAGAAGTGGGTGAAATCCTGATACAGTGCTTTGTGCTTTGGGCCAAAAGAGAAACCAGGTGGATGCATGACTGATTACCTTCCTAGTGAACTTACTTGACATAGTATTGTGCTATTCTGATGCAATTAACTGACAGGCGAATGGATTTTCTAAAGACAATTCCAATATCAAAGAGTATTGCAATCATATAATGAGTATTTATGAACATATGGAAAAGTGTTTTCCTCGAGCATCTCTTATCGCCCCCGAAATATATTAGCCAGACACTACAAAGTGGAGTGTAGACTCTGCTTAGTAAATTCCATCAAGATCGGTTTTTAACAAATAATAATTTTAGTAAATGAGGTTTAGTGGCCATGTCTCCAATTACAATGCTTTGTTTATGTTTTGGCATTGTCCCCATGTTCAACCTATTTGATGGAAAGCATCAATCAGACATTGGAACCTTTTGTGGATCCGTATTCTTGAGACATGATCCTAATGCACATCGAATTCAAGATTTCTAAAACTTTCTTATATTGTCAAAGTCACAAGGAACTTCAATGCAATAGCTTCGTTTGAAAAACAAATGTTCTGGCCTCAATCCTAATATTCAGAAACCTGTTCTACTCTATCATGTTCCCTAATTGAGATAAAACACATACAGAAAGACGACAGTGCAAAAAGTAAATGAATTTGGAGATTGTAAACCAAAATGAGAATTGACTAGACATTTCTAGGAACCGAAACCAATCAATTCTAATCAGTAATTGAAACTACAAGGGTACAAGTTTTCCATAGTAAATATGTTAGGGCCAACATCCAATGCACACTAAAAAATTCAAGAATCAATGGGATATATGCAAAGAGTCTAGTCTAGGAAGAAGTAGAGATGTTATAGCAAACGTTCTTCTTTAATCTAAATTTTGGTATTTACCCTTATTTTCCGAGTGATTAGGACAAATATTTTGGTATTTACCCTTATTTTCCTAGTAACATAATTTAACATGTTACATATTTGGATGTTCACTTTTTGATAGTTTCATCAATACTCAACTACAGATGAAACCTTTCAAAGCTCTATGGTAAATAAATTAAATCTCTACATTGTGAGGTTTACAGGTTGTGTATAGTAGTAGTTACATGGCATATATGTGCTGAGTGGTCCATTGGTAAAAGCTTACAAATGAGGAAATCTAACAAAATCCTTAGAAATTAGTTTCTAATTAGTAAATTAGAAGGTTATTGAATATTTATGGGGGGAGCTGGGAAAGATGATATTCTTTACAATTTGTGTCATAGTAAGGAGTGATTGATAAGAATCATCCAGAGAGCATGAATTATATTTGTAATGAATTATATTCGTAAAGGAATATTTATGCATGGAATCAACATTTTACATGTTTAAGATGAGACAAGTAGATCAGAATACACGTGCTTGTATAGCCATGATGCAACAAATGTGAGCAAAATCAGAAATAGAAAGTGATTTGTGAAAAATATATGTTGAATTGCAAAAAGAACAATATATAAGAACCATCCAACTTTGAGAAACAATGTAAGTGATCATACTACAATCTAAATGGATCTCAAATTACAAGAAATACATTAAAATAGGAAAACCAATATAAATGATTGCTCAAAAGTAAGCCGGAAATCATATATTTTACACAATGATGAGTACAAGGGATCTTAAAATGAAAGTGGGGATAAGTTTATTTGAAATAGATGTATATTTGTAGTGAGTTTAGGACACTTGTGTTATTTTTGTAGTACGGGATTCAAATGTACACTCATTTTGCTACTTTGGGCACAAGTTGCCATTATGTATTATGGGCATGATGTGTCATTTTGTAATACATAATCATATTTTATTTAATCTTATTATTTTAATGCACATGCTTGAGTTTGAACGGTGTGAATAGAAATCATACGAGGTGTGCAATAGAGCTTAGTTGTACTATATTGTCCAAGAGATGATCCATAATAAATTCAATAGATAATGTATGGAAACTTGCATCCTTCTTTGAATGGTTTTCTTCTTTGATCCAAACCCTATTGTCCCCTTCAATATATATATATATATCTTGATGTAAAGAATTAATGGATCCATATAATTGTCAAAATAAAACTTGTTCATGGCCCATACAACATCATTCAATGATAATTTTCCATTATTTATTTTAGAAATGGTCATTCACTTTGCTTGTGAGATAAGTTTTGATATCTAGGGGCCTCCAATAGTCATTGATCTCTTAAGGATATTATAGTCACTTGGGAAAAATAACAAAGTTTATGAAACCTAAAATGATTTATGTGAAAAGAGGACGAAGAAGAATGTTTTTGTCATTTGCAATCTTAAATGTTTTCTTTGTTTTCATATTAGATTAGTTTAAAGATATCCTAAAATTAATTAATATGTTATCCTTACTTGTGGAGTAATTACTCTTATACTCCATTTTAAAACATTACCAGAAGGGAATTATATATATTACGATCTCGATAAAAAAACAACTAAAAAACTATTAATTTTTTAAAAACTTGAAATTATCTTTAATTTTAATATATTAACCTTGAAAAATGCACCCAATTTATTATAAATTATTTACATTTATTATCTCATATTCTAACCTAGATAAACTAAACCTAGACTTGCCTACCTCACTAAACAATCCTAAACTTAAATAAACAAACTACCCCAATCTCAGTTACTACCTTAGCCTCACCTACTAAACCTTCATAAACTAAACTACCTTAATATAGCTCTAGACTACACTTAAACCATTGACCTATCCTTACCTTGATCAAGCCAACAACCCTACTTAAATGGAACATACCTACTAGCCTAAACCACTCCACTATCTAACCTACCCTACCAAACCTAGCTTAACCATGCCTAGCATTGCATACCCTACCCTCATCTAGCCTAAAATACCCCAACCTCACCTACTAAACGCGTTTTCCCTGTCACTGTGTGTGGGGCTCTTCAAGGCGTGCCCGCACATGTCAAGACAAAATGCTATACCAATAATACCACGTTGGGGTACTCACACATGCCAAGACAATATGCTATATCGCGTTGGGGTTCTGCGTAAGTAAAAGTAGTATGGGACGATGGAATATGGTAATGGTCTCCCCAAAAGCAGTATGGGATGATGGAATTTGGTAATAGTCTCTGAGGCCCCCAATCACGGTTTTTTATTTTTAATGAGTGAGAAATGAGATTTTCTTTCAATGTATCTAATTTAACATCAAAATAGCTCCACATGATATTCCATGGATTATGATTTTACACATTGACATGTTCGAAGAATATTCGCATCACCATGTTTTGATTTTATATTTGTTATGAATATATGTATTTGAAAGTAATGTTTGACTTTTGAACATCAGAAAATTTTTAAAATATAAAATAAAATGATTTATCTAATATTTGATTTACCACTATGCGTAATGATTACGATTTAATCATTTTATGTTATTGTGGAATGTATTTAGTGAAAATTAAAATTAAATAAAAATGATTTGCTTTGTGTTTTTTTTACGTCACGTATAGATAGCCGTGAACTTACTTTCAAGTTTCAACAACATTTAATGATATTCACAACAATCTTAGGTTCAAGTTTTATATGAAGTTTATTTGCACTTTTCGTTTCAGGTTGGGAATTATTAAAACATAAAATTACTTTAACTTAAAAAAAACTTTTAACTTTAACTTTAAAAGCCATTTAGTGTAGGAACTATTAAAACATAAAATTACTTTAACTTAAAAAAACTTTTAACTTTAACTTTAAAAGCCATTTAGTGTAGGAATTATTAAAACATAAAATTACTTATTAAAATTGTCAATTTATTATAAAATATGGATATCTTATAACCCAATCCTATCATATGGTTAGTTGATGCATGTATGGTTGTTCTTGTTTGATATTACATGATCGATATATGATTGATATAGGTTGAAATATCATGAATTGATGGTCGATGTATTTATGGATGATGTATGAATGAAGGTCGTTGTATGATTGATATTAGTTAATGAATAATGTCTTTTTTAAGGATCTCTAAGAAGAATTATGATTTTTGTTGAGATCAAAAGTAATAGGTTGTTATGGCCCTTTTTGGTTCTTAGGTAGATCAGAACTGTTGCATATAACTTCGCTTTGCTTGTTACATTAAAATGAAAACGTATTTAGGTGATTTTGAAAATATTTATCCTTGTGATCTTTGTTGAAGGTATCTTGCTAGGGTATCCTTGTAGTATATCAAATACCTTTGTTGAAATGCATATTTGTAAAATATCATAATGATATTTCATGAATCTTGTTGGAAAAATATCTTGGTGACACTTAATGCATACTTGTAGGAAAATTATTTGAGTGATAAATCATGCAAAAGCATCTTGGTAATGCATATCACGTGATCGACTTATTTGAACACATTTCATGTATATTAGATGCATTTCATATTATTGAAATTGATTAGAATAAGATTCAGTTAGATGCATTTCAAGTATTTGTTGAAGAAGTATATAATCTCGAGTACCTTGCATATACTAAAGTATTTCATGTAATTAATTAGAAAATGTATTTTTTGAAAGACTTATTTTAAGAATCTTATTGGACAGTATATATGTTTACTGCTAACCATGTGTCTAGTTATCTTGCCTTCGATTCTAACCTCTATTCTTACACAAAAGTTGTTATTTTTCAACTAATCCCAAACCAAACCATTGAACCACTAGGCATAAAGATGCTGCACGCAATTAACTAAATGTGAAATTGGTCAATATAAAATACATATATATTTTCTGAAAATGCATGTAAATGAATATGACTAAATACAATTAATCATTATGACAAGTCTAGATTATCTCATTATAAATAACTAAAACAAAGAAAAAATACATGTCAATGAATATGGCCAAGTGAAATTAATCATATAATTATCTCATAGAAACTGAACAACTAGAGAAAGATAACTAATTTTATCCCTAGGGCTTTCTTAGCGCAATGATTCCAATATTGCAGCAGAACACACTACACAGTAAGATTGTAAATGTATGGATGAGTTGAAATAAGTCTACAAGCCAGATTCCTTATTGAAATAGAATATTACAAATATAAAGTTGCTGGATATATTTGTCGTTTCTCTCAAATTCATCTTCCAGTGGCATTTCTTATTTCTAATGAAAATAACTTGAGGCTTGGAACATAGATAAATACTAAACAAATTTTCTTGGCTTGCAGGGGGCTTTCAACCATTAAGACCAGGGCATGTTTAAATTTGCTCTAAATATGACCTATAGATTTGAGCATTATCAATCAATAAATTGACAAAATGAAGCACTCCATGTTGGATTCCAGAATACTCTTATCCATTTGCACAATTCATAATTGTTGAGAATAGTCAAATTCAAGCCCACTGATGATGTACACTGGAAAATGACAGAGTAATAGCTAGTATGCTTTTCTGTATTGCCAGTACTTCAGTGAATAGACTTTGAAGCGTGTCTCATTGTCCTAAAATTGATATAGTTTTAATTCTCTGTTTCATTTCTTAGGCAAGCAACTCAGAATAGATAAGTACACTTGTGGACCCTAAAAATAGGCTGACAACAAATTAATTCAAGATAGTGATAAAAAACTATAACAGTATGCTGAAATCAAATTAACTCAAGATAGGCTGAAATGATAACAATGGTTACTGTTACAAATGACAGTTGAAGGTATCAAAAGTGACATCATTAATATGGCACACACTAATTCAGAAATGCTCAAGAAGCTACAAATTTTGCTATCCCACTGAAGGGAAGTCATTAAATATAGTTTTAGTTCTCTGTTTTCTCGCTTAGCCAATCTAATTAGAATAGATAGAGTACACTTATGGATACTGAAAATAGGCTGGCAACAAATTAACTCAAGCAATTCATAAAAAACTAGAAAAAGATCAAGCATGCTGCATGACGATGGAGTCATTCTCTTGCAAACACCAAAAGTAACATATTGAAATTTGAATGACATCAAACTAGATCCAACTACCAGCATGAATTTCAACCTTTTAGCGTAGAATAATAACTATGGTTAATTTTACAAATGACAGTTGATGGTATCATAAGTACCATCATTAATCTGGAAGGAAATGATTGAAGAATGCTTTAGAGTTTACACATTTTGATAACTCAGTGATGTTATCGATGAATTCCGGAATGAGATATGGAAAATTTTGAACAACAATACACATTCAGGATCATGTGAGTCATTAAATTTGGATCAGGTGCAAATAAGGCTATCCAAGTTACAGTTCAACAGGTGTAATCCATAAGGTTTTTCTATAACTGTTTACCTTTTATATTATAAATGCTTAATTTTTTAAAATGAAATGAAAAATATAATTATACGTTCAGATTCAAACTTGCAGCTTACCAAAGCAACATGTTCCTACACAACATTTTTGATTGTTATATTTATTTATAAGGCCATTATAAAAGTTTATTTCATCAGAACTAAGGAGAATTTATCACAATATCTAAAGCTAGACACAAAGCTCTTGACTGGCCTTTATCCAAAGAATACAGTGCTCCATAAATTTACAAGATCCCCACATCTAAAATCATCAATACAAAAGAATGTGGTTGCAATTGATGACTTATCAAGTTTTTACATCCCTACCTTTTGACTAATAAAGTGATTAAAAGAGGATTACGAAACAATGGATAGGATGATGACTAAATAATAAAACTATTTTTGCATTCATACTATGATAAAGGTCTGGTTGCCACAAAGAATAAACACAACTGCCAACAGAGCATTGATCCACTACCAAGGTTGCTGTCCACCAGGGTTCCATTCTTGTTGTGGTCTGCCCTGACTGTATCATATGAGTTTCAAAAGGACAAGGATTTGGGTAGTCCTAGGAAAGTATGTTGGAATAGGTACTCCTAAGCTGAAGGAAGTCCACTCTTTGGGATGTAGCCCTTGAAGCATTTATATAAAATAAAAGGAAAATTAAACTACATTACATTGGTTCATGCAAAGATACTTGTAAGAACAAGATCAACAACCCTTCTTGGGTTCTAGACATTAGCATCATTCTTTCTCTTCCCTTCAACATCTGGGTTTTGTCTGAGTAACCCACTCACATATTTATCTCCATCTAAAACCTTCTTTCGAGCCTCCTTCACCTTAAGTGACTGCAATTTCAAATGATTGTAGAAGAAAACTCCCAAGAATACCAATCACTCTGTCCTTTATAACAGACCATGATAAGGCAATCAGGAGCCAATCCTTGACAACACCTGCATCGTTCATTGTAAGGGAAGATGTCTTACCAACAAAAAGAAAAACTGCCAAGTTTAGCAGAAATGCACTTGCACAGTTGGCACCAAAAAGCCTCACATCCAGATAAAATGAAGAAGAGGCTTTTAGAATTGGGAACTCAATTAGTAACCAAGGAATTGATAGGAACACAAAACAACAAGGGGCAATATAGTATAGTGATGTTATTGGATTCAGAATAATCCCCTTGGCAGTCAAAAGTATTTGAATCAAAACTAACCATGTTGCCTCAAAGGCTACAACAACCAATTGCAGTATGACACCCCTTGCATTGAACTGGGCTTCCCCATATGCAGCAATGGCAACACCCACAGGGATTCCAACCATGTTTCCCATAGTCTTTGAACTGAAACACTCCTTTCCCAACAAGACTCCAATGGAATAGATTGCGACAGGCATGCGGACCTTAAGCATATGTATAAAAGAAACATACAAGTAGACATAGTGAAAAAGATAACTTAGAATATGAAGATGACATTAATAAATTTTAATTTCTAGGAAACTTCAGGAGAAGTTACAATAACCGTGATTTTTAGAGTTACTGTGGAATTGGTAATTCTGTGGAATTAGCAATTCTTTGCATGATGCTACTTTGGGGGAAATGACCCTGGATCATGCCTGGTTTTTGCCTTTCAACAAATTAAGAGCCCTTTCTCGTACAATGTCAATTATTTAGCCTTTGGGTGGTAATTTTCCCAGGAAAACAATTTAGTCCACAATTGCTCAAACAAGTTTATTAAACCCTCTTCATCCCACCCCACCCTAGGTTTTGTCGAGATTCTTCAATGCTCATAATAAGAAAATTATAAGCTCATTACCAAGGATGAGAGAGTCGTTAAGGCTGATAACTGGTTAAAAGTGTACTCCCAACCAAAAAAAGTAAAAACAAGTGCTATATTTTGTTTAACTTGAATAGTGTACATAACCATTCTTTACATTCAGAGTTCATAGGTGGTTTGTATCTAAATTGGCTCTTGTGCAGTTTCTTGGCAGTGTTTAACATCACACAACTTTTTATGTAGGCTTTGTAGATATTTGTTCAAATGCAACTATCAATATCTCATTGAGTGTGGTAGGGGGCGTTGAGGAGGATATTATTGCTTCTTTTGGAAAATTCAAGATGCTAGAACATGTAAAATGAAATGATATCAGAAAACATGACCATACTTAGGCGAAGAAAAATAGACATGTGACTAACTTTTTCAGCAAAGCACTTAAAGTAGTGCACTGTTATCCTAATGAGGGTCTTAGATGTAATGTTAAAGCATGGATTTATATAAGCAATGATCATACCTTGTGCCATGCTTCAATGTTAATTGCAAGCTCAATCAGTCCCTTTAAATATTTGTACTGCTAGAGCTGGAGCTGATACTTTGTTTCTATTGCAGTGCCTATCATAGCACTAATGCTGCGAGAAAGCTTTTTCAGATGCTTCTCTTCTTGAACCAAATCATTCATAATATTCTTGGCTTCTTCGGTAGTCTGGATGTTGAGTTTTATTTTTGCACCAGGGCATCTTCATCCTCCAAATCATGTGCAATCCTCAGATCCCTATTGTAACATAAAAGGGCATCCTCATCCTCCAAATCATGTGCAATATTGAGAGCCATATTGTAACATAAAAGGGCATCCTCAGACTTCTGCAACTTATAATGTGTCAAACCCAGGTTGATAAGGCCAATGGCCTCCCCTTGAGGATGAGGAATGTTCTGACAAATTGCAATGTCGATATTGACATGCTCCTTGGAATTTTCCCCACATTTTCCCATTCTTTTTTTTCAATTTAAATACGACCGAATTTGTGATGAAGCCTAGTTCGTCTTTCATTATTGTCCCCAACTTATTCCTCATCGTATATCTTTAAACCCTCCAACAAAACCTCCTCGGCCTGCCTATAGTCTTCCAAATAATTTTTCAGCAGGCCCATATTATTATAAACATCCACCAGCTCCTTGACAAATGACGATGAATTACTACTGGGGCCATCCTCCTTCAGAGTGCGAGCTAAATCCATAGAGATGTTTAAATAATTCTTAGCATTTTCTAGCGCAGAATAAGTACCCTCGTCTTTCTCATACATATCAAAGAAATTTCGACCAACCTATGTGTTGGCTCGTTGCTAGTGATCCGACGGATTATTCCTCGTTAACGATCCAATTTGGTACATGGTTCATAGAATCCGCGCGTGAAGAAAATCGGACGGTGGATACACCAAGAATCCGAACAGATCCTTGGCATGGCAGGATATTCACAACTTATTCGTAACAGTTGGCAAGCTTTTCTTGGCAGTTATGGCACATCTGGAATAACGACGAAAGGCATATGAACAGCCTTGATGCCGTGTTTCATGGGATGCGAACAGTCGCATTTCTTTGACGTTCGGACTCCTTTGTAACGGCAAAGATAAGTAATAAAGGAGAGGAGTTCGTTCAGAGCGGGGGGACTCAGTTCGTGGAGAACACAGTACGTTGTTTTCTCAGTTATAGAAGCTGGAGAGTTTGCTGTAAAAGGTTCCGGTGCTGTACTGTGGAAGTCGACATTCTCTGTCATACTTTGGCTTTCTTTGCCCTACGAAGGCTGATTGTAATTTCCAGAGAAGGGTCTTAAAGACTTGTACAGCATTCTGTTTTACAGTTGCTGAAGTTGTTTCCATAACCATTTTTGTACCATTTTAAGAGATTAATTGGATCGGTTCCCATTGGAGAGGGACCCGGAGATGTAGCCCAGTGGAGGGGGTGAACTCCGTTATCAACTTCTGTTTGTGACTCTGGTTCTGTGTTTTCTTTTTGGCATCTGTTTATCAGTCTTATTTTTCATTCCTGTTCTGAGCATTTAATTTCTGTTAATGATGTTCCATTAATTAACCTATTGCACGCATTCTTTTACAACAAAATTTTAATGCACTACAGTTGAGGTCTGATAGATCATATTATGGTATCAGAGCTGGTTGACTGTTGTGCAAGTTTGTGAATGCTTACCAGGTCCAGGTTAAAGCTTGGTGAAGGAGAATTAGTTGAAGGAGACCCTGAGATTGGCTCCATGAGAACATTCTCAAGAACCATGTCTTCTCCACGAGGGGAAGAAGAAGGACATACAGAACAAGAAAAACCTGTCATTTCTGAAACTGAGTTTCTGGAGGCTTTTATGAGCATGAAAGCCATGATGGAAATTCTACTCGATGAGCGAGCAGAAAGGAAGAAGAAAGAAGAAGGATCTTCATCCAGAGATGCAGAAGTGAAGCCGGAAGAAAAGGGTAAAGGAGTAGGAGGTGATGGTGATCCTCCTGATACTAAACAAACTTTTTATTCTTCTCATAATGCAAGTCCTAATATGCCTTATTTCAAATTGGATGTAAAGTTTGAATTACCTATTTATAATGGAGATGTAGATGTTGAAAAATTAGACAATTGGATCAAGTAGCTTGAAGTATATTGCAGGGTGCAGGGCATTAATGATGACCCTTCCAGGATTCAATTGGACACTTTGAGAATGCGTGGAACGGCTCTTACTTGGTGGGAGAGCAAGATTCAGCAAGATCTTCGAAAGAATGGTAAACTTATTTCAGTTTGGAATGAATTCATTGAAGTATTGAGGAAGCAATTTTATCCTTTAGGTCACATGCAGCAATTAACTATGAATTGGCAAATGTTTAGACAAGCTAAAGGACAAAGCATTCAAGACTATACTCATGAATTCAGAAAGAGGGCTATTGCATTGAATGTTTCATTAGATACACAGGAAACTCTTCTTAAGTACATTGGTGGCTGCATTCTTATTTGAAACATACCTTGTTGATGTTTAATCCAAGTAATTTGGATGATGTATGTGTTCAAGCTACCCATTTAGAAGCTAGGGGTAAGCATGCTAATGATACTTTTGTGAAGAAGTCATTTAAATTTGACAGCAAATAGAAAGGTCAAGATAAGGGGAAAAAGAAGATGGCTACTATTAAGAAAGAGGGTGAAAATCCTACATGTTCACATTGTCAGAAGGGACATGATGTCTCTAAGTGTTGGAAACTTCATCCGGAGTTAAGGCCAAAGAAGTACGGAGGAAACAAAGATAAAGGAAAAGCAAAAGCTACTGCAGCAGCTATTCAAGACTTGGGATCCGACTCAGGTGATGAAACAAAGGTTACAGCTGTTGGAATCCAAGGTAAGGATAAAAGTATCTCACTTCCCATTGATGCACAATCAAGTTCTAGTGCAAGTACAAGTCTGCCATCTACTTCTAAGCAAAATGATAAAGATAGAAGTGCACTGTTTCATGTTCGTGTCATTGCAAATCACACAAAGATTGATACATTGTTTGATAGTGGTTCACAAGTAAATCTGATATCAGAAGAAGTGGTTAAGAAGTTGCATTTAGTTACTGTGCCTCATGAAAATCCCTATCCCCTAGGTTGGGTTACTAATGATACACGCTTGCAAGTTACAAAGAAATGTGTATTAAAATTTGCAATTACTGAAAAGTTTAGGGATGAGGTAGAATTGGATGTAGTACCACTTGACATTTGTGGCATTG